>SKCR01030644.1:0-234557 GCA_019454045.1 Zanthoxylum bungeanum | reverse complement strand
TTAATCGATAAAATAATATATTTGATATATTATGCGAAATTGGATTTCGTCGCGGAATTAAAATTAGATTTTAATTCGGGCGAACGAATTAATTCGTTAGCGACATAAATAGTGATTTCGCTAGGCATAATCATTTAATTGCGTCGCGACGGAAATTCGTTAATTTGGAATTAGCGAACCCGAACCCGGGATTATTTGCGAGCGCATTCGCATTTCGAATTCGAGTGCGGCACACAAGTCAAATTGAGCATCAAATCGCAAATCACATCAACCGTCAAATCACATGTCACTTTGAGTTATGTGACAATTTGATTGATTGATTGAGTGATTGATGTGGTAGTTGAAAAGTATTAATTGCTTTTTACTTTTTTGCTTTTTGACTTTTGGTATATGAAAATGATTTATGTATTTGTTTTGTTTTTGGAAAATAAAATAAATATATATATAATAAATTTTCTTTTTTATTATTCTCTCTCTCTCACGGTATACGGTTTCAAGGAAACCCAATTTTTCCCTCCTCTCTTTCCTTATCTCTTTCACGGCTTGGAGCCGATTTCCTCTTCCATTTTTCTGGTTTGACCGAAAAACAAAGAAGAAGAAGGAGTGCTAGCACACACTTGGGTTATACAAAGGTGATAGGGAAACGATTTCTTGAGCATGGAATCATTTTGGAAGCTTGAAGATTGGAACTTCAATGGAGGTCTCCCATGGCCGAATCTTGGAGGAACAACAAGGGCTAAAACCGAGCAGTCCACTGCATGGAGAAGCTTCACTGCCGCGAGTTTGAGAAGCTTGAAGGCTCGTGGTCATCGCGTCGCAAGATCCGTTCAATGTGAGTATGTTTCTGCCATTCTCCTTTGTGTATTCATGCGTTTTCTTGCTTGATTTCATGATCTTGAGACCTAATCTAGAAACCACCATGTAGCAAATTAAATATAATTGTATAGTCCAATTATATACTCACATAAATATTATTACTAATGGGATTGATAATATATTTCTCGAATATGTAACCTTATATTATATTTAATATAAAGTTATATTTTGAAAAAAAATATAAGATAATCATTTAAATATTACAGATTTTGTAAATATTAAATTATGATATATAATTTAATATATTGATTTGGAATTAATGAGTTAAAAATTTGATTTTGGAAACTCATTATTTAAAATTGGTTGTTACAATTTCTTTTATAGTAACATGTTTAATGTCATTACTATTTTCATCAAACAAAATTTTGATGTTAAAATAAGACGGCTGGCCAAAACTTGAAGAAGAAAAAAGACTTAGGGTTTTGTTTATTTTTGACAACAAAAACCCCAAGTATAAAAAAAGGAAAAATAAGTTTTTCTTTTTATAACTTTTAACTTTGAAAACCCTAGCCATCTTTGTTCTTATTTTTCTCTCAAGTGTTGAAAGAAAAAAAATTATGCCTGACAATACAATTCTCTAAAGTGTTTAGAGATTTAATCTTTTTTGAGTGAAGCCCAGACTTCTATTTGCTGGTTACGAGATATAGCACATAAGACCTTTTGGAAATCAAACCAAAAACATCTTCTACCTTCCTTCTCGTTCACGGTTGTGAGCAGAAAACTATGCTCACTACTGCTACTTATAACTTGATTCGGGGCTCGGTTTGTATTGTATTTTAGCCCAGAAAATTTGAGAATACTGTTTGGGACAAAATTGGCCCCAGGGGTAAAAACGACAATACACCGCAGAACCAACCACAAACCTGAGGCCCATCAAGCAGATTGGGTCCACAAACGAAATGTCACGCAAGGGACCGACCTGGACCGCCTCAAAGGCCCAAGCCCATTAACACAAAGGGAGCCAACGGACACCAGTTACTGGAATCAAAAGGAATCAATACTCAATAAAGATCGCCATGAATTCGATAGATTCGAGCTTAAAGACACGATCGTCAGTTATCAGGAATAACTCACATTGATGGCAACTCCAACGGGCAGATTAGAGAACCTATAAAGGAAAGAAACGAAACAATAGTGAGGGACCTGAGATCTTCAGACACGACCCATCACACATACATTGTTTACATACCCCGCCCTCACGGCATTCAAACTGTAGTTAAGGTATTCCTGAAACCTTGACTCTCTCATCTAGAACTATATTCCATCCTTGACACTGACTTGAGCGTCGGAGTGCCTACGGCTTCCACCACACCGGTGGGCAGTAAGCTCCTCATTCACTCTACTCATTTTGCAGGTTCGCTCGTGCCCTACTTTTTGATAATCTCGATTGTGGACCTCGGGTGAAAACAGCGTCCAAAATTTGGCGCCCACCGTGGGGCTAACGAGCGAATTTCGCAGAAGTAGAACACATCAATGAAACAATCAAATATGGCCTCAAGCAATTAACAAACACCAGATCCTCTAATGGCACAACTTGCCATGCTCCAGGAACGACTCCAAACCCTTGAAGAAGAAAATTTAACGATGCGAAATACCAACGAAGGCCTACGGCAAAAGTTGGATCACCTATCATCCGACCCTCTGCACGACCCTCAAGGCCAAACTAGCAATGGAGGTAACAGAAGCAATCCAACAGTTCCGCCCGTGTAGATGGGCCAAATAGCAATCACCCTCCAACAACACAAGACCCAAATCCTCCTATTGATCCGACCCATCTACTGGCCAGTTCCATCAGGAGGGAAATGGTTGAAGTCAAAGAAGCAATTATGTCGAGACTAACGGGTGTAAAGCTCCCAATCAGAAAAAGCAGGGCCGGAGCAATTTCAGATACCTCATTCGAGGAATCAATTGTAGCAGTTGAGTTGCCACGGAAATTCAGTCCACCTGAAATGAGGCAATATGACGGGACCACAGATCCGGACGACCACGTGATACATTACAAATTCAAGATGATGTCAACCGGCCTATCTCCGAGCCAGTGGGAGGCTGGAATGTGCAGGTGCTTTAGGGAAACTCTGGTTGGACCTGCCCTAACGTGGTTCATTAATCTTCCATACAGATCAATCAAGTCTTACCAAGAACTGGCGGAAAAGTTCGTGCAACACTTTGCAAGTTCATGCAAGTTGGAAAAGACATCAGACGACCTCAATTCCATACAGCAGAGAAAAGGAGAATCATTACGGAGCTACGTGGCCCGGTTCAACCGTGAGAGAATTACCATCCCGGATCTCCATCAGCCAACGGCAGTCGAAGCCTTCAGGAAATGATATAGCGGGCTCTACAAGAAATTGACGAAATTCAGGTGCTACACAATGGACCAAGTCATGGCGCGGGCCCAAGTAGAGATAAGGTGGGAAGAAGATAAAAGAAATAAGAGAAGAGAGGATGACACGAATGCACGAGTGGACAGAAGGCATGCGGCTACCCGGCGACACGAAATGGATATCCTATCTCAAACGGAAGGAAGGAACCAAAATAGGGTGAACAACGACCCTTCTACAAGAGTGTAGACAGACGACCAAGACCATATAAAAACAGGGAGGAACTACCGGCAAGCAAACCCAGGCTTCCAGACTACAACTTTACGATTTCTCCTAGAGAATTGGTGTCAGTGCTAAAGAAGATGGGAAATGAAGTAAAGTGGCCTCCACGGTCAATGGATAGTTCATCCAAAAAGGACACTAGGAAGTGGTGTGAGTTTCACAGGGACTACGATCACACGACAGCGAATGTGTTGCCTTGAGATTGGAAGTTTTGGAGCTACTAAACAAGGGGTTCCTGAGGGATTTGCTCACGGATAAAGGGAAGGCTACATTGGCACGAAGGGATGAGAGAGACGGTCAAGGAGAAATTCCAACCCCGCCACCCCCGATTAATAACACTGTTATTGTCATTTCAGGAGGATCAGGAGTCAGTGGAGCTACCTATTCAGTAGCTAAACAACATTCAAAGGCGTTGGCAAACAATACTTCACACACCTTGATGTCTGTAGAGAGGGTCTCCACAGGTTTGGTAATTGAGTCTCCAGACGACAGGGATTCACATGATTTGAATCCCCACCACGATGCTTTGGTCATTTCCCTACAAGTGGCGAACTTCATGGTCAAACGAGTGTTGGTCGACACGGGCTCCTCAGCTAATATAATCTTCGCCAGTGCTTTAGCCGACATGGGTACGGAGTTGGATAACATAAATAGACGGACGACAGTACTGATCGGGTTTAGTGGAGAACAAAAATTCACTATGGGGGAAGTATCGCTCCCAGTCTACGCTGCCGGAGTCAATAAAATGACAACTTTCCTGGTCTTGGACACCCCTTCAGCCTACAACCTGATCATGGGTAGGCCCTGGATTCATGACATGAGGGCGGTTTCATCAACCTATCACCAAGTAATAAAATTCCCTACTAGATGGGGAGTTCAAGAAATAAAAGGAGATCGGTTGGCGTCAATGAGCTGCTACCAAACGACCTTGAAGGCTAAAGTCGAATCGGCATAGCAATTACAGGCTGGGCCTTGCGCATCGGAGCCAACTCTACCGAATATTGAGAAGCTCGACGAGGTCCAGATTCATCCTCAGTTCACAGATCACAAGGCCATGGTTGGAGCGGATTTAGATCCCAAACTACGAGCCGACCTGGTAGAATTCTTGAAAAGGCGACACGACAGCTTCGCGTGGTCACACAAAGATATGACTGGAATTGATCGGAGCTCATCACTCACGAATTGCATGTGGATCCAGACCACGTCCCTGTTAGACAAAAAAGAAGAAAGTTCACTCCTGAAAGGAACCGGATCATTGACGAAGAGGTACAAAAGTTATTGCAGAACGGAGCGGTTAGAGAAGTACAATTTCCGGAGTGGCTTGCGAATGTTGTAGTAGTGAAGAAAAAGAATGGGAAGTGGAGACTGCATCAACTTCACGGATTTGAACAAGGCTTGTCCAAATGACTCGTTTCCTTTACCACATATTGATTCAATGGTGGATGCGACTACAGGACACGAGTTATTAAGCTTCATGGATGCGTATTCAGGATACAACCAGATCCTCATGCATCATGACGATCAAGAGAAGACAGCAGCCTTGTCACAAGCCGGGGGATATTCTGCTACAAATTCATGCCATTTGGCTTGAAGAACGCGGGAGCAACGTACCAGCGAATGGTCAATAAAATGTTCGACAGTCAAATTGGAAAGACAATGGAGGTTTATATTGACGACATGCTGGTGAAATCAGTCAAATCTGCGCAACATCTCAGTCATCTGGAAGAAGCCTTCGACATCATGGACATGTACATAATGAAATTGAATCCTACTAAGTGTGCTTTTGGTGTCGCTTCAGGGAAATTCTTGGGGTACGTAGTCACGCGACGAGGTATTGAAGAAAATCCAGACCAGATTAGATCAATCCTCGACATCCCTTCCCCTTCTAGCCTAAAGGATATCATGCGACTGACCGGGAGGATCGTGGCATTGAACATGTTCATCTCCTCCACAGATAAGAGTTTTTTTATTCTTCTCAGCTTTAAAATGGGCAAATAAATTCGAATGGACTCATGCTTGTGAGGAAGCGCTGAAAGGACTCAAACAATATTTAACTTCACCACCCCTGTTGTCAAAACCACACGACAAAGAAAGGCTCTACCTCTATTTTGGGGTCTCTGAACACGCTGTCAGTGGAGTCTTGGTGAGAGAGGAGTCGGGGCATCAACAACCAATCTACTACGTAAGTAAAGCATTGCTGGGGGCAGAGACACACTACCCGTTAATGGAGAATTTGGTCTTCGCTCTTGTCATAGCCGCAAGGAAACTCACACCCTATTTTCAAGGACATGCTATCACAATTTACACGACGTACCCTTTGAGGAGCATTCTCCATAAACCTAAATTGTCAGGGAGGTTGATAAAGTGGGCGATTGAGCTTGGAGAGCACGACATAGATTACCAGCCTAGAACGGCTATCAAGTCGCAAGCTTTGGCCGATTTTGTGGTCGACTTCGCTCCCGGTATTTTGGCAGCAGCCGAAGCTGAAGTTAACTCCATTCAGTCGACAGTCCCTTGGAAGTTAGCAGTTGATGGGTCGAGTAACAAAAAGGGTTGGGGTCTTGGAATGGTGATCACTACTCCCACGGGTGATACTCTGCAACAGGCAATCAAATGCGGTTTCAGAGTTACCAACAACGAAGCATAGTATAAAGCACTGGTCACAAGATTATTATTGGCCAAGGAATTGGGAGCGAAAGAGATAGAAGTGACATCTGACTCTCCGTTGATAGTCAACTAAATTGAGGGATCTTATCAGGCTAGGGGTCAGACAATGAATTCCTACTTACAGAAGATAAATGATATACGGTCGACATTCGACAAATTTTTCCTAACCCAAGTCCCAAGAAGCGAAAATTCACAGGCTGATGCATTGGCGACCCTCGGATCGACTATGGAAGGCGACAAACCATAACAATACCAGTAGTGTATTTGAGCTGGCCGGTAATCTGGAAGGAAGAGGCAGTTGTAGCCGCTATCTCAGGTCAGTCGATAGTTCGATGACACCGATCGTCGAATATTTACAAAAAGGACTACTTCCAGAAGATAAAGTGCAAGCTAGGAAAGTTCAAAGATAGTCTGCAAGGTTTGTGGTGTTCGAAGGTCAGTTGCTAAGAAGGTCGTTCACAGGACCATACATGAAATGCTTAACACACGACGAAGCTCATCATGTATTGACTGAATTGCACGAAGGGGAATGTGGGAACCACTCAGGCGGTAGGAGCTTGGCTCTCCGAGCCCATTCAAGAGGGTATTACTGGCCGACGATGAGACTAGACTCCGCTGACTTCACAAAGAAGTGTGATAAGTGTCAGAGATTCGCACCAGTTCCTCATCTACCACCAGAAAAACTAAACCCAATTTTGTCCTTGTGGCCGTTCATGAAGTGGGGCATGGACATTGTTGGAAAACTCCCAGCCGCACCCGGCCAACGTGTCTATATGCTAGTAATGATGGATTATTACTCGAAGTGGGTAGAAGCTGAAGCGTTTTCCAGAGTACGCGACAAGGAGGCTCAGACATTCGTTTAGAGGAATATCATATGTCGTTTCGGCATACCAAGAGAAATTGTGACCGACAACGGCTCACAGTTCATCAGCCATCACTTTCAAGATTTTTTGCAGGAACTGGGGCATCAAACTGAACTTCTCGACACCGCGCTTTCCACAAGAAAATGGCCAAGCAGAGTCATCTAATAAAACAATCTTGAACACAATGAAGAAGAGGTTGGAGAAGGCTAAGGGTGCTTGGGCGGATGAGTTACCTGGAGTCTTGTGGTCGTACCGAACAACCGTGAGATCTTCCACTGGCGAAACTCCTTTCGCATTGGCATTTGGAACGGAAGCAATTATTCCAACAGAAGAAGTCATCCCCTCCCCACGATACCAATGGCTCGACGGAAAAAGTAATCAACAACTGATGAACTTCAATCTCGACACGATTGATGAGACTAGGGACAGAGCTTCCATTCGACTGGCTGCTTATCGACAGAAGATCGCCAGATACTTTGACAAAAATGTTAGGACTAGGACTTTCCGCACTGGTGAATGGGTCCTACGAAGATTGTTCCAGAACACTAATGAAAGTGGAGATGGGAAGTTGGGCTCAAATTGGGAAGGCCCTTATCTTATCGCAGGGGTTGTTGGGAAAGAAGCCTACAAGTTACAGACCGTGGAAGGGAATCCCGTTCGCAACAGTTGGAACGCGGTGCACCTTAAAAGATTTATCCGATAACATTTATGTTTTGTCATTTCTGTGCCAGATAACTTTTTAGAATTGTCGTATTTAAATAAAGCAAAGACGTATGTAGAAGTTATTCGACGAATTGCAATAAAGATTGTTCATTGAATTCTCGTCCCGCTCTTTACATTCAAAATAATAAATCGTTCATCATTTTTATACACAACGTCAAAAGTACAAAATGCTTTTTTTGGCCATCCTCTCGATTATAAATACAAACTGCACAAACACATTCCAGTTAACTCATGTATCTTCGGCCTCAAAGACCTGCTCCCTATACATCAGTGGTTGTTGGGATGTTGGCAGGGACATCTTCTTCATTCTCCACAATCATGGGCTCAGAATGGCCAGCATCCAGTCTGACATTTTCTTCTTCTTCTTCATGCTTCTCGACCTCCACCGTCTACTCAACAGGTGCTGCAATTGACTCGACCTCGCCATTCTTCATTTCAATTTCCGTTCCTAACTCTTCGTCTTCTTCCTCAGTCGACGAAGAGATGCCAGCTGCGCGCCTTTCGAATTCTCAAATCAATTTCTCAGGCTTCCATTCCATGTGCTTCCCAGCTAGAAACTCCTTCATTAAGTCATACATATTCTTTATCATTGAATCAATAGCAATGTCCTCCATATGCTCTATCAATGACTCGTTCTCCTTCTTCACATTTTCAAACCCCTCATTGTACCCTTCAATCGTTAGCTCGACGGTATCCTTCTCCAGCTTGAGTGTAGCTTTCACTTCCTTCAATTCCTTCTCAAGAATCTTCTCTTTCCTCTGTGACGCGATCAGCCCAGACTTTAGGACAGACGACTCCTTCTTCGCAGCCGACAGAGCCTTCTCCAGTTCTTTGGCCCTTCTCTGATTAGACTCCGCATTCTTTCGCAGAAATAAGCTGCATTCCAATGCCTAAGGGATTTGATTTAGAGCGTCATTCAAAAAAAAACTTACTTGATAGTTTAAGGCGATGACTTTATTCATGGCCTCCACAGGTCCGATTTGTGCCAATCTTACTTCATCCCCTTGAAGTATTAATCCTTCGACGAATGAGTCAATGCTTGAGGGATCTGAGATTGCAGTCGACTCCCGCGGGACTTTTAGGGTGAGGTTATCAGAGTCCTCTTCTGTTTCTACTTCGACGACTGATTTCCTTTTCTTCCCCGCAGAAGTCATCTCAGTCGACTTCCCTTTCTCTACGACAACCTCACTCGGAATAACCTCCCGAATTTGAGTGCCACCTTCTCCTTCTGCCTCTACCCCTATCTTCTTATGCTTCCTTGATTTTCTTCGACTCTTCATTTCGTCGAGTGAAGCTACCTCGAATGGCCCAGTCATCATTTCCTCTGCGCATAAAAATTCTTCAGTTTTTAGGGGTTCTCGATATCTATTCTCCCCGTACAACGTGTGAATCGACCATCTACAGTTTATCACGGGAAAAACATTTTTACAGAGGGCCAGAATTTTACCTCTTTCTCGATGATAGATATCCTCCCACAACGGAGTCGCCCTTAGTCTTCCCTCTGTCAAGATCTTTTTACACTGTCTCTCCTCAGCCGACAGAGATAGAATGGTTTTGGTATTTGAGAGTGTACGTGCAGTCATGATGGATGGCCTATTTCGTAAAGGATCTGCAATTAATAAATGCGTGGTTATTTAAATGCGTGAATTTGGCTCAAAAAATTATGAATTGAGGAAAGAAAGTTACTCACTCGACAGACACCAAAATTCAGGGATTCGACCAGCCCCTGCTGATCCAAATATACCCTCCCCCTTGCAAAGAAGTAGTAGGACTGCCAATTCCCTCTATCATTAGTTAGCAATACAGTAACTAATGGCATCTTCCTCTGTCTAAGGATCAGAGTATATCTCCATTTTTCCTTCAAATGCTCCTTTAAGTAGTAAGTCTCTAACACATATCTTACCTCGAAGAGGATTCCCAACTCAAAGGCCAAACACTCAACCGACAATAAGATTCTCCACGCGTTAGGCATCAATTGTGAGGGGGCGACACAAAAGTGATCTAGAACTTCCCAGACTAATCTCGGGATAGGAAATCTCAACCCTATAAACAATGGACGTACGTAGAATCCCATCCACCCCGGGACCTTGTAATCTATTCTTTCATTCGATGAAGGCACCCGGAGCTCCAAAGAATCTGGGAACCTATACATAATGCTGAGTTCCCTCAACATTTTCCCTGTCATTCGACTAGTAGGGTTTTTCGACAGTAAATTCGTGGGTTCACTGGTAGAAGGAAAATCACTCGACTCCCCGACAGCGGGCAAAGATCTGAGTGGTATGGCCACAGTAGGGGTCTCTTGGGAAGACCTAGCTAGAGTGACTGCGCCACTTTCGATCATCCCCTGATACGACCGATGTCCTCTCTCACCCCTCCTTGGTGTCAATCGACGAATCAACATAACTGTCAATACTAGCGCCTAAGCTGCCTAGAGAATCTCCACTCGACATCCTCCAAACAACTAGCATATAAACAACTAACTTCCCTAGTACCCAACCTCCTAAAGATCAAAACCCACAAACACAATTTCTCAACAAGTCACACAAACCCCAAAGATCAAACGACCAAATCTACCTTAGAACAGCTTGAATATTCAATATGAATGTTTAAAGAAATTGAAGAACAGGAGAAAGTTTTGAAGAATACCTTTGGACACTTGAGAGCTCTATCTTTACTCGACTTCCGAATGAAGCAAAATGAAATGCCCAAAGCTCTTTTATACACACAACTCAAATTGGTGCCAAAATTCCCGCCAAAAGACTCCTCGTAACTCGCGCTAGGGTTTGCAATTAAAGGCCAGGACAATTTGGTGATATTCTAAGTGTCGGATCTGCGGACAAAAGACATCTACATGTCGGTTCATGTCGAGCCGCGTTAGGAGTAAGATGGTATTTAACGATTTCAAGAACAACTCGACCGGGGACATCCCCCTGGTGAAATAAGGATTATGTTTTTCACTCGACAAATCGAATGAAGCCACTCCTGAACAACTCAAGTTCAATCAACCAGGAACATCCCCTGATGAAATAAGAATTATGGTTTTCACTCGATAAATCAAATGAAGCCACTCCTGAACAACCATCAGGTTCAGTCGACCAGGAACATCCCCCGATGAGATTATGATTATGAAAGTCATTCGACATACTCGACATGTCGAATGAAATGTCTCCTGAACCATCAAGTTCAGTCGACCAGGAACATCCCCTGATGAGATTATGATTATGAAAGTCATTCGACATACTCGACATGTCGAATGAAATGTTTCCTGAACCATCAAGTTCAGTCGACCAGGGACATCCCCTGATGAGATTTGATTATCAAAGTCATTCGACATACTCGACATGTCGAATGAAATGTTTCCTGAACCATCAAAGTTCAGTCGACCAGGACTTCCCCTGATGAGATAATGGTTATGAAAATCACGTCGAGTCAAGCAAAAGACATGATGAATAACTCGTCACATACAAGTCGAGTGAGCTCACCCCAGAACGTCCGCCTCATTCTGTTGACCAAAGACCCCCTACTGACTCATGTCGAGTCAAACAAAAGTATAGAAATCACTTGGCACATGCAAGTCGAGTGAGGTTGCACCTGAACAAACGTCTGGTTCAGTCGACCTTGTACGTCCCCTAATCCCATACGACATGCACCAAAGCCACTATTCGGTTCAATTCGCATTGGATGATCCCCATAAGCTCATGAGGTCGACGTACCTGAAACATGAGTTTCCCCCATTACGATATGTCAAACAAGGTAGATTTCCTCCACCGTCACGATGGATCCAAAGACACTTCCATAATTACTATCGAAAGCCAGAATCATGGAGACCAAAATTCCCCACTCACGAGCTGTACGATGAAGATTTTCCCTAGATCACAGCCATGATCAACAAAATTGAAGAACATTTCCAGATTCACTCGACGTACTTGAAGGTACTCTCCAAGCCTAGGACTCCCAGACTTAGAGAGTATGGGATAAACTGTTTGGTCCAAAATTGGCCCCAAGGGTAAAAACGACATTACACACGCAGAACCAACCACAAACCTGAGGCCCATCAAGCAGACTGGGCCCAAAAACGAAATGTCACGCAAGGGACCGACCCGGACCGCCTCAAAGGCCCAAGCCCGTTAACACAAAGGGAGCCAACGGACACCAGTTACTGAAATTAAGAGGAATCAATACTCAATAAAGATCGCTATAAAGTCGATAGATTCGAGCATAAAGACACGATCGTCAGTTATCAGGAATAACTCACATTGATGGCAACTCCAACGGGCAGATTAGAGAACCTATAAAGGAAAGAAACGAAACAATATAGAGGGACCTGAGATCTTCAGACACGACCCATCACACAGACATGTTTTACATACCCCGCCCTCACGGCATTCAAACTGTAGTTATGGTATTCCTAAAATCTTGACTCTCCCATCTAGAACTATATTCTGTCCTTGACACTGACTTGAGCGTCGGAGTGCCTACGGCTTCCACCACACCGGTGGGTAGTAAGCTCCTCATTCACTGTACTCGTTTTGCAGGTTCGCTGGTGCCCTATATTTTGATAATCTCGATTATGGACCTCGGGCGAAAACCAGCGTCCACAAATACAAATAGGTATTTTGTGGTTGTTGTGGGGTAGTTTTGTGGGAAAATATTTGACCTGAATCATATCCTTATACATGTAAAATATGGGTTTTTTTTGGGTGAGCTGTGCGCACGTATCGTGTATAAAACAGTCTAGATTTGTGATGCTATTATGGGGCTATTCGTGGGCTGAAAAATTATCAAAAACAGAAAAAAATAAGTCTAAAAGGGATGGTCAGTTTCATATTTCATAAGGGAGAGGGCATAAATTTTTCAAGGTCGATCCCGGTGCCTAAGTCGCTTCCGCTGCACAGGGGAAATCGGTTCCTACAATTGGCGTCAAGAGCGTGGTTGAAATGTGTTCTTACCTCTTCTCCTTTTTATTAAAAAGTTTATTTTTCATTTATTTATATGTGATATAAATGGTGTTATGCATGTTGTGATGAGTAGGCACAAATCTTATATTCATGTGATGAATGTATTGTATTGGTCGTAAATTTTTCCAACTCTTATTTTTGCGTTATTTTTATTTTGAGAATGTAAAGCCATAAGGTCAATTTTACAAGTGTTGTAAATATTTTTTCTATGTAAAATTATTATATTGTATCAATTTCATGTAATTGAGGAGTCGATGCCGCCTACAACTTAACACCAGTCCATAGAGCGAGATTTGAAGACCAAGTCATGCCTTCATAAATTTTGGTACTAATTAGATTAGTATAGGAAAAATAAGAGCCGGGTCAATGTAATTTTATTTTTATGTTATAGGTATGTTTAATTCGAAATGTTTGAATAACATGTCATATACCTTAGGGTGTATACTCTTCCATTTTCACATTCCATAACATGTAATAGATGCATGGATATTCAAGTCATAAAATGTGATTTTATGAAATTAAAAAAAGTTAAATTGGAATATGATATGCATGAAAATAAATTAATAAGATTAACTGGTTTAATATTTTAAAATTTGAAATTCAAAATTTTTACACACACACATATATGGGCTTTATAAGTGCATTATATTTTCCCTTGATATATCAGATGGAAACCCGAGCCGATTCCGAATGGACAGTAGTGTGGTCTGCACTCGGGACACGATATCACGTACCATTGGAATTTATAAGACGCTTATTTTATTTAAAAAATTTAATTAAATTTCTATCCCTTTTGGATTTCTAATTTTAAACTTGTTAGTGAACTAAAATTTTAAGAGTTAAAATTATTTAGGTCACTAAGCCAAACTTAATTAAATTAGTTTATTTAAATAAAATATTAGTTGAGACTAATAAGAATTAGTGAATAAAAATTTAAAAGGTTAAAGTTTGTTAGATCACTAATTTTGCACTAGTGTAAAGTGGAGTTATGTTTTAGCCGCACATAAACTTGTAGACACTAGTGAATTAAAATATTAGATATTTTAAGTAGAAACCTTTAATTTTAAATAGTGAGTGGGAGAGGGATATAAGACAATATATCCCACGATTTCTATTATTAGTCTGAAAATATGTGATTCAAAAGGTGCCTCGAGACGACTTGTTTTTGTCCCCCTACGGATAGTGTCCAATTTGGGTCAATATCAAGTTTGGAATCTGAGAGTATAAGAACTCTAGATGTATCTGGTGAACTGACCTACCCAACGACGTCACTTCACTAGTTAAGTCAAAGGGTTCCGAAACAACGGGTTACACTCACGAATGAATGATTAAATGTTAATCAAAATTCCTTGATCAAATCAAACGGTGTTTGGTTAATATAAGAATAAGAGTTATTCCCACATATATTAATCAATTGAGATTGTCTCGATATATTATGTAAATACTTGACCTACCTTACGACGACACTTATTTGTGGGATGATAGATTTCTGTGGCATAGTAATTCTTTTTAGTTTCGAATTCATTATACATGATTCATGTATCATGTTTAATTTTATGTCTAAATGTTTAATGATTTTAATATATGATGAATGAATATTAAAATACATGTTTATTTTATTTTCAACCTTGATTTCTCCGATTATTGCTATTCTCTCAAATGATAAATTAACAGGAGAAAATTATTTAAAATAGAAAAGAACATGAATGCCATCTTGGTCTATGAAGACCTTAAGTTTTTCCTGAAAGAGGAATGTCCTCCTGAGCTAGCCAGAAATTATGGCTAAGCTGTGTACTAGAAATGGGTCGCAGCCAATGAGAAAGCTCGTTGCTACTTGCTTGCACGGTTTTCTGAGGTTCTTACTGCAAAGCATGAGTCGATGCCTATAACACTTTTGATGATTGAGTTATTGCAGGGCATGTTTAGGCAACCTTTAGAGAGACAACATTATGAGGCTATGGTCTCAGCAATGACAGTAAGGATGAAGGAGGGGACATCTATCCGAGAGCACGTCTTAAGGATGATGACCTATTTCAACACGGCCGAAACTCATAGAGCTCGTATTGACGAGCGTAGCCAGGTGACTATGATCATGGAAACACTTCCAATAAGTTTCATGCAGTTTAAAAGTAACTATATTATAAACAAGTTGAATTTTACTTTGACTCAGCTGCTTAATGAGCTCACCCATTACAAGTCCATGCTGGTGGATCCTCGTAAGCCAAGTGGAAAGGTAAATGTTTTCGAATCTTCTAAATTCACAAAGTATTAGAAGAAAGCCACTGGGAAGGCTAAAGCAAAGATCATGAAAAAGAACAAGAGATGCTCCAAGGATGCCAAGCCCAAAGGAAAGTGTATCCATTGCAACAAAGATGGGAAATGGAAAAGGAACTATCCTAAATAACTTGTAGAGCAGAAGAAGAAAAATGCCACATGAAAAAATGATTTACTTGTAATTGAGTCTTTATTTGTGGAGGATGATAAATCCGCATGGATTGTTGATTCTAGAGCCATTAACCATGTTTGTTCTTCTTTGTAGCTACTTGACTCATGGAGGGACCTTGCTGAAGGTGACTATACCATGAGAGTCGGGAAAAGGGATGTCGTTTCAGCAAGAGCAGTGGGAGTTTCAAGTTTAAAATTTTCAAATTATAGTTATTTACATTTGAACAACATGTTATTTATTCCTGGTTTTCGCACGAATTTAAGTTTTGTCTCTAAACTTTTAGATGATGGATTTTCTATTTTGTTTAATAATAATTCAGTTATTATTGCCAGAAATGGATTAAATATATGCACATGAAACTCAGAAAATAATTTATATAAGTTATGGCCGTTAACACATAATTCACTACTTAACAATGAAATATTTAAGGTTAAAAAGCATAAAACAAAACGACAAAATATTTCTCATCATGACACATATTTATGGCATCTTAGACTTGGTCATATTAGCCTCGACTGAATATATATATTGATAAAGAACGGAACTTGAAACCAGTTAAAGATTGGAACTTTACCACATTACGAATCGTGTTTGAAAGGAAATATGACCAAGAGACCTTTTACTAGAAAAGGTATAAAAGCCAGTCAACCATTTAAGCTAATACATTCGAACATTTACGGACCGATGAATGTAAGAGCCCGATGAGGTTATGAATACTTCGTCATATGTATAGACGATTATTCTAGATTTTGATAAGTTAACCTAATGCAACACAAGTCTGATACATTTGAAAAGTTAAAAGAGTATCGTGCTGAGGTTGAGAACCAATTAGGAAAAATGAACAAAACTCTACGATTGAATTGTGGAGGAGAATACCTTGATAGTGATTTCGAGGAATTCTTGGTTGAGCTTGGGATAGTATCCCAACTCATAGCACCTGAAACACCACAGCAAAACGGTGTTGTAGGGAGGAGAAATCAGACTTTGCTAGACATGATGAGATCTATGTTTAGTTACAGTTCACTGCCTAGTTCATTCTAGGGATATGTATTGTAAACAACAATGTATATTCTTAATGTAGTTCCATCTAAGTCTATTCCTAAAATTTCCTTAGAGTTGTGGAATGATCATAAAACTAGTTTACGATATTTTTACGTATGAGGGTGTACAACACATGTGCTGAAGAATAAGACTACACAGTTAGAGCCACGTTCTCGGGTGTGCCTATTTGTAGACTATCATTAGGAGGCTAAGGGTGGGTTCTTTTATATTCCAGAAGATAATAAAGTGTTTGTGTCGATAAATGCTATATTTCTTAATGAGGACTATATGAGGGAGTTCAAACCTTGAAGTAAATTGTTACTCGATGAGTTACTTTCTGGTTTGACCAGCACACCATCGTCAATAATAGTTGACAGAAACATAGCACCTTCGACATCTGAGCCTCAGATGCAAGTATGTGAGAATGATCTACCACCTAGACGTAGTGGGAGGGTTGTACGACAACCTGATCGCTATCTATGAGTTAGAGAGGTATAATTTATCGCATCTAGTGATGGTGTAGATGATCCATTGACCTATCATAGTGTAATGGATGATTCTGATAAAGAGGAATGACTTAAAGCCATGAACCTCAACTCCAACTCAGTCTGGGAACTTGTAGACCAACCTGATGGGGTTAAAACCATAGGTTACAAGTGGATCTACAAGAGAAAGAGGGGAGCAGATGGGAAAGTGTAGACCTTCAAGGCTAGGCTAGTGTGTAGGAACCCCTTTCCTAGCGCAGTGAAAACACGTTAGGCAGCTGGGATCTGACTTAAATTTTTTTTTCTGCCATTCCCTTCACTTGGCAGAATATGACCAGCTGCTTCACTGAAATTTCGTTTATGTTTAATAAAATTTCAGCTCCGGAACAGCCCCCGAACAACAGTTTAAAACTCGAGTGTTTTGGACTCGAAATACGCCTAGCACACCCCTGAAATAGCCCATAATTTACGCCTACACTAGTAAAGTTTCAAGTCTGATTTTTCGATTAAAACAATCTTAAAACACACATTAATGTTTCCCGATTTTTCTAGGTTAAAATCAAATCAAACGGAGTCCCGAAAACCCAAAGTAAGAGGCGGCAGTGAGTAAAATTTTATTCACTGCCGAAACAAGAATAAAGGAGAATATGATGAAGATGTTTGATTCAATTCCGAATGGCCTTCTGAGTTATGTCTCGTAACCAACAGAGACTAGTGTAGTCTAAACTCACAAAGTAATCTCTAAACACTTTAGAGATTGAAATTGTCACATAAGAGTTTTTGGTTTTTGTTTTTGCTCTTACGTTTTCTTTTCTCAATTCTTGAGAGAATTCTAAGAACAATGAGAGGGTGACTAGGGTTGGAATGAGATAGGTTAGGCAAAAAGAAAATCTAATTTTCTTTTTATACCTAGGATTTTTTATTTCCAAATTAAAATAAACTTTTCCCTTTCCCCTTAACATATTTCGGCCAGCCCTCACTATTTTTGAACAAAATTTTATAACATCCAAATTTACTAAAAGTCATCATGATGACAAAGGAATGTTACAAAATCAAATAAGTTATTACCTTTTAAAAATGTGTAACTTCCATTCTAACAAAAAAGGTTTCCAAAACATAATTTTAGAAATTCAAAAATAAATTCTTTATTAAATTATATATAATATAACTTAATCATATTAATAATATATATTATACAAATTTAATTAATAATTATCATATAATTATAAAAACCATACATTAAACTTAACATATAGTTTCAAGTTTAACAAAATAATATTATTAATCATATTAAAAATATATATTATACATATGTGAGTATATAATTGGATTATCCAATTATATTTAATATGTTACAGTATATCGAGCTAGGATGAGGACCAAATGCACCTACGGTTCCGAGTTCAAATAATTATGGAATATTAATTAAACTCATTGTTAAATATTACGTATTATTAACTTCGGGTTATTCCACTAAAAACTCGAAGCTGCACTCTCGTTGCCGCAGTTGGATAATTTAAGCCGGGCCACATCGGTGTCCATCGGTATAATCAGACCCTTCACGAGTATCTCATAATTAGAGTCGGGTCATAATATTCATTATACCCCTCTAAATATTTCTACATTAAATACCATTGATTCTCTAATGAACAATTTATTCATGATCAATATGAATGTTAATCTTTCTATTCATAATAGAAAGACATGAGCGCTCTAATCGTTCAAGTACTGAATCAACCCTTAAGGAAGATACTCCTCTACTTCTCGCAAGAAGGAGAAAACTTCATATCTATGTAAAACGTCCCTAGCTACACGCCAAACCATGTCCCCAAAGTACGTAGCTATTGGTCGGGATTGCTACACCGATCTCATCTTTGTAAATCAAAAGAAATAGCTTGCCATGCAGGAGTTCACAGTACACTCAGGTTTCAGATCAATCCATATATGACCATCTAGTAGATTGAAATGAATTTCTTTATTTAACGGATATTATAAGAAAATCATTTCTATCTCAGTATAGTCCTATATGATCACATCATATAAGTTGCCTTCATTCTCATGTCACCACATGGACGATCCTGAATCAAGGTCGCCATACAATTATAGAATAGACCGCAGCTATAGATAAACCGCAAATAAAGTACCCACTTTGTTTCTTCTCTATGGGCTATTTTAGATTACTAACTTCAGACTTAAATCATATTGTGTATGACACTCATACACTAACTCGAAAGGCACATGAGTAATCTAGGGTAAACAAGATAATTTACAATATGTAATATTAAACAAATATTTTGATAAATGAATAATGTATTTTTTTTTATTTCATAAAATATAATTCTGTTTACATTACATGAAGCTCTAGGGCATATATCCGAACATAGTGGTCAAGAGTTATACCTAGAAAGAGGAAGTTGACTATGGGGAGACTTTCTTGCCAGTGGCCATGCTTAAATCCATCCACACTCTTCTCTCCATCGCCGCATATTATGACTATGAGATTTCGCAGATGGACGTCAAGACTGTATTATTGAATGGAAATCTTAATGAGTGTATCTATATGGTACTGCTAGAAGGGTTTGTAGCCCAAGGTCAAGAGAAAAAGGTTTGCAAGCTACAAAGGTCCATTTATGGACTTAAGCAGGCATCTCGATCTTAGAACATAAGATTTGATACCAGAATTAAGTCTTATAATTTTGAGGAGAACATCGATGAGCCTTATGTATACAAGCGCGTCATTGACGAAAATGTGGTTTTTCTCATTTTGTACGTCGATGGTATTAAAGAGAAAAACCACCTTAGATAATATTTCCATGTCTGATAATATTTTTATATCATTCCCAAAATTTTTATATTTCTCATTTTGGATAGTCCAATTATATACTCACATATATATTATTATTAATAGGATTAATAATATATTTGTCACACATGAAACCTTATATTATATTTAATATAAAGTTTTATTTTGTAAATTATTATAAGATAATCATTCAAATATTAAAGATTTTGTAAATATTAAATTATTATATATAATTTAATATATTGATTTTGAATTAATGAGTTTAAAATTTTATTTTGGAAACTCATTATTTAAAATTGGTTGTTACAATTTCTTTTATAGTAACATGTTTAATATCATTATTATTTTCATTAAACAAAAATTTATTGTTACAAAAATAAGCGGGTTGGCCGAAACATGAAGAATAAAGACTTAGGGTTTTGTTTATTTTTGACAACAAAAACCCCCAAGTATAAAAGGACAAATAAGTTTTTCTTTTCATAATTTTTCACTTTGAAAATCCTAGTCACCCTTGTTCTTATTTTTCTCTTAAGTGTTGAAAGAAAAAGTGGAAGAACAAAAAGAAAAAAAATTATGTCTGACAATACAATTCTCTAATGTGTTTAGAGATTTAATCTTTTGTGAGTGAAGCCCACACTTCTATTTGCTGGTTGCGAGATATAGCACGAGAGATTTTTTGGAAATCAAACCAAAAATATTTTCTCTCTTCCTTCTTGTTCATGGTAGTGAGCAGAAAAATCTGCTCACTGCCACTACATATAACTTGATTCGGGGCTCAGTTTGTATTGCATTTTAGTTCAAAAAATTTGGAATTACAGAGGGGTATTTTAGTAGTAAAATTTAGACCTAAATCACTACTCCTATACATGAAAAACATTAGCTATTTTTGGGTGAGATGTGTGCGGGGGCTGTCTAGGGCTGGAAAAAACAGAAGCAGAACAAGTCTAAATGTGTTGGTCAGATTAGGTATTCATAAGGGAGAGGGCAGAAATGTTTCAAGGTTGATCCCGATGCCTAAGTTGTTTCCTCCGTGAGAGGGAAATCGTTCCTACGAAACCAACAAAAGATAGAGTGGGCTATGTTCTCACAAAATGAATCCCAAAACACTTTAGAGATTCAAAATATCAGACAATTTTTATTATTATTTTTTTTTTTTGCTTTTCTTTTGTTATTCAACTATTGAAAGAAAATAAAAGAACTTAGGGAGGCTAGAGTTACACCAAATTAAATTAGAGTAAAAAGAAAACATATTTTTTTCTTTCATATCTAGGGTTTCGTTTGTAATCAAAACAACCCAAAACCCTTCCCCTTCCTCTTTCCCTTCTAATAATTGGTCATCATGGCCTTTAGGTAACTACCAAAAATTAATTAATTAGACATTAACAAGTTGACAAATAAAATATTGTAACTTTCAATTCCAAATCAAGAGTTTCCAAAATATATTTTGGAAATTCATTAATTTAAAATTTTCATTAAATTATACAATATAATTTAATAACAAAATTTAAAATAAATAATTATCATATAATCATTTATTATGGAAAACTATATATTAAAATTAACATATAGTTTTATGTGTGACAAATGTATTATTAATCATATTAATAATCATAATATATGTAAGTTTATAATTGGACTATCCAATTATATTTATTTTACTACAGTATGTCGAGCTAGCACGGGGTCCAAATTGATCTGTAATTTCGAGCTCCAATAATAACAAAATATTAATTAAAATCTTTAATTAAATATTTCGAATTATTAATTTCAGGTTATTCCACTAAAAACTTAAAGTTGCACTCTCATCGCTACAGATATAAAATAAGCCAAACTGTGTCGGTGTCCATCGGTATAGTCATTACATACGGATTTACCCTTCACGAGTATCTCATAATTAGAGCCGTGATTCTCTAATGAACGATTCATTTATAACCATTACGAATATTTATCTTTCTATTTATAATAGAAAGACTCGAGCGCTATAATCATTCAAGTACCGAATCAACATTTAAGGAAGGTACTCATTGACTTCTCGCAAGAAGGAGTGAACTCCATATCTATGTAAAATATCCCTAGTTACACACCAAACTATATCCCCAAAGTACGTAACTATTGGTCGGGATTTCTACACTAATATCACCTTTTTAAATCAAAGGACACAGCCTGCCATGTAGGAGTTCGTAGTACACTCAAGATTCATATCAATCCATAAATGACCATCTAGTATATTGAAATGAATTTTTTATTTAACGGATATTATAAGAAAATAATTTCTAATTGGATCCAGTTCTATATGATCACATCATATAAGGTGCCTTCATTCTCATGTCACCTCATAGACGATCCCAGATCAAGGTCGCCATACATTTATAGAATGGACCATAGTTATAGATAAACTATAAATAAATTACCCACTTTGTTTGTTCTATATGTTTTATTTAAGAAAACCCAATTAGCTTTCTCTCTCTATCTCTATAGAGTTTTATGTTCAAGACATAAAAAGCTTCACCCAGGTCTTTCATCAAGAACTGTTTACAAAGGTAAGCTTTCAAACCCTCTGCTGTTCCATATAGATTTCTTCATCAAGAAATCCATTCAAGAATGCCATTTTGACCTCCATTTGTAAAATCTCGTAGTTATGATGGACAATTATAGCCAATAAAATCACCATAGAATTTAGCAATGCAACTGGTGAAAAGGTTTCATTATAGTCAATGCCAGGTTGTTGTGTGTAACCTTTGGCTACCAATCGGGCGTTAAAGGTTTCAACCTTTCCACCAAGCCCCGCTTCATTTGTAAAACATTTTTCAACCGACAGGAACAATTCCTTCAGGAAGCGGAACCAAGTCCCGTATTAATTCTGATGCATAGAATCTAACTTTGATTTCATGGTTTCTTTTTTACTTTACGGAACCAATATCTAACATCGCTTCTCTGTAGGTAGAAGGATCGGTCTCTTCTATCAATAGCATGTCATTACTTCTATCTTTTATTAAATACAAGCGCTCAGGGAGTCGTGATACCCTACTCGACCGACGAAGTGTGTGAAGAAGGTCCTTCATTTAGTTAAACCTCATACTCCACCTATTATTCATCGGTTACAGGATGGAGTTTATCAAGTTAAACATGTCTATGATTACCACATTCATCTGAAAATTATACTTCTAAAAATTTGGAAAAGAGAGTTACCAACACATTTCAATACTCGGGATTATAGAATAAATATCTTTTCAAATTCGAAAGATATCCGACAAACTTAAACTTTTACCACAAGGCAAAAGCTTATTCTGCTGCTTCACTCTGACTACGCAGGATAGTCCCGAACCCTAACATAAATAGGGTTTGATTTCCTACCAGTCAATATCAATATGGAGTCATAGGAACAACTTTTGAAGGAACTTTGTTCAACTGATGAAAAGCGGTAAGAAGAATATAACCCCATACGTATTATGGTAGGTCTGTAAAACTCGACATAGAATGGACCATATCAAATAAAATCTGATGTATATTTGAAGGAGAATCACTTTCTCCTTCAAATAATCAATGAACCTCCTGCTCATGTATTCACTTCTTTAATCTGATCGAAGAAATTTAATGAATTTTTCAGTCTGCTTTTATATTTAATTTCAGAATTCTTTGAACTTTTCAAAGGTTTTCGATTTATGTTTCATCAAATAAACATAATCATACCATGATTAGAGGTGGCAAAACGAATCAACGAATTGAATTATTATCGAATCCTAAATGAATCGAATCAAAATGTGATGGATTCATATTCGATGAGTTTATTAAATGAATCATAATATCATGATTCGTATTCGATTCATTTATTAAACGAATCTAATATGAATATTCGTTTAGTCATCATGTTATTCAATAACATTATTTATCATAATTATTTACATTAATTTTTCATAAATATATACATATGGAATATGTAATTAATATATTTACTAAAGATACCTCACCAAATATCGAAAATATTATTTTTTCTATGGTAATTAGCCATAATTCCTCGAATATTAATTGAAAAATAACAATAACTATTAAAAGAAAATAATAAAAAGAATCCTAAATAAATAAACAAATCAGTGAGCTTGAATTCGCTTTTGATCGTTTAATAAATGAATCGAATCGAATTGACCCATTTATTAAATGAATCTATTTTTTCAAACCAGTATTCGCTTTAAAGTAAATCGAATCAAACGAATAAACGAATCCTAACCCAAATTGCCAACCCTAACAATGATAAGTCATCAGTAAGGGTAACAAAGTTTGAATAGCCACTGTGAGTAGTCTAACTCATGTGACCACAATCATCAGATTGTATGCGTTTTAACAAGTCGGTGGCTCGATGTCCAACACCAGTAAATGAGGCTTTAGTCATTTTACATTAAATACAAGATTCAAAAGTTGGATAGGGCTCAATGGTAAGATTCTCAATCAAATCATTTCTAACCAACTGGATTAGGCGTCGTATGCATATATGGCCTAACCTTATATGCCACAGTTCAATATTATTAACATTAGACCTACTACATTTATTAGTCCCAGTATTTAAAATATCTCGCGTAGTATGCAAAATGTAATAGCCATGCTTAATTGGTCATATAAGGATTTGAATATTATTTCTATCATATAAATAGAAAGAATTATTCTTAATATTTACATGATAACCTTCTATATCTAATACAAAAATGATATAATATTCGCCATTCATTCTGGTTCAAAATGACAGTTATGTAATAAAATGCTTCCCCTGGATAAGGGAATCTCATATACTCCAACTGCAACCACATCCAAAGAGTCACCACTCCCAAAACACAATTGCATATGTCCAGGTCGCGGATTTCTACTTAGCTCCAGTCCTTACAATGTATTGCATATGTGAAAAAGATGAACATAATCTAAAATCCAACTAGAAGACATAGCTTCACAAGCTAACAATATATCAATAACAAGAAAAATAAATATGCATGATATAGAGGCTCTATCTTTCCTCATTTGTACAAGATACTCCGATAAATTTCTCTTCCAGTGTCCTATCTTGCCATAGTGATAACAGATGTCTTCAGTTGCTCTCTTGGATTTGGGCTTCGCTGCCTAACCCTACGGATAGATGTGAGAACCTTTTTTCTTTCCTTTCATTTCTTATTTTTTTTCCTTTTCCTTTTAGATTGAGAAGACGCAGAGAATGAGGTAGTTTTAACAATGAGAGTCGATACTCCATTCTTCATATCCTACTCCGTAGTTTGAAGCATCCAATGTAACTCATTATAAGAGCAGTAAATCCTTTGTATATTGAAATTCATCACAAACTGGTACTATGATCTAAAAAATGAGCAAGAATCAAATTTCGGCCAAGAGTATCATTAAGTGGGAAATCACATCCCCTTAATTGCTCGATCAAATCAATCACATGAAGCACATATGGACTGACTGGTTGAACATCATCCAGTCTAGAGTGGAACAATTCCACAGATACTCTATAAACATGATTTGCCTCTAATTCATAAATAACTCTCATAGACGTGTCATCATACTGTAAGCATTAGGAATATCAATATATTGCCTCTTTAACTCATAAGTCAAAGACTCCGTCAAAATATTTTCCTCAACTGATATTACTGAAGGGTTAGGATCTGAGTAAGCCAGGGTCTTATCCATAACAGATTCCTTGGTTGAGAAAACTATTCTTTTTTTCTTACGACATTCATCTTATTTGCTTACGAACCTAGGTTTGGGTGTCTAGAATCTCTACATCCTTTTTGGTATCTCTAGTCTATTATGAGCTTCCACAACTAAATCAGATTTCTTGCTCCTTTTATCTTTCTGACTATCCTTCGTTATTAGGGAAACTTGCCATCTATACGAGGTACTAAAGACTATTGAATCTACTTGAAATAATTTTTTGAGGAGGAAATGAATCTTACTTGGGTCACTTTATTCTTGCTCAGGCTTACTACATTCCCCTTAATTCTATAATATTGTATTTCTATACGAGGTACTAAAGGCTATTGTATTTATACTGCTTATTGTCTATAATTGCTTTAAGCATCTACACATCATTTCTTACTTTTCTTATAGTCTTCTCTTTTTAACCCCCTGGGTGAATATTCTTAGAACCTTACAATCTATTCTCATAACTCGTCTCGAACTTCTGATAACAAACAAAGATGACTACAAAGGATTCCCAACTAGGATAAGGATTATAGTTACTTTTATCAGGAAGAAATATTCAAATAGCTTAGAAATTTTTACTAACCTGTCTATATAACTTGAAGACGTACTCGAGGATAGGATACTGGAGAGGTAGTGCTCGCATATAAGTACCCCAGGCACTCTACCCACTGCAGTCACTGACTCTCTAGACCATGCTCTGAAACCATTTTTGTAATATCCCTCACTCGGAGATGCTATCGACATACTATCGATAGGGAATAGGCTGACCCATCCCCCTAAGCCTTTGACTTTCTGATTGTGATCATCATTACTAATACCATATCGACTACAAACTCATGCATATGGACCATTGCCCAACTCAACATCATGGAATGCATTTTAATAATCATAATTTTATACCCAATATTACTTCTCTTTACAACTCTATTCATGAACACTTTTAACACATTACAAAGACTTATACATTACTAATGACTGACGAACAACTTTACTTTGACGCTGACTATGCTGAACCTCTGTACTCGACCTGGTGGACTCAAACACCCTAGTGACTACCATCAGGATAGAGCTCGTCCTTCGAGTAACCTACAAAATAAAAACACTGGGAGTGGGGAGGTTAGATCGTTTGAACGATCTAGTGAGTGGATAGTTTAAAATGGAAACAAAATTACTTTATGAAAAATCATGGTTCTAAAATCTAAATCATCTCAAGAAAATCAATCTTTTCTGAAAATGGTTTTCAACGCTTTTCTCGTTTGAAAACCAATCTCTTTCTATTAAAATTTTCTGGAAACCTTTTATGTCTGTAAAACTCTGAGATCATGAGTAAAGCTGAACTGTTTCTAAAACTCTTTCATAAAACTATTCTGTTGAAAGTCTTTCATAAAGCTATTCTTTTTGGAACGCTTTCATAAAACCATCATTTCAGAAAATCATTTATGTAACGACCAGGGATTTCAACTATTGTTTCAATGTGAGACGAGTGTGACAAAGAGTAAACCATGTTTGGAAAAATATGCTCTCGTGAGATGACTATTGGTAGATTCTTCAAGAATCCGATATTAGATGTTACGATGTTCCACTCCAGACAGCCCAAGGTTTTTGGGTCGTAACATTTTCATACGAACTCTAATTTTTATGCATTTTATATCGTCGAAAGCTGAGATCGAGATCTACGACTTTTGAGTTGAACATCTTTCTAAATGCGGACTAGAAGTGAGCCGAAAACGTAGATAAAAATTCAGATGAATAGTACTAGAGGGTCATTCTAGAGAGTTCTTTACGTTTCTACAATTCTCTCAATTTTTCCACATTTTGACAATTTTAAACAAGCCCAAGTATAAAAATAAGTCACTATTTACCGTTTCACAAAATTTAGAAAAAAAGAGAAATGAGAGACATATGGAAGAAGAGGAAGAAGAATAAGCGAAGAAGAAGAAGATAAGGGAAAGAAGATAAGAAGAAAGAAAGAATAGGAAGAAGCAAAAGGAAGGTTTGCATCCATGAAGCTTAAAGGATGAAGAAAATCAAGCATAAAGAAGGTAAGGAGACTTTACCCAAATAAAAATTGTGAAATCTTAATAATATGAGCATATGTTGGTGTTAGTGCCATGTTGGGGATTGTGTATTGGTAATTGACATGGATATAAATTGATTATAGAATTAAAGGGTTCAATTTGTGTTTTTGGAAATCATAAAGGTTTAAGAACAATGAGATTACGAGTATTTGAAGATGATAATGATGATGTTATAGAATATTTATTGAGGATATTTGCTTGTGTGATTGTTTAGGGAAGTATGGAGCAAATTGGGTATGAGAGAATGAAGATTTAGACCAGAATTTGGACTTGCATCGCGACGAAGAAAGCCCCACGTCGCGACGCGATCTGGAATTTTCCCAGAAACACTTCTGGTGTGATTCGCATCACGACGAGAAAGGTTCATACAACGCGACACGCACAGAAAAAGTTTGGGTACGTCTCTGAACAATTTACGTCGCGACGCGTGGTCAAAAATTACCCAAAATAGTTTCAAACCATCCCAGTTTCACCTAAACGCATTAGAGGCTACCCTATAAGTCTCATATCAACTCGTACATACATATTACATCATGTTAAGAGTACGATATGTTGGACAATTATGACTCATATCATCACTATTTGTACAGAACATGGTGTTGTTGTACAAATTAACTATATGACAAGGAAATTGCTCTTTTATCATTTGTAATTGGATTACCTAGATATATAAATGATAAAAGTCCATATGATTAGTACCGGATTAATAAGATATGAGACAACATTAATCCACGTAAGTTTTAATCATTAAATATCCATAGTCGTAGTATTATCGAGACTGAACATCGATAATGCGGAATAGGCTAGTATTACACTTGTGCGTGTTATGGAAGCGTAACGACATAGTTCTCATATATTTGGGTATTGGATACTCATGCAAGTGTAATAGGAGGTTCTGTTTACCGATGGTACGGAAACAACTTTACTATGGATAGACCCATCGGAATCCCATTGGTAGTATAACTATGTGTCTATGGGAATCTGAATCAGGGTAGGTGTATTTGGTCTTAATTTGAGACTTGCATCGCTAATACTTGCGACAATCAGTATACTTTGGTTTTGGTCGTCCGGGGCTTTAACAGGTTCTGTGTACGCCTCTTCTGGGTATACTGAGAATCATAGTGTATTGGGTGTGATGTCAAGAAGGAAGTAACACTTCAGTCATATGGAGATGATGATCACGCAGGGATACAGAACTGGTACTCTAAGTGCTATAGCCATCGGGGAAGTATCACTAGGTCATGACTTTCCTATCATAAAGAGACTAGTTGCTAGTGATCCGATATATGCTTCGTACGGGGCAGACACAACTCCAGCCCCAGGCCTAGCATGTGACATCCGATACTGGATCGTACTGCGAAATACTACGTATACTACGCCTGACAAAGATCATGTATTCCGTAGCAGAATATTTCTGGAGAATTGGGTAGGCACGGTGCTTTGCAGAAGCCAACCATGTCTTGTAAATCGGTAAGAACGTGGTACCGGGTACGCACGTATTCGGATATTCCGATAACTGTATTTACTGCCAATATATCCAGGGATCTCTTCGGTCGCATCCCAAAGATTCACCGATGATATTTGACTCGAACAATATTAATATGGGATTAATTAAGAGAGAGAAACTTAATCTGGGATTAATTATCAAGAGAGAAAATTAATCTGGGATTAATTACGGTAAGAATTAATCTGGGATTAATTATCAGAGAAAGAATTAATCTGGGATTAATTACGTCGAGAATTTATCTGGGATTAAATTCGTCGAGAGGAGAGAACGCGATTAATTTGGAATTAATCGGTAAAATAAATTTAATAGTTAAATTAGATTCTACTATTTAATTTATTTAATTGGGCTAAAATAATATATTAGATATATTAATTGAAATTTGATTTCAATACGGAATTAAAATTAGATTTTAATTCAAGCGAATGAATTAATTTATAATTAATTCATAAGCAAGTTCCGTAATAATTTTGCGAGGCATTATTATTTAATTAAATTAGATTTAATTACGTTGCGATGGAAAATTCGTTTAATCGGATTAATGAACCCGAGCTCAAAGTGTGTTGTGTAAGCCAACCAATTTTGAATAAAATAGGTGTAACCCATGACTTACATCAATTGTCAACAATTGATGTAAGTGGTTGGCAATAATTAAATAAATTGGATTTAATTCACATCATACCTACCAAGTAATAAAGAATTAATGAAATTTGGAAATTTATTTAATTCTCTCTCTCCATGGCCGAAGGCCACTGATTTTTTCCTTTTGATTTTAGAAAATAGGCCGAATGGCCTCTAATAGTAAAAAAAAAAAAATTGGCCGAAAAAAAGCAATAGTGGCCATTAAATGCTTTCCTTTTGTTGATGGCTTATAAGCAAAAGTGGCTTCTCTTTTTCATTTCCGAAGAATGGCCTCTGAAGTTGCTTTTTGGCCGAAAAAAATAAAAGCCATTGGCTTCTCTCTGACTTGGCCGAAAATGGCCTTTTGCTTTTGAAGCATTGGCCGTTTGGCCTTTAATACACTATTAGGCCGAATGGCCTATGTTTTGAAGCTTGGCTAAATGGCCTTGTTTCAAATTGGGTGATCACTCTTCTCTCTCTCGGGCAAATTTGTTTCTCCTTGGGAGATAAAATTTGTTCCATTTATTCTTGCTAGCACATAAGGGAGTCAAATGATGGTGATAAGGATACTCACCCATGAGCTTGGAAGCTTCAACATCCATAAAAGTTTTGAACTCAAGCCGATCAATGTAAGTCCTCCGCAACTTATTTTTGATTTTATTCACACACGAATCACGCTTAGAGATCTCGTGGCATGTCTAGGACACTTACATTGGTATCAGAGCGAGATCTAAGCTTGATTTAATTTCTAGGATTTGTAAACTTTAATTTGGGATTTTATGCTTGGAGTATGTATTTTCTTAAATTGATGGTTTGGTTGAGCTTGTATGATGTTTAATTGGATTTGTGCATCATTGATTTTGTTATAATTTGATTAGATCAAAAATCCCCAAAATCCATGCTTGGCCGATTACTACCCTAGGAAAGCTTATGGTTAATTTTTGAATTAGACAATTAGATATGTTGATTCATATGAAATTGAATGTTAATTGTTGATTTAATTAGATTGAAATCAAAATTGGATGTTAATTTCATGTATTGCCGTGAGTGTTAAGCATGTTATAATGAATTGATTTTGCTTCAATTGTGTTGGACATAAATTGAAAATAATAAGCATGATTAATTGAATTAATTAGTATTTTAGAAGCATTAGATTAATTAATTAATTATGGTCATTACACTTGAATTGAATTAATTTGTAATTTGGAATAATTAGTTAATTTAATTTATTGTATTTGGGCTTAATGTGCTTGGTTGGGCCAAATTTTAATCTTGGATTATATTTGGGCCTAAACCATTTCCATAAAGTCCAAAATATGACTTGGGCCTTTATAATTTAATTGGGCCTAATGGGCCAAAATTGATTTTATGGCATAGGGTGATTCCTAAATGGGCCTTGGCATCTTGGGTTTGATCCATAATGGCCAAAGCCCACGCCAAAAGAATTAATTAAAATCCCATTGGACTTTAATTAAATAATATTGGATACTAATTGGGCCTTTGAGACCCATTAAGATTGGACTTGGAATCCAAGTCTTTAAGGCACATAAATAAGTGTAATTATTTAATTTGGAATTAAATATGAATTAGTATTGGATACAATTTAAAATGGATTTAAAATTGTAGTTCGATATAATTCAAGAATACTTACTTTGAGTATTTATTCTTAAACGAGTTGGACTTGCGCAAATCAAATCGTTGTTTGAACATTGGATGGTCATTAATAAAAGATTAATTAATTGAATTAGATTGATTGAATAACATGCTTTGTGTGAATACTTGGATGTATGTATGAATAATGTATATCAGATGGATATTAGAAGGGTGAGGGCAATTTTGGAAATTGTTGTAATAAATTTAGAATTTATTAAATTGGACCTGCTTGTCCAGCCTATTACCTCTTTTCTCTTTGTATTTCTCTTCTCACTAATTCCCCTCAATGTAAATGAGGTTTCTTTAGAAGTATTATGTAATTGGGTAGAAGTATGAATAGTGCTAGCAAGAGAGAGGAAATGGAGAGATTTGTTCTAGGAACAATTTGTATCGTATATCCATCCGCATATCATTATTAATTTTATCGCGCCTTATTATGATTTTAGAATGCATGCTTAAGGGTGTATGATGAGAACTAATCAAAGATAATAAATTGGTTGCCAAATCGCGATAAAAACCCTCATTTTATATTAAACGTTTTTCCTTCCATTGAGTGATTCTCTATTAAAATCTAAGATTGACATTGGTTTGTTGGCCAAAGTCGAGACCTTTGTCCATCGCGGATGTGTTTGGATCACTAAAGCTTTGTTCCATATCGTACGTCTTGGGCAAGTTGTTATTTGTTGGCCAAAGTCAAGGTCACTTCTTGTTCATCGGCCTCGATTACGAAGCTTTCCCACTGTCAATGGGTTACGCTTAACTGGTTTGATTAAGCTTGTTGAGCCAAAGCCAAGGCTTAGTTGATTCAGAGGAAAAACATTAGGCAATATATTGGATATATTGGCATATATTGGATATATGTTTCAGACTTGGAAGTCCACCTACTGGATCAAGGAATTGGATGTGATCCAATTGATCTTAGAGATCTACCTAGTTAAGTTTCATATAATTTGTTGGCCAAAGTCAAGGTTGTGTGTTATTTAACGGGATTCTAGCCCACTAGGAAACTAGGTTTCAGGCAAGTATTAAATTTGTAATTTCGTTTAGATACTTGCCAATACGCGCTCATTTCATTTTTCGTCATCAATTATTTATATATATATATATATTAGTTGGACTAATATTCAATTGTTGTTTTAATTTAACAGTTGGACTATATTCAAACTACTTCATTTGTAGTTTGTTATATAATTGGATTATAGTAATCAATACATTTGAATGTAACCGATCAATTATAGTTGATTATATAGTTAGACTATAGTAATCAATATATTCGATTGTACCCGAAATCGTTGATTAGATAGTTGGATTATTGCAATCAAGGTGGCTGAAAGATTAGTGTTTAGAACATAATCCTGGGTGAAAATGTATTTAAACGGCTCTAATTTTCAGATTGGGAATAGAACTTCAGGATAGTCCTGAGAGCTGAGAAGTTATTCTATTTGATAGAGGAACCTCTCAAGCATGAGCCCGGAGTTGAGCAAATAGTAGTGCATGAGCTTAGGAAGACTCATTGTGATGATAAATTTAGTGCTCAATCCGTTATACACAGCCAGAGCTTCTTAAAAGGACATATCCCAAGTTGTCTGCCTAAACTGTGGCAAACGAGGTCACTAGAAGTGTGACTGCCGTATGGACAAGGCAGACATGAAGGAAGTGAAGGCGGGACAAGGTTCTGGCTTCAAGAATGTTTGTTATAAACATGTTCACTACTGGTTTTAAAATTAGATTTTTGATACTAGATGTGGTACATGAATATATGTACTGATGTGCGGGATCTGCTGATAAGCAGGAGACTAGCTTCAGATGAGATCGACATGCAAGTCAGAAACGGGATGAGAGTCGCTGTTTTGACCATAGGAACCTAAGTTTTAGAACTGCAAGAAACTGTTATAATGTACCTAGTTTGACTAGAAACATTATCTTTGTATCTAGTTTAACCCGTTGCGGGTATACCATTATATTCCGAAACACCGGGTGTTTTGTTTATAAAGGTGATATCGAGATATCTATATTAGATGTGAATAACAATATTTATATTTAGAATATAAATGAATCTCAAACATATAATATGCAAAACAAATAACTCAAATTGAGTAATTCTAATGTGACTTATTTGTGGCATTGTCATCTGGGATGCATTAACAAGATTCGTATATCCACACTTTCGAAGAGTGGATACTTGGACGGATTTGATTCTTATTCAAATGATGTCTACGAATCTAGTTTATTAAGCAAAATGCCTAAAACACCTTTTACTTGGTAAAAGTGCAAATGCCACCGATCTATTAGCCCTCGTTTATAGTGACGTAAGTGGGCCTATATCTAGCTAGGCTAGGAGTGGATATAAATACTTCGTAACCTTTACGGATGTGGCATCGCGTTACAGTTATGTGTATCTTATGAAACACAAGTCAGAAAACAGACTGGCTAAGTATTAAAAACATTACGGTTGGACCATAGTGTAAAATACTTAAACATATGAGTCGCTCTGAGCTACCAATTTCCTTCTGAGGAGACACATTAAATAGTGCAATACTTATTTTGAATAAGGTTCCATGAAAATCTATTAGACAGACTTCATATTAGATATGAACAGGAAAGAGACCGAGTTTTTCATTCCTAAAGATTTGGGAATGTTGGGCATACGCTAAATGTTTGGATGGTACCAAACTAAAACCCAGATTGGATAAGTGCCTATTTGTAGGTTATCCTAGGGAAACCAAAGTATAGTACTTATACAACTCACAAGAGAACAATGTAATTGTTCCTCTCCATGCGGTTTTCCTAAGAGGAATTCCTATATGCAGTGGTAAGTGGGAGGAAAGTAAAACACAATAAAAATCAGAGTAATACTGTTCCAGACATCGAGTCCTCATGGAACATCAACAGTTCATCAAGGATGAAACTGTACCAATAATCTTCGAATACACAAGAAGCGCGTAGGTCAGAGAGAGTCAGAAAGCAACCTGGGAGGTATGAGTTTCTGATCTCACCTCATATAGATATCAATCTTATTGAAGAAGATGAACTGGCTACATATGAGGAAGTGATACATGGTATCGACTCCTTTTATGGCAAAGTGTCATGAAGTCCGAAATGGATTCCATGTATATCAACCAAGTTTGGATACTTGTTGATGTACCAGAAGGCATTGTGTCTATTGGTACTATATGTGTCTTCAAGGAAGACATATATGGATGGAAACATACAAATGTACACAACTAGGCTTGTATAGAAAGGGTATCGTCAATGACATAGTGTCGACTATGAAGAAACTTTTCACATGTTTCCATGATTAAATCCATTTGGATAATACTTGCTATTGCTGCAAATTTCGTTTACGAAATATGGCAAATGAACGTCAAAACTGCTTTCCTTAAACGGAAACCTTTTGGAGGATGTTAACAACATCCTGACGGTTTTATCGTGCCAAAACATGCAAACAAGGTTTGCAAGTTATCGATCCATTTATGGATTGAAGCAAACATAGCATTCTTGGAACCAACGTTTTGATGAGATCATAATGGTATATGATTTCATTCAAAATGGAGATGATTCTTATGTATATAAGAAGGTTAATGGGAGCGCACTGACAATAAATGTCCTATACATTGATGATGTATTGCTTCTTAGCAATGACATTCCCATACTAAAATCGGTGAAAGCTTGGCTTTCATGAAAAATTCTCCATGGAATACCTGGGAGAAGCAGGCTTTATTGTAGGAATAAAGATCTACTGGGATAGATCTAAAAAGCTACTGACACTCTCTCAGTGTTCGTACGTTTTGATATATACGTGACCTGGTGTCTCATATGTTTTGAGCATATGTAGACGCTATAAGGCCAATCCAGTTGATGGTTACTGGATTGATGTAAGGAATATCCTTGAGTATCTTGGTTGAACCAAGGATGCTTTCTGATAATATGGGGAAAGGAGAACTTGAGGTGACTGGGTTCACCACTGTAAGTTTCCAAACCGATAAAAACGACTGTAAGTCACAATAAGGGTACATATATAGTTTGAATAATGAAACAGTGAGCTGGAAATCTTCCAAGCAAGATACTGTTGCCGAATAAACAACAAGAGCGGAACATTGCTACACCTGACGCAGTAAAAGAAGCATTTTGTATCTATAAAATTCCTAATTAGATTAGGAATAGTTCTGTTAGCAGCTGAGCTAGGCTACATCACTGGCTAAAGAATCACGGTCTCATCAATGATCCAAGTATATACTTCGACTAATTCATTTAATTCATAAGATCATACATCATGGCGATGTGATGATCGAATAAATCGCATCAGATGATAACCTTGAAAATCCACTGACGGAAGCTGTTTCTCAGAAGAAGTTTGAGCGACCCGTACATAGTTCAGGTGTTAGACATTTGAGTGATTGGCTATATGACAAGTGGGAGATTGTTAGACAATTATGACCCATAGCATCACTATTTGTACAGAACATGGTGTTGTTGTACAAATTAACTATGTGACAAAGGAAATTGCTCTTTTATCATTTGTAATTAGATAACCTGGATATATAAATGATAAAAGTCCATATTATTAGTACCGGATTAATAAGATATGAGACAATATTAATCCATGTAAGGTTTAATCATTAAATATCCCTAGTCGTAGTATTATCGAGACTGGACATCGATAATGCGAAATAGGCTAGTATTACACTTGTGCGTTTTATGGAAGCATAACGACATAGTTCTCATATATTTGGGTATTGGATACTCATGCAAGTGTAATAGGAGGTTCTGTTTACGATGGTACGGAAACAGCTTCGCTCTGGATAGACCCCTCGGAATCCCATTGGTAGTATGACTATGTGTTTATGGGAATCCGAATAAGGGTAGGTGTATTTGGTCTTAACCTGAGACTTGCATCGCTAATACTTGCGACAATCAGTATACTTTCTTTTGGTCGTCCGGGGCTTTAACAGGTTCTGTGTACGGCTCTTATGGTTATACTGAGAATCGTAGTGTATTGGGTGCGATGTCAAGAAGGAAGTATCACTTCAGTCATATGGAGATGATGATCACGCATGGATACAGAACTGGTACTCTAAGTGCTATAGCCATCGGGGAAGTGTGACTAGGTCATGACTTTCCGATCATAAAGAGACTAGTTGCTAAGGATCCGATATATGCTTCGTACGGGGCAGACACAACTCCAGCCCCAGGCCTAGCATGTGACATCTGATATTGGATCGTAATGCGCAATACTACGTATACTACGCCTGACAAAGATCATGTATTCCGTAGTAGAATATTTTTGGAGAATTGGGTAGGCACGGTGTTTTGCTAGAAGCCAACCATGTCTTGTAAATCGGTAAGAACGTGGTACCGGGTACGCACGTATTCGGATAGTCCGATAACCATATTTACTGCCAACATATCCAGGGATCTCTTGGGTCGCATCCCAAAGATTCACCGATGATGTTTGACTCGAACAATATTCATCTGGGATTAATTAAGAGAGAGAAAATTAATCTGGGATTAATTATCAAGAGAGAAAATTAATCTGGGATTAATTACGGCAAGAATTAATCTGGGATTAATTATCAGAGAAATAATTAATCTGGGATTAATTGCGTCGAGAATTTATCTTGGATTACATTCGTCGAGAGGAGAGAACGCGATTAATTTGGAATTAATCGGTAAAATAAATTTAGTAGTTAAATTATATTCTACTATTTAATTTATTTAATTGGGCTAAAATAATATATAAGATATATTAATTGAAATTTGATTTCAATACGGAATTAAAGTTGGATTTTAATTCAAGTGAATGAATTAATTTAGAATTAATTCATAAGCAAGTTCCGTAATAATTTTGCGAGGCATTATTATTTAATTAAATTAGATTTAATTACGTTGCGACGGAAAATTCGTTTAATCGGATTAAACGAACCCGAGCCCAAAGTGTGTTGTGTAAGCCAATCAAATTTTGAATTAAATTGGTGGGACCCATGACTTACAGCAATTGTCAACAATTGACGTAAGTGGTTGGCCATAATTAAATAAATTGGATTTACTTCACATCATACCTACCAAGTAATAAAGTGTTGGGGTTGGTGCTCAGAGCGCCAATTCCCGGTTGTATTTCTTTTGAATACTTCTGTAAAACATTATTATTATGAATAATATATGCAGTTTCTATAATATAATGTATCTTTTACTATGGTAAAGACGTAATGACCTTAGAATGATTAGTCATGGTACTATTGCAAAAGCGTCGCAACTGACATTGAGTAGTATCATGACGTTGTCATTCTCAGACAGTTCCTGGTCAAGGTTTACACTACTTGGTCAGTATAGTAAACCCGTTGAGACCAGTACATATCGTATACTGGAATATATAATTCCAATGGTTTCTCAATGAACCATCAGTCTTGGAGACTGGTATAGACGTGTGGGTGTTTATAGCGGATAAACACTGAACGACTCACCGAAGATTCTTAATGGATGGTACACCAACGTCAATAAGAATCTTCTCAGGTTGAGTAACACTTGTGATTCTTAGACTTGAGATGTCATTGTGGGCACATGAGACATCTTCTACTCTTAGATGGCAGTCACGTCACCGATCTATTTAGATCAGACCTCCGCATGTTCGTTGGGTGTAGATAGATCCTCATGGTGTCCTATGTGTGTCAAGATATGATCCATCAGTTCTGTGTATCACAGCGTAGGTAGTCCACATGATTAGCAATCAGATAAATCCATTGGCCCGTGGTACAGTTTAGAAACTAATTCTAAACATTCTTTTTGAGATTGCTAATAGAATAGTCGACTGGATAATCCCCATAGAGATTTGACGTTTACATCTATATCTCTGGGATATATCCGGATACCTGTGACAGAGGAATTATACATTTGCCATGACCTCGACCTGTATGATTCAGCGAGTTTATCCGTGATCGTCATAATTTACGGGTGGATAAATTATGGACACGAAATTGGATTTCGTGACGGATATGCCTGAATCTAGAGAGTCTCAATAATGAAACATACTCGTAGAGCACTAGAGCAACATTTATAAATAATATTGATTATTTATAAATTCGTTTAAAGGTTAAACGCAAGATACATGCTAAAGGGACCCGATAGTCATTTGCTTAATTATTGTGTATTTACATTTAATACTTGATTAATTTAAATACACATTAATTAATAGTCAAATTGAGATATTTGACTAATATCCTAAATGAATATATGTATTTGATATTTAATGTAAATATTATACATATATTTAATATATTTTTATTTAATTAATTAATTAATTATTTAATTGTTAAATAATTAAATTAATTAAAATATAAATATCTTGACATTTGGATATTTGATTAAAATGACTTAGTTGCCTTTTTGACTTAATTAAAATATCTATAAAGTGTTTATTAGATATTTATATCAAGTTGATAAAATTTATATCAAATGAAATTGAAATTAAAATTGTTGTATATGTTTGTTGATTTTCGGCCAAGGCGTTTTGGTCAAAAAGTATATATTGTTTTCTTTTTCATTTGGTAAATAACCTAATACACTTTCTAACCTAAACTCCATTAAAGAAAACAAAAAAGCTAGAGAGGAAGAAAGGAAAAACAAAGGAAAAGGCTTGGATTTAGTAAGTTTTCTTAACTTGCTATTAGAGAGGAAATTGCTCCTTATGTTCTAGGCTACTTCTTGTGATGTTATCATGTTGTTCTTTTCTTTATTATTTGTGTTTTTGATGAATGAAAGTTTGGTGAAAGTGTTGAGCATGTATAATGATGGAAGCTTGTGACTAGTGTAGCTATAAGTATTCTTTTAAGGTTTTGGAAACTTTGTTACTAATCTAGAGTTGTTGACCCACTCTTAGATGACCTAGATTTGATCTAGAGTTGTTTCATTGTGTTGAGACTTTGGTTGGATGGAAGAATGATGATTGAAGTAATTGATTTAACCAATTTGGTCTAATTTGTCCAATTTGAAGAAATTGAAAAATTAGGGTTTAAGACCTTGTCCAAATTTGCGGCTTTCCATTTATGTTGTGTATAAGGATGTGTGTATGATGCATATAAATTTTCATGTTGATTGGATTACATCTTGATGTGTTTTGAAGCATGAAATCACAAAATGCACAAACCCCCCCTAATGGAGGCTCTCGGCCAAAATGAGAATTTTTGGGTTTTTGGTTGCTTTTGGTGTTTTGATGTTTTGAACATGTTTAATTCATCTTATTAATGCTTTAGAATCATTCGAAATTGATTTGATCAATTTCGGACTAAAATGAACAAAATACCAAGTGTAAGGGCAATTCGGTAAATTCACTTAAATATGATTTATTGAATTTTTATTTCATAATTTGATTATTGGATAATTAAATAAATATTTTTATTTAATTAATCCGAGAAAAAGTTTTGAAATCGGAAAATTTGATCTAAGTAACTTGAGTTTATCATTGACGAGTTTAACCTTGGTACGTCTCCTTGTAGGCCTGCCTTTGCAGCGACAATGAGAAACGACCAGGACCGGAAACCCATGAGTCATTAGTGAATGATTGACAAAAGAGTTGTCTACCTGATGAATATACGTAGGCGAGACCGTGCCTCTGCTGTGAGTTGAAATATATTCACGGGATCCACTTTTCACTATTTTTATTTAATTTAATTATTGGGGATTACAGTATTGCATGATTTAGTGGGAGAGACATTTTTAGATTAAAAATCCATGATCTAGTTTATGCTTTTGATATTATATGAAACTGCTTAATTTCTGCTAACCGTTTTTCGTGATCTATATGATAGATTTGCGATGGCGACACCATCCACAAATCAGTTTGCGCGTATGCTTGATGCGATAAACTTAAAGGCGCTGAGAACTTCGCTGACTGGGAATTGGATTTGAGGATTGTCCTCGATTCCGAGAAGCTGGGATATGTTCTTGAGGGTTCGTTGCCCCTTGCTGTGGGTGCGGACGCTATGGAGGAGGAACGCCAAGTTCTTGAAACTTGGAAGGATGATGATTTAAGGGTTAAATCGTACATCCTTAGTTCACTGTCTTCGAAACTCAAGAAACAATACTATGGCATGTTAGATTCATATAGTATGATGACGCGATTGAGACAATCGTTTGGGAACCAAGAACAAGTGATTGTTCACAAAGTCACAATGGAACTGTTCCATGCGCGTCTGGATGAGGGCCAAGATGTTAGCCCACATGTTCTTCAGATGATCGATTTGATCGATCAATTGAGGCAACATAATATCATCTTAAATGACATTCTCGGTAGGAGTGTCATTCTTGGTTCACTTCCTGCTTCATATCGCCAGTTCGTGATATACTTCAACATGAATGAGACTGTCTGTACCTACCAAGAGCTACATAGGATGTTGCTCACGGCGGAAGAGGACCTCAAGAAGGGAGTACCGACTCGCCCTCTGAGACTTACTTCTCTCTCTGCTTCTTCCCAGACATGGTCAAAGGGAAAGAAGAAGAAAGGGAAGAAGAAGAAGGGTTTTGGTCCTCAACAACAGGCAAAGATAGCTAAGCCCAAGAGGGCTTCTGAAGACAAATTCCACCACTGCGGCAAAGTCGGGCATTGGAAAAGGAACTGTCCTGATTACATCGCCCAGCTGAGGAGAGATAGAGCATCTACATCAGGTACATTTATTTTTCCAGTTATTGATTTATCTTTGGCTTGTGAAGTCGTTACATCCAGCTGGATTTTAGATTCTGCTTGTCCCATTCACATTTGCAATTCGTTGCAGGTGCTGAAGGAAAGTATGAGGCTGAAGCCCGGAGAGATGCAGTTGCGATTCGGGAGTGGAGACTCTTTGGATGCAGTTGTAGTGGGAGTATGCGAGATCTCATTGCCGAATGGGACACTTTTGTTAAATGAATGCCATTTTGTACCAGGATGTGTAGCTAATATTATATCACTTTTTGTATTGGATACATAAGGCTTTTGTATTAATATTAAGAAAAGTTCTTTATATTTATATGATATAAATAATATTCAGATCCTTAGTTGTCCAAACCAGCATGGTCATTAAACATTGCAAACTTCAAAAGATATTTTAAATACTGGAGTTAATAAACGCAGTTTACCTGTAATTAATGATACTGAACTTTGGCATATGAGGCTTGGTTACATAGGCGTTAAATTCCTTACCCAATTGGTTAGGAATGGTTTGATACCAGATCTTACCATTGAATCTTATCCAACTTGTGAATCCTGTATTCAGGGTAAGATGACCAAAGCCCCATTTTCTGGTGTTGGATACCGCGCCACTAACTTACTGGAACTCGTACATTCTGATGTATGTGGTCCACTAAGTCAGACTGCTCACAGTGGTTATTCGTACTTCGTTACCTTTACCGATGATCTGTCACGGTACGGTTATGTCTATTTGATGCGACATAAATCAGAAACCTTTGAAAAGTTCAAAGAGTTCTGAAATGAAGTAGAAAAACAAACTGGTCAATATATTAAATGCCTTCGATCTGATCGAGGCGGCGAATATATGAGTGGTGAGTTCATGGATTATATGAAGGAGAATGAGATTCTCGCTAAATATACTCCTCCAGGTACTCTACAACACAATGGAGTGTCTGAGAGGAGAAATCGGACTTTATTGGATATGGTCCGATCAATGTTGAGTTTCACAGATTTGCCCTATTATTTATGGGGCTACTCTCTTTTAACAGCTGCACATCTTTTGAACAAGATTCCTTCAAAAGCTGTTCCTACGACTCCGTATCAAATATGGTTCGGTAGGAGACCAAATCTTAATTATATTAAGGTTTGGGGTTGTCCTGCCTATGTCAGGGTGACTCAGCAAGATAAGCTTTCGCCTCGAGGGCAAAAGTTTAGGTTTGTCGGATATCCTTCGAATACGAGGGGATATCTGTTCTATGATACCGAGCATCGAAATGTGTTCGTAGCTCGCTTCGCAAAATTTCTAGAAGTAGAATTTTTGTCAGAAGGTGGTAATCATAGACAGGTTGAGCTTGATGAAGTCCAACCTGAAAACAACGAACCAACGGAGGAACCTGAAGTTCAAGTAGATGAAGGACCTTCAACACACACACTCCGTAGGTCGGAAAGGGTATCTAGACCTCCTGAACGCTTGTATTTGATACAAGAAAAGAGTCTGGATGTTCTCTTAGTTGAAGAGACAGATCCTTTCACCTATAGAGAATCGATGTTGGACATCGACTCTGTGAAATGGCAATGTGCCATGAAATCCAAGATAGACTCAATGCATGAGAATCAAGTTTGGGACTTGGTTCCGCTTCCCAAAGAAATTGTTCCTATCGGTTGTAAATGGGTTTACAAGAGGAAGTGCGGGCCTGAAGGCCCGACTGGTAGCAAAAGGTTACATGTAGCGACTTGGCGTCGACTACGATGAAACTTTTTCACCAGTAGCAATGCTTAAGTCTATTCGGATTTTGCTTTCTATAGCTGCGTATTGTGACTAAAAGATTTGGCTAATGGATGTCAAAACGGATTTTCTAAATGGATTTCTTGATGAAGAAATCTATATGGAACAGCCGGAAGGTTTTGCGTCCAGCGAAAACTCAGGCATTGTATGTAAGCTTAAGAAGTCCATTTATGGACTTAAACAAGCTTCAAGAAGTTGTAATCTTCGATTCGACGAGATTATTAGATCGTCTGGTTTTCTCTAGAATTCAGAAGAATCCTGTGTGTATCAGAAGGCCAGTGGGAGCATGGTCGTATTTTTAGTCCTATATGTTGATGACATCCTAATCATTGGGAATGATTTAGGTATGTTACAAAGTGTCAAAGCGTACCTCTGTAAGAATTTCTCCATGAAGGACCTGGGAGAAGCTTCCTATATTTTAGGGATAAAACTCTATAGAGATAGACAAAGGAGGCTGATTGGGTTATCCCAATCAACGTACATAGATAAGATCTTAGAACGGTATAATTTTGGTAACTGTAAGACAGCAAACATACCGTTCAGACATGTGATTCATCTTTTTAAGAAGATGAGTCCACAAACAGAAGATGAGAAGGTTAGAATATCTAACCAACCTTATGCTTCATGTTTGGGTAGCATAATGTATGCCATGTTATGTACGAGGCCTGATATCAGTTTCGCTGTTAGCATAACTAGTCGATATCAGTCCAATCCAGGTAATGACCATTGTATGGCCATTAAACATATCCTCAAGTATCTTAAAGGTACTAAGGATAAGTTAATAATTTATGGAGGAAATGAACTGCAAGTTAACGGGTATACGGATTCTGATTTCCAATCGGATCCCGATGATAGAAAGTCTACATCTGGATTCGTATTTACCCTTAACGGAGGTGCAGTTTGTTGGAAGAGTTCCAAACAGGGATCGACATCGGATTCCACCACTGAGGCGGAATATATTGCAGCTTCTGAAGCTGCAAAAGAGGCTGTGTGGATAAATAACTTTATCACAGAATTGGGAGTTGTCCCAAGTATCGAGAATGCGATTCTGTTATACTGTGATAATACTGGAGCAATTGCGCAAGCAAAGGAACCAATGGCGCATCAGAAGTCGAAGCATGTGGAACGCAAGTACCACATCATTCGAGAGATTGTGTCGCGAGGGGATATTATCGTGTGCAAGGTACTGAGTGAAGATAATGTAGCAGACCCGCTGACGAAGGCCATACCTTCGAAGTTGTTTGATAAACACGTGGAGTCGATGGGTATTAGATACAATCGTTATTGGCACTAGAAAAAAGTGGGAGATTTTGTTGGGGTTGGTGCTCAAAGCGCCAATTCCCGGTTGTATTTCTTTTGAATACTTCTGTAAAACATTATTATTATGAATAATATATGCAGTTTCTATAATATAATGTATCTTTTAATATGGTAAAGATGTAATGACCTTAGAATGATTAGTCATGGTACTGTTGCAAAAGCGTCGCAACTGACATTGAGTAGTATCATGACGTAGTCATTCTCAGACTGTTCCTGGTCAAGATTTACACTACTTGGTCAGTATAGTAAACCCGTTGAGACCGGTACATGTCGTATACTGGAATATATGATTCCAATGGTTTCTCAATGAATCATCAGTCTTGGAGACTGGTATAGACGTGTGGGTGTTTATAGCGGATAAACATTGAACGACTCACCGAAGATTCTTAATGGATGGTACACCAACATCAATAAGAATCTTCTCAGGTTGAGTAGCACTTGTGATTCTTAGACTTGAGATGCCATTGTGGGCACATGAGACATCTTCTATAGATGGCAGTCACGTCACCGATCTATTTAGATCAGACCTCCACCTGTTCGTTGGGTGTAGATAGATCCTCAGGTTGTCCTATGTGTGTCAAGATAGGATCCGTCAGTTCTGTGTATCAGAGCATAGGTAGTCCACATGATTAGCAATCAGATAAAACCATGGGCCCGTGGTACAGTTTAAAAACTAGTTCTAAACATTCTTTTTGAGATTGCTAATATAATAGTCGACTGGATAATCCCCATAGAGATTTGACGTTTACATCTATATCTCTGGGATATATCCGGATACCTGTGACGGAGGAATTATACATTTGCCATGACCTCGACCTGTATGATTCAGCGAGTTTATTCGCGATCGTCATAATTTACGGGTGGATAAATTATGGACACGAAATTGGATTTCGTGACGGATATGCCTGAATCTAGAGAGTCTCAATAATGAAACATACTCGTAGAGCACTAGAGCAACATTTATAAATAATATTGATTATTTATAAATTCGTTTAAAGGTTAAACGCAAGATAGATGCTAAAGGGACCCGATAGTCATTTGCTTAATTATTGTGTATTTACATTTAATACTTGATTAATTTAAATACACATTAATTAAAAGTCAAATTGAGATATTTGACTAATATCCTAAATGAACATATGTATTTGATATTTAATGTAAATATTATACATATATTTAATATATTTGTATTTAATTAATTAATTAATTAATTATTTAATTTTTAAATGATTAAATTAATTAAAATATAAATATCTGACATTTGGATATTTGATTAAAATGACTTAGTTGCCTTTGTTGACTTAATTAAAATATCTATAAAGTGTTTATTAGATATTTATATCAAGTTGATCAAATTTATATCAAATGAAATTGAAATTAAAATTGTTGTATATGTTTGTTGATTTTCGGCCAAGGCTTTTTGGTCAACAAGTATATACTGTTTTCTTTTTCATTTGGTAAATAACCTAATACACTTTCTAACCTAAACTCCATTAAAGAAAACAAAAGAAGCTAGAGAGGAAGAAGAGAAAAACAAAGGAAAAGGCTTGGATTTAGTAAGTTTTATTATCTTGCTATTAGAGAGGAAATTGTTCCTTATGTTCTAGGCTACTTCTTGTGATGTTATTATGTTGTTCTTTTCTTTATTCTTTTTATTTTTGATGAATGGAAGTTTGGTGAAAGTGTTGAGCATGTATAATGATGGAAGCTTGTGACTAGTGTAGTTATAAGTATTGTTTTAAGGTTTTGGAAACTTTGTTGCTAATCTAGAGTTTTTGACCCACTCTTAGATGACCTAGATTTGATCTAGAGTTGTTTCATTGTGTTGAGACTTTGGTTGGATGGAAGAATGATGATTGAAGTAATTGATTTAACCAATTTGGTCTAATTTGTCCAATTTGAAGAAATTGAAAAATTAGGGTTTAAGACCTCGTCCAAATTTGGGGCTTTTCATTTATGTTGTGTATAAGGATGTGTATATGATGCATATAAAGTTTCATGTTGATTGGATTACATCTTGATGTGTTTTGAAGCATGAAATCACAAAATGCACAAACCCCCCCCTGATGGAGGCTCTCGGCGAAAATGAGAATTTTTGGGATTTTGGTTGCTTTTGGTGTTTTGATGTTTTGAACATGTTTAATTCATCTTAGTAATGATTTAGAATCATTCAAAATTGATTTGATCAATTTCGGACTAAAATGAACAAAATACCAAGTGTAAGGGCAATTCGGTAAATTCACTTAAATATGATTTATTGAATTTTTATTTCATAATTTGATTATTGGATAATTAAATAAATATGTTTATTTAATTAATCCGATAAAAAGTTTTGAAATCAGAAAATTTGATTTTCCACCGTTTCCGCTGCGTTACCGGATCTTGCCCCTAAAACTACTACATAAAGAATTAATGAATTTTGGAAATTTATTTAATTCTCTCTCTCCTTGGCCGAAGGCCACTGATTTTTTCCTTTTGATTTTAGAAAATAGGCCGAATGGCCTCTAATAGAAAAAAGAAAGAATTGGCCGACAAAAAGCAATAGTGGCCATTAAATGATTTCCTTTTGTTAATGGCATATAAGCAAAAGTGGCTTCTTTTTTTCATTTCCGAAGAATGGCCTCTGAAGTTGCTTTTTGGCCGAAAAAAATAAAAGCCATTGGCTTCTCTCTGACTTGGCCGAAAATGGCCGTTTGCTTTTGAAGCATTGGTCGTTGGGCATTTAATACACTTTTAGGCCGAATGGCCTCTGTTTTGAAGCTTGGCCGAATGACCTTGTTTCAAAATAGGCGATCACTCCTCTCTCTCTCAGGCAAATTTGTTTCTCCTTGGGAGTTAAAATTTGTTCCATTTGTTCTTGCTAGCACATAAGGGAGTCAAATGATGGTGATAGGGATACTCACCAGTGAGCTTAGAAGCTTCAACATCCATAAAAGTTTTGAACTCAAGCTGATCAATGTATGTCCTCCATAAATTATTTTTGATTTTATTCACACACGAATCACGCTTAGAGATCCCGCGGAATGTCTAGGACACTTACACGATACCCTCAAAGTGATAACGCTTACTTGAATAAGAAAATTTTAGTCTGATTCCATAGTGCATTTTTTAATCCGTTTTTAATCTAGTTTATCCAATGTAGATCATCGCATGAACCAGAGTTTTCTCAGCAAGTGGGTAATGCTAGCCAGATTTCCAAATAGTAAGTGGACAATACTCTTTTAAAATTGATCTTCATTTCGTTATTCTTACAAATAGACTTACTTTTACGCTTTAGGGCGTTAGATTATTTTTATTACAGTTATTTTATAAAAGCTTATTATTTAAGTTATATTTGAGAAAAAATATTTTCAGAACATAGCTTATTTTTTTCGAGGCATGGGGGAAAAACCCACCTCAGTATGTAACTTGTTACAGTTTGGAATTGACGGACAACACATGTGCACATGTATAGGACTGGGGGGACGACGATACGTAGCGCCCCCAGATCCTAGTTCAGGACTAGGGATGACATATGCCCCTAGATTCTAGTTTCAGAGCTTGTAAGGTAGCATAAATCCGCACCCCCAGTTCTAGTTTAGTAGTTTGAGGGACGATGATAACGCCCACTAGTTTCAGGGTCAATAGTGGCATGTTTTAGGGGACGGCGATACATAATGCTCCAAAGTCATGGATTTGCACTCCTGGCTCTAGTTAGGCGTATGGGGGGACGGATATACGTAACGCCCCCATACGTTAAGTTTTTCAGAGACATCAGTTTTTAGAGATCAGATTTTTTTTAGAAACAGTTTTCAAGAAAATAGACATTTCATAAATAGTTTTCAGAGTAGACTTTTCAGTTACATGTTTGCAAAATCAGACTTTTGAAAGCAGCTTTCATAAAGATAAGTTTTATAAAAGAGATTTTAGACAAGATATTCAGAAAATGAGTTTTTATAATGTTATTTCTAGAATTTTGATTTAAGAACCAAATGATTTCGTATTAGTATTTCAGTTTTCGTCCACTCACTTAGATCATACAACGATCTAACCCCCCATTCCAGTTCCTTTGTCTTGCAGGTATTCTCAAAGAACAAGCTCGGGAGGACGGATACTGATGCAGTCACTAGGAAATGGAGTCCATCAATTCAAGTCAGAAAGAGTGAGAGTCCAGTCAGAGTTAAGTAAAAGTTATGTATTAGTATTTGATTGTAATAGTCATTGTAAAAGTAAGTGTTATTGAGTATAATCATTAATGTTGAGTTTGTATGTTATGTTTTTAAGCTTGGGCTACAGTCCCATACTTGAGTTATTTAAATAAAAAAAAAGAATTTTAGTATATGTTCATGGTTAGAGAATCAGAGGCTTATGGGGTTAATACGGTCTATCCCTTGCCGGTAACATCTCCCGAATCAGGGATGTTACAAAGATGGTATCAGAGCATGGTCTAGGGAGTCAGTGACTGCAATGGGTAGAGTGCTGGGGTCTTGTATACATAGTATGTCCGGGATACTTGTATGCGGGGCACTACCTCTCCAGTGTCCGATCCTCGAGTACATCCTCAAGATCCATAGACAAGTTAGTAAGCTTTCCCAGACTATTCGAATAGAATTCCTCACAAGAACAACTATATTCTAGATCCAAGTTGAGAATTCCCCTGTAGTTATTCTGACCTATTACCAGAAGTACAAACGAGCTATGAAACCAGACAGTAAGATTTTAATGAAAAGTACCCCCAATGGAGTGGGAAAATGAGTATAAGAAAAGAAGGAGAGATGCGTAGAGATTTAAGCAGCCGAAGACGGAAAAGTAAGGAGACAAAAAGAAATAATAAAGTTTTATGGATAATCACCTAGGAAAGTAGGAAGTGGGAGAGAGAAAGCTAGAAAGAAAAATAAGGAAAGAAAAAGGATAATGTACAAACGATCTAGGTAACAAGAGGCAGTAAAAAGATAGAAGTATAATATGGAAGACACCAGAACTTTGGGATAGAGAAGAAGAATATAACAAGTCTGAACAAGAGTAAAATACCGAGTAGACCTAAGTAAGGTCCTTTCCCTCCAAGTAAGATTCATTTCCCTCTCAGAAATTCTTCCAAGTTGATCCATTAACTCTCAAACACTTCGTATATATAGCGAGTTCTCCAAATAACCAAGAATATGCATAAGGCAGAAGAATCAAGAAATCATGATTAGTTGTGGAGGCTTCTAATAGATATGAGATACAATAAGGACGCAGAGATTCTAGGTTCCCCAGACCTGGGCCCACAGGAAAATAAGAGAAATGACCTCAGGAAAATAATTAGTTGCCCAAAATAAGGAACCTACTAGATAAGGCCCTGATTTACCCAAATCCTCACCCCCCCGTGATGCTACCCTAGCTCTTATTAGCATAAATATAAGTGTCCGTAACAAGCCCAATGAGAATTCATTTTAAGAAAGGAAATACCTTGAAAGATAGATCACCGAGAAAATGATATAAGGAAGTTTTGAGGAAGTAAAGGAAAGAACTCAGTATAGTCCAAAGATCTAGACAAGTCAACACGAGGTTTACAGTACTAGTAGAAGTCCCCAGAATAGATCAAGCATAGTAGGTCCTACAGATCAGCCTAAAGTCAGTAGAAATCAGTGGAAGTATAAGAGAATAGACCCGATAGGTTAGAGCCATTTAGGATCGACATGAGTATCAGTGTGGACAGTAGAATAGAGTGCCAAAGTCGAGACTTGAATCTTATAGCAAGAGCAGAGATCCGAAATCTAGAAAGTAATCAGGAGAATGAGTCACCACTAGCATTGGCAGCACAACTTAGAATCAAGAGTTAGGATACGAAAGTAATTAAGAGGAATGCAAAAAGTAACAAAGAAATTTAGAACATTTAGGCATAAAGTTAACATAACGAGAAGATAGTAGTGTAGAGAATTGATGATATTGTGTGGCCCCAAGACATGGAGTAGTCGACCAGATCATCACCAAGCTTAAGTGTTGAACATAATGTGTATTCATGGATTCCTATCTCAACCTAGAGCCCAATAAAGAGAAGGATCAGTAAAGAAAAGTAATTGACACGTTAGACGAATAGCGAAATGGCTAGACAGCCAAATCGATAAGTCTAATGAAACATAAATAAGAAGTATGAGGTAGAATAGTACGATTTCACAGTAAGATGAGCTAAGTCTGGAAGTCGCCATTGAAATAAAGAACCCTTAATGAAGTAAAGACTTAGAAATACGAAGACACAAGGGAGAACGACTCTTAGGAATATGGTGAAAAACTTATAAAAAATCTCATGATATTTAGAAGGAAATACTAGGTAAAGAACAACACCCGAACCAAGAAACTTAGTAGATATGTCTTAAGCAATTAAGGATAATGGAGTTTTCAGGGAAATAAAGATATAAGGAGTTCAAGGAACTAAGATGAATAAGAAAGTCAAGTAATAGAACAAAGCTTAGTAAGAAAGAATAATAGACGGAGAATAGTAGGAGTTTGACAGAGTATGGACCTTGTGGAGGTTCACATTAAAGGGTGATATCATCGGTAATTAGAAAATGAATTAGTAGTAGAGTTTAAACATGAAATTCATATAATTCCTAATAGTATTACCCTAGTGGGGAAGCCAACACCAGACATGTAAATAGCAGAGTCATAAGTTTATAGATGAGCAACATAAGCAACCGCAGCACGTATAGCTAGTAAGAACACCACCACCAGAAGACTCCAGGAAAACCCCATCCTCCCAATCCCTGTTAGACAACAACATCATAGATGGACCTTGAGGGCTACCTTAGGATATTCCCAGAAAGAAGTGGAAGTATAGTGGAAAAAAAAGACCGAAACATAAAACCTTTAGATACAGTACCAGAATAGAAAAAGGAAAGGAAATAGCTCTAAGTGAGAGATCTAGAAGAGAATTTATTAGATAAGACAATGAGGAGAGGAAATACTAGTTAAGCAATGACAATAATGTAAGAGAATAGTGTTAAATATGACTAGGGATATGTGAGAGCTAATATCCTTCAGATAAGGAGACATAAATATAGGTTGTAGAAGTTTCAGTTACAGAACAGAGCAGACGAGAAGATGAAAAGGTTAGCAGGCACAAGGTTTTGAAGTAAAACTGTAAAGGTGCAACGATAATAGGAAAAAATACTAAATAAGTATTGGTAGAAGTGTAGTATAGTATAGAACCGAGAAAATAAGTTTACTATAGTATAGAAAATAGTAAAGAGGAGGTATCCTAGCATGCAATCAGGTATAGAAGATGAGTTGATGTAAAGGAACAACAACCAGATTTGCAGTAACAATGAGACCAAGTACAAAAAAGGAAATGAACTTTAGTAGGCCAAAAATGTCAGCGTCGATGTTAAGAGCAGGGAATGCGATTTAAGCACTAAGGTGCATACAAGTAAGCCTGATCTTTGGCTAATTAAGGAGGACCCTTAGGAAACTATCCAAAAGAAACACTGTAAATACAAGAGTCATCGGTAGACAGTAACAGTGAGTTAGGAAACCCTAAACTCCCTTAAATAAGTAGAGATATTGGAACTTGAAGAGAAAAATTCATTAGCAGTTTGAGCTCGACAAGGAGAATATAGAGAGTTAAGCATCTAAGATATGAGAAAGAATGTTTAGATCAAGATAAAAAAGTGCAGCTAAAGGAGTATCGAGTACAAGCATTGTTGATAATGACAATGACCACTCTTGTAACTTATCGATTCCGAAAAAGAGAGTATGGGAAGCTTAACCAAGAGTCATCAATATCTCTAATGAAATTCAAAGGTATTAACTAAGGAGAACTTGATCGAATATAACTAAATATTTAGAGAAAAAGGATTTCCTTGGAGACAAATAAGGTTGAGCGCAACTAGAGGTTCGGAAATAAGGTAGTCCAGGATACCTAGCAAAGATTTTACGAAACGAAAATGAAGTGGTACCTAGTAAAGAACTTAAAGGATATTCATTGAAGTTATGAAATCCGAAGTAGTAGTTTATCAAGTATGACATAAGGTTATATGTATGAGTTAAATATTAAGAAAGATGGAGAATCTTATGTGCTCACTAGTCAATTGATAAATGATCAGCCAGGAAAAGATCTTCGCAATTAAGCCAAATAGAATTCCCGATGATACATGATAGTTACAGCATAGTACGAGGTTTATAAGGGACCCACAAATACAATTACCTATGATAAGATCCTAAGTTTAAAGAGGATCCGAGGACGAATCCTATTTAAGGGGGGAGAATTTGTAACGACCGGGGATTTCAACTACTGTTTCACTGTGAGATGAGTGTGACAAAGAGTAAACCATTTTTGGAAACAGATGCTCTCGTGAGATGACTATCGGTAGATTCTTCGAGAATCCAATATTAGATGTTACGATGTTCCATTTCGAATAGCCCATGGTATGTGGTCCGTAACTTTTTCATACGAACTCTGATTTTTATGAATTTTATATTGTCAGAAAGCTGAGATCGAGATCTACGACTTCCAAGTTTAATATTTTTCCAAATTCAGAACAGAAGCGAATCAAAAATGCAGATAAAAAATTTGGATGAATAGTACCTGAGGGTCATTCTAGAGAATTCTTTAAGTTTCTACAATTCTCTCAATTTTTCCCATTTTGACAATTTCAAACATGCCCAAGTATAAAAAAGAAGTCACTATTTACCATTTCACAAAATTTAGAAAAAGAGAGAAATGTGAGACGTATGGAAGGAGAGGAAGAAGAATAAGAGGAGAAGAAGAAGAAAATGGAAAGAAGAGAAGAAGAAAGAAAGAAGAGGAAGAAGCAAAAGGAAGGTTTGCATCCATGAAACTTAAGGGATGAAGAAAATCAAACATAAATAAGGTAATAAGACTTGACCCAAATAAAAATTGTGAAATCTTAATAATATGAACATATGTTAATGTTAGTGGCATGTTTGGGATTGTGTATTGGTAATTGACATGGATATAAATTGATTATAGAATTAAAGTGTTCAATTTGTGTTTTTGGAAATCATAAAGGTTTAAGAACAATGAGATTAAGACTATTTGAAGATGATAATGATGATGTTATAGAATATTTATTGAAGATATTTTCTTGTGTGATTGTTTGGGGGAAGTATGGAGCAAATTGGGTATGAGAGAATGATGATTTAGACCAGAATTTAGCCTTGCATCGTGACGCTGAAAGCCCCACATCGCGATGCGATCTGGGAATTTTCCCAGAAACACTTCTGGTGTGATTCGCGTCGTGACGCGAAAGGTTCGTGTGTCGCGAAGTGCACGGTAAAAGTTTGGGTACGTCTCTGGATGATTTATGTCGTGACGCGCACTGCCTTGCGTCGTGACGCGTGGTTAAAAATTACCCAAAATAGTTTCAAACCATCCCAGTTTCACCCAACCGTGTTAGAGGCAACCATATAAGTCTCGTATCAACTTGTACGTACATATTACATCATGTTAAGAGTATGATACCCTCAACGTGATAATGCTTATTTGAATAAGCAAATTTTAGTCTGATTCCATAGTGCGTTTCTTTATCTGTTTCTAATCTAGTTTATCCAATGTAGATCATCGCAGGAATCAGAGTTTTCTCAGCAAGCAGGTAATGCCATCCAGATTTCCAAATAGTGAGTGGACACTACTCTTTTAAAATTGATCTTAATTTTGTTATTCTTGCAAACAAACTTAATTTTATGCTTTAGGGCGTTAGATTATTTTTATTATAGTTATTTTATAAAAGCTTATGATTTAAGTTATATTTGAGAAAAAAAATATTTTTCAGAACATAGTTTATGTTTTTTCGAGGCATGAGGGAAAAACCCAGCTCAGTATGTAACTTGTTACAGTTTGGAATTGACAGACAACACATGTGCATATGTAGAGGACTGGGGGGACGGCGATACGTAACGCCCCCAGATCATAGTTCTGGACTAGGGATGACTGATGCCCCATAGATCATAATTTCAGAGATCATATTTTTTTTTTAAACAGTTTTCATGAAAATAGACATTTTAGAAATAGTTTTCAGAGTAGACTTTTCAGTTACAAGTAGACTTTTCAGTTACAAGTTTACAAAATTAGACTTTTAAAAGCAGCTTTCATAAAGATAAGTTTTATAAAAGAGATTTTAGACAAGATATTCAGAAAAAGAGTTTTTATATAATGTTATTTCTGGAATTTTGGATTTCGGAACCAAATATTTTCGTATCAGTATTTCAGTTTTCGTCCACTCACTTAGATCGTACAACGATCAAAGCATGTCACCATCTTGTCCCTGAATCTAGGGTCTAGAGGCATTATGTATTACCATCCCCTAGCCCTAAAATCTAGGATCTAGGGGCGTTACATATCGCCGTCCCCTAGTCCTGAGCTACGTGAGCACATGTTATCTATGTTCGTCAATTCCACATCCATCAATTCCATAAGTCACATCTGAGGTGGGTTTTCCCCCATGCCTCCAAAAATCATAAAAATCATGCTTTTATAATAAAAATTTTTTGAAATATACTCATTTATAAAATAACTGAAATCAATTTGGCTAACGCCCTAATGTGCTTAAAATTAAATTTCGAATCAAAACAAATAAGTAAATATCATCTTAGAAAGAAAACTTCCACTCACTGATTAATAACTATTGCCAATGATCCTGGATGCGACTGAAGAGGTTCCTGCGGAAAATCCAATCCGACTTGTATCCGAATATGGTTAGCATAGTTAAACTGAAAAGCTAATCATGTTCAAGGATGGGGTGTATGCACCTGCGTGCTGTATACAGAACTTTTATGGTGGCCTCTAACATCATAGAATGAAATTGATAATGGAAAAAATTGATTCTTGGAAAAAAAGCACGCGTCGTGACTCCCACTCAGTCAGACCTGAGGCAGAGGTAATTTTTTCTTAAGCATCGCGACGCTGGTGTTGAGCGTTGTGATGCTCACATAATCAGACCAGAGCCAGAGAGCATCCTAATGATCCGCATCGTGACGCCAAGTGTTGAGCGTCGCGATACCCATATGACCAAACCCAAGACAGAGAGCCTCCCCTTGTTACGTGTCGTGATGCTAGTCCATTGGCGTCGCGATGCTCGCCACATTTCAGGCCAAGTATAAACTCCCCAAGGAAAATACCTAAACAATCACCACTGACCGGTGCGTAATCACACGCGTATAACGTAAGCGCACGTATCGTTCAAGTAGTATAAAAGTATCGATCCCACGAGGACTTAATACCTAATCTATTAATTTTATGAGGTCAAATGATTACTAGTATATAACAGGTTGTTTGATTGATTTGAAATGGTGATGATTCTAAATTTATAAACAAGTAAATAAAATTGCACGAAAGTAGGTTTAAGAAAATTCAATATTATGAAACTATCTAGGGTTGTGAATCTTCCAATATCATTTTAAAGATGAAGTGGTTATTTCATTTTTGTGTAATATATCGGTTTACTAACCTGGAACACTAAATTATGCGAAAGCCTCTGTCGATGGTCAGACGCAAATACCCAGTATAACCCAATTGAACCATATTCTATGTCAACCAAATTACCTGGATTCATTAAGTTTAAGTTCCAATTATTGCTACCCCCGCCCGACAGGTATATGTCTATCCTGTAAGGAAATCTATTAAAGGGTTATCTATCCTCAAGGAAGATCGTGGGCTATTAAGTCTAAGGTTGAAACCTAAAATTCATTTGTCAAGTTTATTTTAGATTTACTAGATCAATCTTATTAATGGCCAATTAACAAGACGCATTAAACTTAAGACTTAATAAGTAAACCTTTAAATTACCCAAACTATAAAATAACCCCTTATAAACCGGTGATATTAGAATTCATCACAACCCCAGATAACTAACACATAACTAGGGCTAGTAAAGACTTAAAAGTAAAAGACATAAAGTAAAAATGCTGAAAAGTAAATTGCTGAAAAGTAAATGACGGAAAGTAAATGCTGTAATTAAATACTGAAAATTAAATGCTGAAAAGTAAATGCTGAAAGTAAATTACTGAAAAGTAAATGCGGAAAGTAAATTGCTGAAAGTAAATTGCTGAAAAGTAAATGCTGAAAAGTAAATTGCTGAAAAGTAAATAAAGTAAAAGTACAATAAAAGAAAATGCTGAGGTAAAAGGATCCACTTTTATTACTTTTATTTTAGATATCTCCCTTAATATAATATATTAACTTTGCATGATAATTACCAACCAGCCATATAGGCGGTATCCAGATTAAGTCAAATTAATAATTAATTACCAACCGACCAATCAGGCGGTATCAAGTTTAGTCAGGTTAAAATCAATTTAAATAATTACCAGCTGACCAATATGACGGTATCCTCGTTAAGTCAGGTTTTAACTAGTTTATATATTATAATTAAGGGAGATATCTAAAATAGAAGTAATAAAAGTTTTACCTTTTACTCCAGCATTTTCTTTTATTGTACTTTTACTTTATTTACTTTTTCAGCAATTTACTTTCAGCATTTACTTTTCAGCAATTTACTTTCAGCAATTTACTTTCAGCATTTACTTTCAGTAATTTACTTTCAGCATTTACTTTTCAGCATTTAATTTTCAGTTTTTAATTTCAGCATTTACTTTCCGTCATTTACTTTTCAGCAATTTACTTTTCAACATTTTACTTTATGTCTTTTATTTTATTTAAGTTTTTTCTAGCCCTAGTTATGTGTCGTAATTAAGTTAGTTATCTGGGGTTGTGATGAATTCTAATATCACCGGTTTATAAGGGGTTATTTTATAGTTTGGGTAATTTAAAGGTTTACTTATTAAGTCTTAAGCTTAATGCGTCTTGTTAATTTGCCACTAATAAGATTGATCTGGTAAATCTAAAATAAACTTGACAAAGGAATTTTAGGTTTCAGCCTTAGACTTAATAGCCCACGATCTTCCTTGAGGATAGATAACCCTTTAATAGACTTCCTTACAGGATAGACATATGCCTGTCAGGTGGGGGTAGCCATAATTGGAACTTAAACTTAATGAATCCATGTAATTTGGTTGACATAGACATATGGTTCAATTTGGTTATACTGGGTATTTGCGTCTGACCATCGACAGAGGCTTTCGCATAATTTAGTGTTCCAGGTTAGTAAACCGATATATTACACAAAAATGAAATAACCACTTCATCTTTAAAATGATATTGGAAGATTCACAACCCTAGATAGTTTCATAATATTGAATTTTCTTAAACCTACTTTCGTGCAATTTTATTTACTTGTTTTTAAATTTTAGAATCATCACCATTTCAAATCAATCAAACAACCTGTTAGATACTAGTAATCATTTGACCTCATAAAATTAATAGATTAGGTTTTAAGTCCTCGTGGGATCGATACTTATTATACTACTTGAACGATACGTGCGCTTGCGTTATATGTGTGTGATTACGCACCGGTCAAGTTTTTGGCGCCGTTGCCGGGGACTTATTTATCTTTCACTATTAGTTTTGGGGTTAGATACGTTACTTGTATCTAATTTCTTTTTACTTATTGTTTTTGTTTTCTTGTGTTTCAGGTTCTCAGAAACTACATGAGACGAACCAGAAGCTTTGAACTCCGACCGCTTGACCCAGAAATTGAAAGAACCATTAGACAGTTGAGAAGGGAAAGGCGAGAAGGCCAAGAAGCTTTAGTCAACATGGAACCTGAACCTTTGGAAGTTGCAGCACCGATACACATTCGAGACAGAACCATTCCGGTGGTCGACGACTTCATTTCCTGTATTGTACTTCCTCATTTACTGGTAAATGCGTGTGATATCAAAACATGCATCCAGATGATTCAGCAGTCAGTACAGTTTGGGAGAAATGCAACTGAAGATCCTAATTCCCACATCAGCAACTTCCTGGAAGTTTGCGGTACTTTCAATTACAACCGAGCAGCTGAAGAAGCAATGAGACTGCGTGTTTTTAAATATTCCCTTAAAGACAGAGCTAAAGCTTGGCTACATTCACTACCAGCAGGTTCCATCACAACTTGGAACACTCTAGCCACCAAATTCCTTACAAAGTACTTTCCACCAGCCAGAACAACAAAGTTGAGGAATAACATCACATCCTTCGTGCAACAAGATTCAGAATCCATTTGCGAAGCTTTGGAAAGATTCAAAGATTTACTCCGGAAATGTCCTCATCATGAAATCGCAAAGTGGCTACAAGTCCAAACCTTCTACAATGGACTTTCTGGAATAATGAGAACCACAATTAATGCTGCTGCTGGAGGAGATTTGATGGAAAAAAGAAAAGATCAGGCCTGAGACTTAATTGAAGAAATGGCAATAAGAATTCTTTATGGCCAACAGAAAAGAGCATGATCCAAAGAATTGCAGGAATTTATGAAGTTGGAACCAACACATCACTGAATTCCAAGCTGGATGTGATTTGCAAAAATCTGGAAACTCTTAAAATGAAAGTTAATGGTGGATCCACAAGTTCACCATTTGGAGGAGTACCTGAGTCAGAATCTTACAACCAACAAGAACAGACACTGAACTATGTCAACAATTTCAACAGACAGGGGAACAATCCATATTCCAACACCTACAACCCAGGGTGGAGGAATCATCCGAATTTTTCATGGAGCAACAATTCAGGGAAAAAGAATAATCCACCACCTGGATTCCAACAGCAGAACTATCCACCACCTGGATTCCAGCAACAGAACAAAGGCCATGAGCATGAAAAAGAACCAGGAATAATAGAAGTGTTGGCCCAGTTGAAGAAGCAAGAAGCAAAATATAATGCTTTAGCAGATATGGTTCAAAATCAAGTAGCATTGAATCAAAGCCATTCAGCCTCTATTAAAGCACTGGAAAATCAAATGGGACAACTGGCCAATGCTCAAAGTTACAGACCGCCAGGTACCCTTCCTAGCAATACAGAGCCAAATCCAAGGAACCGAGGGAATGAGCAATGTCAAGCCATCACCTTGAAAAGAGGTATTGAAATCAACAAAGATGTTGGAATCAAGGCAACAATTAAGGAAGTTTCAAAAGATGCAGTGCCACAGATGGAGGAAAAAGAAGCAAATGAAAAAAGAAAAAGATCAGATCACTCCACCTCCACCTTTCCCACAGTGACTTCAGAAAAATAAACAACAAGCAGTTTACTCCATTCCTGGAGGTATTCAAAAAGCTTCATATCAACATTCCATTTGCAGAAGCGTTGGAACAAATGCCCAGCTATGCCAAATTTATGAAAGGCATTCTTTCACGAAAGCGGAGATTGGGAGATTACAAGACAGTAGTATTATCAGAAGAATGCAGCGCTATCATTCAGAGGAAACTTCCTCCAAAATTGAAAGATCATTGCAGTTTCATTGTTCCTTGTACCATATGAGAACATGACTTTGGTAAGGCTTTGTGTGATTTAGGTGCAAGTGTTAACTTGATGCATTTTTCTATTTTCAGGAAATTGCAAATTGGAGAAACAATGCCAACTTCTGTCTCTCTACAACTTGCTGATAGAACACTCGTATTTCCAAGAGGCATAGTTGAGGATGTGCTGGTCAAGGTTGACAAATTCATTTTCCTAGCAGATTTTATTGTCCTTGATATAGAGGAAGACGCAGGCGTGCCAATCATCCTCGGGAGACCATTCTTGGCTACAGGTCGAACCATTATTGATGTACAAAAATGAGAATTAACCATGAGGGTACAGGACCAAGAAGTAAAATTCAATGTTTTCAAGGCCATGAATTTCCCAGATGATGAAAAGAAGGAAGAATGTTTCAGACTTGATGTGATACACAGTACCATTCAGAACTCCAATGCAAAGTAAAGTTCTACTGACAAACTTAAAACAGGCCAATTGCCTGTGGAGCCTGAAGATAAAGCATCTTTTACAATGAAAAAGCCAATTCTTGCAACACAAGCAACAGAAGAGAAAAAGTTCCACCAGCTCAACGAATTGGAGGAATTTCACAATCATCATTTTGAGGATGCCAAATTGTACAAAGAAAAGGCCAAGAAGAGACATGATGAGAAGTTAGTGCGTATACAACTGGAACTAGGGAGAAGGTATTGTTAAACAAATCAAGGGTGAAATTCTTCCCGTGGAAGCCAAAATCACGGTTGTTAGGTCCATTTTTTATCACCAAAGTTTTACCAGATAGAGCTGTTGAGATACATGATCCTGACTCCAACAAAACATTCAAGGTTAAAAACAAGCGTGTCAAGCACTACTGGGGAGAATCATTGGAGCGACAAAAAGAAAGTGTCACACTTTCATATCCAGCCTAACGTTCGAGAAGTCACATCTAGCTGTCGACGTTAAACTTAGTGCTCACAGGGAGGCAACCCATGTAATTTGTGTATATATTATGATTTGGTGTGATTTAATTTTGTGTGTTTAGTTTTTGCAGATTAAGACATTTCAGGATGGAAGAAGTTCTCGCAAATCTTCACAAGCAATTTCCTTCTCTCCCTCAAAAATCTCTGATGAAAGTCTACAAAGCTCGCTTGGAACTGATGAGATTACTAACGACCAATGGTGTTCCTAATGACATTCGTTGGGTAATTGAAGCACGGGTCCGATTGGCAAGTATTATAAATTCAACTCATCATTGCACTTTTGAAGACATCCAGAGTAAAACATGGAATCCACTTCAAGAAGATGAGTTTAAAATATCTGTGTGTTTTGCGGTACTAGTGTTGGTGTTAAACCACAATACGTAGAGGCAGGACAGGAATTGGGTCGAGTCTTAGCTGCAAGGAATATGCACTTAGTATATGGCGGTGGCAATCTTGGACTAATGGGGATCGTTTCAAAGGCCGTACAGGAAGGAGGCAGTCACGTTTTGGGAATCATCCCAAAACCATTGGCAGAGGAAAATCTTATTGGACCATCAAACGGAGAGGAACTAATCGTTCCAGGTATGTCTGAACGACTGGTAGAAATGATTAACCGCGCTGATGCTTTTATTGCTTTGCCAGGTGGCTTGGGTACATTGGAGGAAATTTTTACATTATTATCTTGGGCGAACCTGAACATACACCAGAAACCGCTTGGACTGTACAACGTTGAAGGATTTTATGATTTTCTTTGTGTGTTTCTTGATGATGCTCGGAGAAATGGGTTCGTGTCAAAACCTTTAAAAGAACTCATCTTCACTGCCAGAACTGCTCCTGATCTAATTGACCAAATCTTAGCCTATGAACCCCAAATTGACCCGATACTTTCAAAGATAAATTGGTCCGAGGACAATCGTGGTAAGAGGCGTCAGATTAATCTGGATCTTAACCTTTAACTTTTCATGTAGAATTTCTGCTAACCATGTACTATCTTCTAAACTCTTATTCTACTGTTTAAAACATTGGGGATAATGTCTCATTTAGGTTTGGGGGAGGAAATTAGTTGATTAGTATCTTTTTTTTAATTGTGTGTTTTTTTTTTATTTTTAGGCCAAAATGTTTCGAAAAATACAAAAAAAAATTGAAAATTTTTTCAAAAATTACCAAAATATTTAGCGTTTTTGTTTTTATTTGACTAAAAAGGTGAAATTTGTAAGAGATAGCTGAGTAAGGATTTCCACTCCTGAGACGTATCTCAAACCTATTTCGGAACAAGTTAATTTTTGTTTATTTCATTTTAAATTATTTAATTTGTGAATTCTCCATAATACTGACTAAAATGGATCTTTATATGCTCAGTTGGCATGTATTATTAACATGCATGGTAACATACAGACATGAGTTATAATTGAAAAGTTTGTAATATTCAGTGCTCTAGTTTAATTGGAGGAAGCATCTCAAAAAGTGATGGAGTAAAAAAAAATAAAAAAATAAAAAAAAAAACGTCTGAGATCCGAGTTATTAAGTCTGTAGGGGTGTTTTAACACCTAGTGCCCTAAAACCAACTGGTTTGGGAGTCACTGGCCCAAAGCTCGCTACATGGATCAAAGATGTTGCAAAAATATATATATCTGAAGTATAAGTAATTAAGTCCGTAGGGGTGACTTAACACCTGGTGCCCTAAAGCCAACTGATTTGGGAGCCACCGACCGAACACTCGCTACATAGATGAAAGATATTGTATATAAATAAAAAAAAAATCAAAAATCAAAGAAAAAATCAGAAAAAGCAGAAAAATTATTCCATTGCTGCAAAAATATGTGAATTCTGATAAAACTTTAGGACAAAAATATTACTCTCTTATCAACTGCACTTGTGATTGTTGTGGGAAAAAATGAGTTAATTAATATTTTGTCGACTGTGTATTTGGAGAATGGTAAAAATAATCGGAGAATTTACTTATTCGGTAATTTAGAATGAAATAAAACAACTATTGACTTGGATTAGATGTTTCATCTGTTTAGTCACTAACTTCTTTATTCTATTTTCTCTTGTCTTTTTGATTTTGTGTGTATTAGTTTTATTATCTTTTTAATTTTGTAAAACGTTTGGGGGTATCGTTGCTGTAATCCCTCACGAGACTATTGATAAGCGGAAAATATATCAATATTTACCGTCCCTTTTACTTAATATTTTGTTTAGTTTCTCGGGTTTGATGAACGTTTTGATATGTTTTAGTTTATTTTGCATATAAAATAATATTGGTACTTAATGAAATCATTTAGGAAGAAATATGGGTCAAATAAGGGAAAAAATTGGACTTGACATATTAATTTTGGAGATTGGAAACTTGAAAGGGCGTTTTAACGAAGTGCATTTTTGGAAATTCCAATTTTGCGCATCTGTCGTAATTTTGGCATAACGTTTTACTCCGATATCGGATTGAGCTGATTCAAGTTCCAGATTAAATAACACTCAAAGATCTACAGCTTTGAAAGACAAAATAACTTCGAATTCTGAAGATTTCATGCCCGAAATTGATGAACCATCCAGAAGTGTGTTGTGTGTAATTATTAAAGTCACTTTCAATCATTTTCAAAGCAAAAAAAATAAATTAACAAATAAATAATAAAAATTATCAAATCATCACCAAACATGATAAGAGATTAGTGGAGCAATTAATAATGGATTTGGTGGAGCAATTGGTGGAGCAATTAGTGGAGCAATTAATAATTGATTTGGTGGATGATTTGATGGAGGCAAAATTTTGCCTATAAATACCAAGCCATTTCATTTGTAAAATTCATACTTTCTTCTAAGGAATTCCTTAAGAATACTAAGAAGATTGTATCTTGTTTGTTTATTTACAGCTTTCAGTAATTAATTTCCGCTTTCGCACTTTCTTTTCTTTACTTTTCAGTTTTTACTTTTCGCAATTTACTTTTACGCACAGTACTTTTCTTTCTTTAATTTTCAATTTTTACTTTTCAGTAATGAGGAGGTAACTCTCCTTTGCTGGGGTAAAAGGTAAAACTTTTATTACTAATATTTAGATTAATCTCCCTTAATTATAATATATAAACTAGTTAAAACCTGACTTAACGAGGATACCGCCATATTGGTCGGTTGGTAATTATTTAAATTGGTTTTAACCTGACTAAACTGGATACCGCCTGATTGGTCGGTTGGTAATTAATTATTAATTTGACTTAATTTGGATACCGCTGACCGGCGTAAACACACACGTATAACACAAGCGCACGTATCGTTCAAGTAGTATAAAAATATCGATCCCACGAGGACTTAATTCCTACTGTTGTTATTAATTATTGAATCTATTTATTTACAAATATCTAATTGAGGGTGAAGAGAATGATTGCTTGATTGATTTGGTTGATTGTAGTTTTGTAAAATAAATAAATAAATAAAAAGACAGAAGAAAATACAAAGGAAAATAACAAAAGACACAAAGAGCTAGGGTTGTGAATCATTCTAATATCTTTTAAAAGATGAAGTGATTATTTTATGTTTGTGTAATAAATCAGTTTAATAACCTGGAACACGAAATTATGGAAAAGCCTATGTCGATGGTCAGACGCAAATACCCAGTTTAACCCAATTGAACCATATATCTATGTCAACCAAATTATCTGGATTCATTAAGTTTAAGTTTCAATTATGGCTACCCCCGCCCGACAGGTATATGTCTATCCTGTAAGGAAATCTATTAAAGGGTTATCTATCCTCAAGGAAGATCGTGGGCTATTAAGTCTAAGGCTGAAACCTAAAATCCATATGTCTAGTTCATTTTAGATTTACCACATCAATCTTATTGGTGATCAGACAACAAGAAGCATTAAGCTTAAGACTTAATAAGTAAACGTTTAAATTACCCAAACTATAAAATAACCCCTTATAAACCAGTGATATTAGAATTCATCACAACCCCAGATAACTAACACATAACTAGGGCTAGTAAAGACTTAAAAGTAAAAGACATAAAGTAAAAATGCTGAAAAGTAAATTGCTTAAAAGTAAATGACGGAAAGTAAATGCTGAAATTAAATACTGAAAATTAAATGCTGAAAAGTAAATGCTGAAAGTAAATTACTGAAAATTAAATGCTGAAAGTAAATTGCTGAAAGTAAATTACTGAAAAGTAAAAGTTAAAAAGTAAATGCTGAAAGTAAATTGCTCAAAGTAAATTGCTGAAAAGTAAATGCTGAAAGTAAATTGCTGAAAAGTAAATGCTGAAAGTAAATTGCTGAAAAGTAAATGCTGAAAGTAAATTGCTGAAAAGTAAATAAAGTAAAAGTACAATAAAAGAAAATACTGAGGTAAAAGGATCCACTTTTATTACTTCTATTTTAGATATCTCCATTAATATAATATATTAATTTTGCATGATAATTACCAACCAGCCATATAGGCGGTATCCAGATTAAGTCAAATTAATAATTAATTACCAACCGACCAATATGGCGGTATCCTCGTTAAGTCAGGTTTTAACTAGTTTATATATTATAATTAAGGGAGATTAATCTAAATATTAGTAATAAAAGTTTTACCTTTTACCCCAGCAATGGGGAGTTACCTCCTCTTTACTGAAAAGTAAAAACTGAAAATTAAAGAAAGAAAAGTAATGTGCTTAAAAGTAAATTGCGGAAAGTAAAAGCTGAAAAGTAAAGAAAAGAAAGTGCGAAAGCGGAAATTAATTACTGAAAGCTATAAATAAACAAACAAGATACAGTCTTCTTAGTATTCTTAAAGAATTCATTAGAAGAAAGTATGAATTTTACAAATGAAATGGCTTGGTATTTATAGGCAAAATTTTGCCTCCATCAAATCATCCACCAAATCAATTATTAATTGCTCCACTAATTGCTCAACTAATTGCTCCACCGAATCCATTATTAATTGCTCCACTAATCTCTTATCATGTTTGGTGATGATTTGATAATTTTTATTATTTATTTATTAATTTAGTTTTTTCTTTGAAAATGATTGAAAGTAACTTTAATAATTACACACAACACACTTCTGGATGGTTCATCAATTTCGAGCATGAAATCTTCCGAATTAGAAATTATTTTGTCTTTCCAAGCTGTAGATATTTGAGTCTTCTTTAATCTGGAACTTGAATCAGCTCAATCCGATATCGGAGTAAAACGTTATGCCAAAATACGACAGATGCACAAAACTGGAATTTCCAAAACTGCACTTCGTTAAAACGTCCTTTCAAGTTTCCAATCTCCAAAATTAATATGTCAAGTCCAATTTTTGCCCTTATTTGACCCATATTTCTTCCTAAATGATTTCATTAAGTCCCAATATTATTTTATCTGCAAAATAAACTAAAACATATCAAAACGTTCATCAAACCCGAGAAACTAAACAAAATATTAAGTAAAAGGGGCGGCAAATATTGATATATTTTCCGCTCATCACACCCCTAAACCTAAAATTTTGCTAGTCCTCGAGCAAAACAACAAAATAAAATACAAGAAACAATTAAAATTAAACTAAGCCACTTTCGTAGGGATCACGGTTGCATTTAGCATATGCAACAAGCCTTTAAACCCTAGGTGTCCCTAGTGGACGAGTTATAGTCTCGTGAGGGCTTACAGCAACGATACCCACAAACTTTTTACAAAAGTAAAATGATAATAAAACTAATGCACACAAAAGCAAAAAGACAAGCGAAAAGAGAATAAAATGTTAGTGACTAATCAGGTGAAACTTCTACTCCAAGTTACTAGTTGTTTTCTTTCATTCTAAATTACTGAATAAGTAAATTCTCCGATTATATTTACCATTCTCCATATACACAGCCAACAAAATATTAAAGAACTCATTTTTGCCCACAACAGTCATAAGTGCAGTTGATAAGAGAGTAATATTTTTGTCCTAAAGGTTTATCAGAATTCACACCTTTTTGCAGCAATGGAATAATTTTTCGGATTTTTTTCTTTGATTTTTTTTTTTTATATACAATATATTTCATCTATGTAGCGAGCTTTGGGCTGGTGGCTTCCAAACCAGTTGGCTTTAGGGCACCAGGTGTTAAGACACCCCTACGGACTTAATTCCTCAGACTTTAGATATATATATTTTGGAACATCCTCGATCCATGTAGCGAGCTTTGGGCCAGTGACTCCCAAACCAGTTGGCTTTAGGGCACTAGGTGTTAAAACACCCTTATGGACTTCATAACTAGGATCTCAGATGTTTTTTTTTCCATTGCTTTTTTTTTAGATGTTTCCTCCAATTAAACTAGAGCACTAAATATTACAAACTTTTCAATTTTAACTCATGTCCGTATGTTACTATGCATATTGATAATACCTGCCAACTGAGTATATAAAGATCCATTTTAGTCCGTATTATGGAGAATTCACAAATTAAATAATTCAAAATGAAATAAACAAAAATTAACTTGTTTCAAAAATGGTTTGAGATACGTCTCAGGAGTGAAAAATCCTTACTCAGCAATCTCTTACCAATTTCACATTTTTAGTCAAAATAAAAACACAAAAACGTAAAATATTTTTGTAATTTTTGAAACTTTTTCAATTATTTTTGTATTTTCGAAAAATTTTGGACTAAAAATAAAAATAACACACAAACTAAAAACAAGGTACTAATCAACTAATTCCCTCCCCCAAACCTAAATGAGACATTGTCCCCAATGTCTTAAATAGTAGAAGAAGAGTTTAGAAGATAATACCTGGTTAGCTGAAATTCTATAGGAAATTAAAGGTTAAGTTCCAGATTAATCCGACGCCTCTTACCACGATCATCCTCAGACCAATTTATCTTTGAAAGGATAAGGTCAACTTGTGGTTCATAGGCTAAGATTTGGTCAATTAGATCCGGAGCAGTTCTGGCAGTAAAGAGGAGTTCTTTTAAAAGTTTTGACACGAACCCATTTCTTCGGGCATCATCAAGAAACACACAAAGAAAATCATAAAATCCATCAACGTTAAACAGCCCAATTGGTTTCTGGTGTATGTTCAAGTTCGCCCAAGATAACACTATAAAAATTTCCTCCAATGTGCCCAAGCCACCTGGCAAAGCAATAAAAGCATCAGCACGATTAATCATTTCTACTAATCGTTCAGACATACCTGGCACGATCAGTTCCTCTCCGTTTGATGGTCCAATAAGATTTTTCTCTGCCAACGAATTTGGGATGATTCCCAAAACGTTACTGCCTCCCTCCTGTACGGCCTTTGAAACGATCCACATTAGTCCAAGATTGCCTCCGCCATATACTAAGTGCATATTCCTTGCAGCTGAGACTCGACCCAATTCCTGTGCTGCTTCTACGTATTGTGGTTTAGTACCAACACTAGTACCGCAAAACACACAGATGTTTTCAACTCGTCTTCTTGAAGTGGCTTCCATGTTTTACTCTGGATGTCTTCAAAAGTGCAATGATGAGTTGAATTTATTACACCTGAAAGGGTGAGTAATAATAGCACTAGTATCTTCCAAATGAAGATTGTTAGCTAAACAATAAAAGAAATCGTGAAAGGTCAAAAAGTCTGGATCCTGTCTACGAAAATAAAGATAATTACAGCAGAAAAGCAAATCAAAGCAATAATTAAGGCCATGGAATTATGTACGCAATACGCCACTCGTTTGGTATATAAATCCATTATGATGCGTCTCAAGATTTCATTCCTTACTCAGCCATCGCTAATGAATTGGCTCTCATCTTTGTGATTACCAAACACCATTCCTTCTGTCTTAAAATGCTCCGTTTGTGCTTTTCCCTACAAAAATAACACACAAGATTAACAATTCTAAAACATGTATACACAAAATATGAAAACAGAAATTACAACAAATTGCATGGGTTGCCCCCCTACTAGCGCTAAATTTTTCATCTTCAGCCAGACGTGACTGAAATCTATTTGTCAAGGAGGTTTCAGCGTCATTTTGGATGTCCGATTAAAGACAATCCCATGAGCGTTGCTTTTGAAGGGTCTTTTCCAACCGTAAGGTAGCAAAATTTTTTTTATCCCATTTAGTGCTTGTGCCACCTTTTTGCTCCTTGTTGCTCTAGTGGTTCCTGCAAAGAAAGAAAGAAAATCAGGAGGTCTCGTATGGTTCTTGACTTGGAATGGAAGTTCCATCCTGTCAAGCTTCTGGGTGATATCTTTGATTTGTACTCCCCGATACAGCGATGTTTCTCCTGAATGCTCTGGATTTTCAATTTGGTATGACAGTTGCTCTTCCATTTGCTCTGTTTTTTGCTCCACCTTTTCTTCACAGATGTATTTGAAAATTTCCATATTCAGCTCTTCATCCGTCATCTGTGAAATGCATGCTCCATAAGTATCTGCCTGAGGAAGTAAAGATGTTTCTGACATTAGGTTTTCATCCTCTGATACGACTGGAATGGATGGTTCAGGTAGATCTTCATCAAACATCATGGTAAAGCATGCTCCAAGATCTTCATTTTGAGGATTGAAAGTTTGATACTCCGTTGTTGGTGCAGTTGGTACAAATAGATCAGCTTCATCCTCGTCAGAATCTTAATAATAAAAGTCAAATAGAGACTTTGCTGGTTTGGGCTCCTGAACTGATACCTCTGGTTGTTGATACTGCTCAGCCTCCTCCTCTGTTAAGGTGTCACTGTGGATCTCTGGGTACTCGAAGGCTTCATCAGTGTCATCTAAAAATGCTTCTTGAGGTATGAAGTTCTGGTTTTCTGTTAATTGTCTGATCTGATCTGTTATTCTTTGTATGGATTCTGTTTGACTCTAAATACTTTCGAGTTGATTCTGGAATGTTTCAAGCATTGTATCCAACTTTTCATCTCGTTTCTTGAACACATCTTTGAGCATGTCAATCATCTGATCTTCTTCTGATTGTTCAGATTGTTGATGAAGATCATTGTATGATGGTGGATAAGATGGAAAATGTGATGGTTCTTCGTACCATGAAGGATTTTGATAGCTCTGCCACCTTGGATTGTAGTTGTACTTGCAATAATCTCTTGGGTGGTTACCATTACATATGTCACATCTCCCCATTGCGTCTTGTTGAGCAAATGTGGTATTGCTTGGTTCTGGCATCCAGTGATAATTGTTGGGCTGGACAACAGGCCTCAGAAAACCGGACTATTGCTCCCAGATTTGGGGTGTATCTTCTAGTTAAGCTCGAAATCTTTCAATCTCCCAATAATGTTCCATTTTTCAATTACCTGAAAAATAAAATAAGGAAATAAAAATTAAAGATAAAAGAAAATTAGATACAAGTAAATTAGATAGCTTCAAAATTAATAACTCAAGAAAAATAAGTCCCCGAAAATGGCGCCAAAAACTTGACCGGCGTAAACACACACGTATAACGCAAGCGCACGTATCGTTCAAGTAATATAAAAATATCGATCCCACGAGGACTAAATTCCTACTGTTGTTATTAATTATTGAATCTATTTATTTACAAATATCCAATTAAGGGTGAAGAGAATGATTGCTTGATTGATTTGGTTGATTGTAGTTTTGCAAAATAAATAAATAAATAAAAAGACAAAAGAAAATACTAAGGAAAATAACAAAAGACACAAAGATCTAGGGTTGTGAATCATTCTAATATCTTTTAAAAGATGAAGTGATTATTTTATGTTTGTGTAATAAATCAGTTTACTAACCTGGAACACGAAATTATGGAAAAGCCTTTGTCGATGGTCAGACGCAAATACCCAGTTTAACCCAATTGAACCATATATCTATGTCAACCAAATTATCTGGATTCATTAAGTTTAAGTTCCAATTATGGCTACCCCCGCCCGACAGGTATATGTCTATCCTTTAAGGAAATCTATTAAAGGGTTATCTATCATCAAGGAAGATCGTGGGCTATTAAGTCTAAGGGTGAAACCTAAAATCCCTATGTCTAGTTCATTTTAGATTTACCACATCAATCTTATTGGTTATCAGACAACAAGAAGCATTAAGCTTAAGAATTAATAAGTAAACTTTTAAATTACCCAAACTATAAAATAACCCCTTATAAACCGGTGATATTAGAATTCATCACAACCCCAGATAACTAACACATAACTAGGGCTAGTAAAGACTTATAAGTAAAAGACATAAAGTAAAAATGCTGAAAAGTAAATTGCTGAAAAGTAAATGACGGAAAGGAAATGCTGAAATTAAATTTTGAAAATTAAATGCTGAAAAGTAAATGCTGAAAGTAAATTACTGAAAAGTAAATGCTGAAAGTAAATTGCTGAAAAGTAAATGCTAAAAAGTAAATGCTGAAAGTAAATTGCTGAAAAGTAAATGCTGAAAGTAAATTGCTGAAAAGTAAATGCTGAAAGTAAATTACTGAAAAGTAAATGCTGAAAGTAAATTGCTGAAAAGTAAATAAAGTAAAAGTACAATAAAAGAAAATACTGAGGTAAAATGATCCACTTTTATTACTTCTATTTTAGATATCTCCCTTAATATAATATATTAACTTTGCATGATAATTACCAACCAGCCATATAGGCGGTATCCAGATTAAGTCAAATTAATAATTAATTACCAACCGACCAATATGGCGGTATCCTCGTTAAGTCAGATTTTAACTAGTTTATATATTATAATTAAGGGAGATTAATCTAAATATTAGTAATAAAAGTTTTACCTTTTACCCCAGCAAAGGGGAGTTACCTCCTCATTACTGAAAAGTAAAAACTGAAAATTAAAGAAAGAAAAGTATTGTGCTTAAAAGTAAATTGCGGAAAGTAAAAACTGAAAAGTAAAGAAAAGAAAGTGCGAAAGCGGAAATTAATTACTGAAAGCTGTAAATAAACAAACAAGATACAATCTTCTTAGTATTCTTCAGGAATTCATTAGAAGAAAGTATGAATTTTACAAATGAAATGGCTTGGTATTTATAGGCAAAATTTTGCCTCCATCAAATCATCCACCAAATCAATTATTAATTGCTCCACTAATTGCTCCACCAAATCCATTATTAATTGCTCCACTATTCTCTTATCATGTTCGCTGATGATTTGATAATTTTTATTATTTATTTATTAATTTAATTTTTGCTTTGAAAATGATTGAAAGTGACTTTAATAATTACACACAACACACATCTGGATGGTTCATCAATTTCAGGCATGAAATCTTCAGAATTCGAAATTATTTTGTCTTTCAAAGCTGTAGATATTTGAGTGTTCTTTAATCTGGAACTTGAATCAGTTCAATCCGATATCGGAGTAAAAAAGTATGCCCAAAATACGACAGATGCACAAAACTAGAATTTCCAAAACTGCACTTCGTTAAAACGCCCTTTCAAGTTTCCAATCTCCAAAATTAATATGTCAAGTCCAATTTTTGCCCTTATTTGACCCATATTTCGTCCTAAATGATTTCAATAAGTCCCAATATTATTTTATCTGCAAAATAAACTAAAACATATCAAAAATATTAAGTAAACGGGGCGGTAAATATTGGTATATTTTCCGCTCATCAACCGCATATATGGCTAGTTGGTAAATATCATGTAAAGTTAATTTATTATATTAAGGGAGATATCTAAAATAGAAGTAATAAAAGTGGATCCTTTTACCTCAGCATTTTCTTTTATTGTACTTTTACTTTATTTACTTTTCAGCAATTTACTTTCAGCATTTATTTTTCAGCAATTTACTTTCAGCATTTACCTTTCAGTAATATACTTTCAGCATTTACTTTTCAGCATTTAATTTTCAGTATTTAATTTCAGCATTTTACTTTATGTCTTTTATTTTATTTAAGTTTTTACCAACCCTAGATCTTTATGTCTTTTGTTATTTTCCTTAGTATTTTCTTTTGTCTTTTTATTTATTTAGAAAATCTACAATCAACCAAATCAATCAAGCAATCATTCTCTTCTCTCTCAATTAGATATATGTAAATAAATATATTCAATAATTAATAACAAAAGTAGGAATTAAGTCCTCGTGGGATCGATATTTTTATACTACTTGAACGATACGTGCGCTTGCGTTATACGCGTGTGTTTACGCCGGTCAAGTTTTTGGCGCCGTTGCCGGTGACTTATTTTTCTTGAGTTATTAATTTTGAAGCTATCTAATTTACTTGTATCTAATTTTCTTTATTTTTATCTATAATTTTATTTCTTTCTTTTATTTCAGTGGTTGAAAAATGGAACAATATTGGGAGATTGAGAGATCACGTGCTTTACTAGAAGATACACCCCAAATCTGGGAGCTACAGTCCGGTTTTCTGAGGCCTGTTGTCCAGCCCAACAATTATCACCGGATGCCAGAACCAAGCAATACCACATTTGCTCAACAAGACGCAATGGGGAGATGTGACATATGTAATGGTAACCACCCTAGATATTATTGCGAATACAACTACCATCCAGGGTGGCAGAGCTATCAAGATCCTTCATGATATGACGAGCCATCACATTTCACAGAACCATATTTTCCATCTTATCCACCACCCACCTACAATGATCTTCATCAACAATCAGAACAATCAGAAGAAGATCAGATGATTGACATGCTCAAAGATGTATTCAAGAAACGAGATGAAAAGTTGGATACAATGCTTGAAACATTCCAGAATCAACTCGAAAGAATTCAGAGACAATCAGCATCCATTCAGAGGATGAAAGTGTTAGTGTTCCTAGAACATGCCAAGGATCTAATAAGCAAGAAAAGGTGTTCATAAAATCATTATAAGTTGCGGAATTACTTACATTGAATGGATTTGAGCTTTTAAAATTTTGAGAAGAAGAAGATCTCCAAGATCTTTCCTTTGTTGATTCCAAGCTTTGAGTTGGTTTCCAAGATCATTCCTTTGATGATTCCAAGCTTTGAGTTGTTTGAATGAAGATCTCCAAGATCCTTCCTTTGATGATTCCAAGCTTTGAGTTGGTTTCCCTATCACCTTAGTTGATTCCATGAAGTGCTAGCTTTGTTGATTTTGCAACAAAATCAAAGAGAGGAGAATCTCAAGTTCACGCCCAAAGAAGAGTATTCTAGGGTTTCATTTTGTTCCAAGTGTGTTTTGTGTGATAGATACACAATGAGAGAGAGAGAAGGCTTTTGGTAAAATCCCTTTTACCCTTTTCACCTAAACAAGGTGGTTGGGTAAATGGTTTTGCCAAAACCATTCCAAGGTGGTTGGAAAGTGGATGGTATGGCATAAATGCCAACCACTCTCCCAACTACCACATTTAAAGTGGGCCCCACATTTGAATTCAAAATTCAAATGTCTCTACGATCATTTGCCGCGGCTCGAATCCGTTTAATCCGATTAAACGAATTCTCATCGCTAAATAATTAAATCTAGTTTAATTAAATAACGATGCCTCGCAAATATATTACGAGTGTCGTCTACGAATTAATTCTAAATTAATTCGTTCGTTCATATTAAAATCCGACTTTAATTTTGTAATGAAATCCAATTCATATTAATATATCCGATATATTAATTTTAGCCCATACGAATAAATTAAATAGAAAAATCAAATTTAACTATTAAATTTATTCTACCGATTAATTCCAAATTAATCACATTCTCTCTCTTCCCAACACATTTAATCCCAGATTAAATAATACCTCAATTAATCCTAGATTAATTTTCTCTCTCTTAATTAATCCCAGATTAATTCTAATTTAAATCAACTGTCATCGGTGAATCTTTGGGAAGCGACCCAAGAGATCCCTTGATATGTTGGCAGTAAATACGGTCATCAGATTATCCGAATACGTGCGTACCTCGTACCACGTGCTTATCGATTTACAAGACATGGTTGGCTTCTAGCAAAGCACCGTGCCTACCCAATTCTCCAGAAATATTCTTATTGGAATATATAATCTATGTCAGGCGTAGTATACGTAGTATTGCGTATTGCGATCCAGTATCGAATGTCACGTGCTAGGCCTGGGGCTGGAACTGTGTCTGCCCGGTACGAAGCACATGTCGGATATCTGGTAACTAGTCTCTATTATCGGATATACATGACCTAGTCATAATATCTCGATGACTGCAGTACTTAAGAGCACTAGTACCGTATCCTACGTGACATCATCTCCGCTATGACTGGAGTGATACTTCCATCTTGACATCACACCCAATACACTACTATTCTCAATATACCTAGCAGAGGCGTACACAGAACCGGTTAAAGCCCTGGATGACCAAAACTAAAGCATACCGATTGTCGCAAGTATTAGCGGTGCAAGTCTCAGGTTAAGACCAAATACACATACCCTGATTTCGGACATCTATAGACACATAGTCATACTACCAATGGAATTCCGATGGGTCTATCCAGAGCGAAGCTGTTTCCGCACCATCGGTAAACACAACCTCCTATCACACTTGCATAAGTATCCAATACTTAAATATATGAGAACTATGCCGTTGTGCTCCCACAACGCGCACAAGTGCCATACTAGTCTATTCCGCATTATCGATGTCCAGTCTCGATAATACTACGACTAGGGATATTTAATGATTAATCCTTCGAGGACTGATACTGTCTCATATCATCTCAATCCAGGAACTAATCAAAGGGACCTCCTATCATTTATACATCTAGGTGATCTAATCACAAATGATAATAGCACAATCTCCTTGTCACATAGTTAATTTGTACAACAACACCATGATCTGTACAAATAGTGACACTATGGGTCATAACTGTCCAACAATCTCCCACTTGGCCTATAGCCATTCACTTGAGTGTTTTACACCCGAACTATGTACGGTTCGCTCGAACTACTGAGGAAAGGCCTTCGTCAGCGGATTTGTATGATTATCATCTGATGCGATTTATTCGATCATCACATCGCCACGATGTATGATCCGAACGAATTAGATGAATAGTCGAAGTATATATCTGGATCGTTGATGAGACCATTAATTCTTTAGTCTGCGCTGTAGCCTAGCTCAGCTGCTAACAGAACTATATCTAATCTAATTAGATTTGTTAATGACCCATATTGCTTCTATTACTGCCTCAGCCGCAGTAATAACCCGCATTTGTTGTTTATTCGGTAACAATATCTTGCTTGGAAGATTTCCAGCTTACTATTCCGTTATTCAAACTGTACAATACCTATGTTTTTATCGGTTAGGAAACAGTGATCCCAATCACTTCAAGTTCTCTTTCTCCATAGTTTAAGATATCATCATTTGTTCTCTAAGATACTAACGGATGTTCTTAATATCAATCCAGTGACTATCACTTGGATTGACCTGTTTGTGAATCCATATGCTCAAAGCATATGAGACACCAGGTCGCGTACATTTTTCAATGTACGAGTTCTCGCAGAGTGTCAATAACCTTTAGATCTAACTCAGTAGATCTTTATTCCTAGAATAAAGGTTGTTACTCCCAAGAATTCTAAGGAGAATTTTTAATGAAAGCCAAGCTTTCACCGATTGTAATATGGGAATATCATTTCCAAGAAATGACATATCATCATTATTTAGTACATCATTGTCAGTGCGCTCCCACTAACCTCCTTATATACACAAGAATCATATTCGTTTTGAATCAAATCATACACCATTATGATTACATCAAAATGATAGTTTCAAGAACATAATGCTTACTTCAATCCCTCTATGGATCGAATAACACGCAAACCTTGTTTGCAAGTTTTGCTACGACAAAACCGCCAGGATGTTGTAAACATCCTCCAAAAGGTTTCCTTTTCAGGAAAGCGATTTTTTTGGTTTAGCTGCCATATTTCATAAATGAAACATGCAGCATCAGCAAGCATTATCCAAATGGATTTAACGTGGCAACAGGTAAAATATTTCATTGTAATCAACACAATGTTGATAACGATACTTTTCCGCTACAAGCCTAGCTTAGTACGTAGGTATGTTTCCTTCCACGTATGTCTTCCTTGAAGACTTATATAGTACCAATAGGCACAATGCCTTGCGGTACAACAACTAGTATCCAAATATAGTTGTTATACATGGAATCCATTTCGGACTCATGACACTTTGCCATAATATGGATTCGATACCTTGTATCACTTCCGCATACGTAGTCAGTTCGTATTCCTCAATAAGATTGACATCTTTATGAGGTGAGATCAGAAACCCATACCCCAGGTTGTTTTCTGACTCTCTCCGACCTACGCTATTCTTGTGTATTCAAAGATTATTGGTATAGTTTCATCCTTGATGAACTATTTGTGTTCCATTAAGGACTTTGTGCCTTGAACAGTATAACTCCGATTTTCATCGAGTTTTACTATCCTCCCACTTACCACTGCATATCGGTATTCCTCTTAGGAAAACCGCATGGTGAGCAACAATTAAAATTGTTCTCTTGTGAGATGTATAAGTACTATACTTTGGTTTCCTTAGGATAACCTAAAATTGGCACTTGTCCAATTTAGGTTCTTGTTTGGTATCATCCAAACATATGCCCAGCATCCCAAATATTCAGGAGTGAGAAACTCAGTTTCTTTCCTGTTCATATCTAATATGAAATCTGTCAAACAGATTTTCATGGAACCTTATTCAAAATAAGTATTGCACTGTTAAATGCTTATCCCTTTAAAGGAAAATGGTAGCTCAGAGCGACTCATGATTAACCTTATCATGTCCAATAAAATTCGGTTTCTCCATAAGGACACACCGTCAAATTGACGTGTTCCGGAGGAGTCCTTATTGAAAGAATACTATACTTTTTCAAGTATATGAGAAACTTATTGCTTAAGTATTTTCATCATGGTCAAACCGTGATGTTTTAATACTTTAGCCGATCTGTTCGTCTATTTCGTGTCGAAACTCTAAAAGTTTCCTATTCGTGTTCTTCAAAAGAAACACAACCATAACGCGATGCCACATCCGTAAAGGTCACGAAATATTCATATCCACCTCTAGCCTAGCTAGACATGGGCCCACTTACGTCACTATGAACAAGGGCTAATAGATCGGTGGCACTTATACTTTTACCAAGTAAAGGTGTTTTAGGCACTTTGCCCAATAAACTAGATTCATAGACTTCATTTGAATGGAATCAAATCCGTCCTAGTATCCACTCTTCAAAAGTGTGGATATACGAGTCTTGTTTAATTGTGTCCCAAACAACACTGCCATAAATAAGTCTCATCTGATCAATTCAGTTTGAGCTATTTGTTTGTCATGTTATATGTTTGAGATTTTATTTATATTCAAAATATAAATACTGTTATTCACATATAATGTGTTTATCTCAACATCATCTTTATAAAATAAAACACTTTAGTGTTCTAGAATATAAAGGTATACTCGCAACGAGTTGTACTCGATATAGAGATAATATCTCTAGTCAAACTAGTTACATTACAACAGTTTCCTAATTTAAGTACACACCCGAAGGGTAGTTCCTAAACTTAGGTATTTATGGTAAAACAGCGACTTTCGTCCCATTTTCGATTCGCAGATTAATCTCAATTGAAGTTAGTATCCTGCTTATAGAAAATTTTGTACATCAATGCATATTTATGTATCACACTTAGTATTTAAAATCCAATTTTAATATTAGTAGTGTACACTTTTATGACAAACATATTTGAAGTTAGAGCCTTGCTCATATTCAATTCCTTCATGTCTGCTTTGTCCATATGGCAGTCACGCTTCAATGACTCCGTTTGCCATAATTTAGACAGACATTTTGGGATATGTCCTTTATCTTCCTAGAAGATTATAATGATTTTGCCTTTGCCCATTTCAACATTCCAGAAGCCTTTGGCCAAGCCATGGGTTTCTAGAATATCGAAGTAAGATGGGCATTGTGCTTCTTGCCATATTGCAAACTTTGGCTTTGGCTCCTTGAGCATAGCCATTAACTCTCTAAGAGTTATTAATTGCAATTTAATACTTCTAAGATCTAAGAATACATCTATGAAGATCCTTCAATTTCTTCATCATACTTTAAGGATCTAATCCTTAGTTCTGATTAGGAAATTAATGAGTCTTTATGGCAGACATTATGGATTAAACATTAAAGTTATCATCACATGAATCTTCCAAAGATCATGCTCTACAATTTGCTTAATTCCGGGCTTAGCTAAGATGTTATTTTATCAAATAAAGTAACTTATTAGTTTCAGGACTATCCTGAAATTTATTCCCAATTTGAAAATTAAAGTCGTCTAAACACATTTTCCCTAGGATAATGTTTTAAACACAAATCTTTCAATTTAATCTTGATTCTAATAGTCCAACTATTTAATCAACGATTTCAGGTACAATCTAATGTAATGATTACTATAGTCTAACTATATAACTTATTACAATTTTATTGGTTAAAATCAAATATATATTGATTACTATAATCCAATTATATAATCATTATAAATGATTGGTAAAATCCAAATATATTGATTACTATAATCCAATTATATAATCAACTATATTTGAAGGGTAAAATTCAAATATATATTGATTACTATAATCCAATTATATAATCAACTATAAATGAAGTAGTTTGAATACAGTCTAACTGTTAAATTAAAACAACTATTAAATATTAGTCCAACTAACATTTAATTTATTTGACGAATGATATTTGATTGAGCGCGTATGGCAAGTAACTAAACGAATATTGCAAATCTAATACTTGCCTCCCACTATTTTTCGGCGAGTCTCTAACCCTCTGTGGAGTACTCGGGAAACCTAGTTTCCTAGTGGGCTAGGATCCCGTTAAATAACACACAATCTTAACTTTGGCCAACAAATTGTATGATACTTAACTAGGTAGATTTCTAAGATCAATTGGATCTCATCCAATTCATAGATCCAGTAGGTGGACATCCAAGTCCAAAACATATATCTTATATATGCCAATATATCGAATATATTATGTAACCTTTTTCCTCTGAATCAACTAAGCCTTGGCTTTGGCACAACAAATTTAATGATCCCAGTTAAGCGGAACCCATTGACATGGAAAGCTTCGTAATCAATGTCGATGGACAAGAAGTGATCTTGACTTTGGCCAACAAATCACAACTTGGACAAGACACCGATATGGAACAAAGCTCTCATGATTCAAACACATCCGCAATTGACAAAGGTCTTGACTTTGGCCAACAAACCAATGTCAACTTTGGATCTTGAGTAAGAATCACTCAACGGAAGGAAAAACGCTTAATATGTTTTGAGGGTTTTTCGCGTAAATTGGCAACCAATTTATTATCTTTGATTAGGTCTCATCATCATACACCCTTAAACATGCATTCTAACTACATAATAAAGCGCGTATAAATAAATAAATTAACAATGATATACGGATGGATATGTCACAAATTGTTCCTAGAACAAATCACTCTATTTCCTCTCCCCGGCTAGAACTATTCTAACTTCTACCCAATTACTTAATACAATAAAGAAACCTTATTTACATTGAGGGGAATAGGTGAGAAGAGAAATACAATGAGAAATGAGATAAAAGGCTGGACACGCAGGTCCAATTTAAATAAATTCTAAATTTATTACAATTTCCAAAATTGCCCTCGCCCTTCTAATATCCATCTGATATACATTATTCATACAACACATTCATGTATTCAATCAATCTAATCCAATTAATTAATCTTTGAATTAATGACCATCCAATGTTCAAACAACGATTTGATTTGCACGAGTCCAACTCGTTTAAGAATAAATACTTAAAGTACGTATTCTTGAATTTTATCGAACTACAACTTTAAATCCAATTTATTTGTATTCAATACTAATTCTAAATTTAATTCCAAATTAAATATTTACACTTACTTATAAGCCTTAAAGACTTGGATTCCAAATCCAATCTTAATGGGTCTCAAAGGCCCAATAACATCCAATGTCATTTTAATTAAAGTCCAATGGGCTTTTAATTAATTCTTAAGGCATGGGCTTTGGCCATAATGGGTCAAACCCAAAATTCCAAGGCCCAATAGGAATCACCCTATTGCCAACAAATTAATTTAGGCCCATTAGGCCCAATTAAATTCTTTAAAGGGTCAAGTGATATATTTGGACTTTATGGAATTGGTTTTGGGCCCAATTGGATCCAGTCCAAAAGTCCAAAACTAAACTTAGTCAAACCAAGCCCATTAAGCCCAAATACACACTTTTAGCCCAATTGATAATTAAAGGCTTATTAACATAATTATAATATTCCAAATATCACAATTATTTTAATTAAAGTGTATTAGCCATGATTAATTAATTAAACTCAATATTTCCAAAATACCAATTAACTTAATTAATCATGCTTAATTCATCAATTCATGCTCAACACAAATTGAAGCCAAAACACATCATTTCATGCTCAACACAAATTGAATCCTAAATTCATTATTTCATGCTCAACTTGCTTTTTGATTTTAGCATAAACTTTATTGACTTTGATTCCAATCCAATCAAACCAACAATCAACATTTAAAAATGCATTTAAACAAATCATTTCATGTTACAAAAAAAAATAAAATTACAGTCTAATTACAGTGAGTTTCGGCCAAGGTAAGGGGAAGTCCAAAATTTGATCCAATCAATTTATTCCAAATCTAATCATGCACAACTCTAAGTTAACATAATCTAAGCATGCTCAAAGCATCAATTTGAAGAAATCATGATCAAAACACAAAAGCCTCAAATTTTAGTCTCATGAACCCTAAAATTTTCATGCTTAAAATTGGTTTTGATACCATTGTTAGTGTTCCTAGAACATGCCAAGGATCTAATAAGCAAGAAAAGGTGTTCATAAAATCATTATAAGTTGCGGAATTACTTACATTGAATGGATTTGAGCTTTTAAAATTTTGAGAAGAAGAAGATCTCCAAGATCTTTCCTTTGTTGATTCCAAGCTTTGAGTTGGTTTCCAAGATCATTCCTTTGATGATTCCAAGCTTTGAGTTGTTTGAATGAAGATCTCCAAGATCCTTTCTTTGATGATTCCAAGCTTTGAGTTGGTTTCCCTATCACCTTAGTTGATTCCATGAAGTGCTAGCTTTGTTGATTTTGCAACAAAATCAAAGAGATGAGAAGCTCAAGTTCACGCCCAAAGAAGAGTATTCTAGGGTTTCATTTTGTTCCAAGTGTGTTTTGTGTGATAGATACACAAATGAGAGAGAGAGAAGGCTTTTGGTAAAATCTCTTTTACCCTTTTCACCTAAACAAGGTGGTTGGGTAAATGGTTTTGCCAAAACCATTCCAAGGTGGTTGGAAAATGGATGGTATGGCATAAATGTCAACCACTCTCCCAACTACCACATTTAAAGTGGGCCCCACATTTGAATTCAAAATTCAAATGTCTCTACGAACATTTGCCGCGGCTCGGATCCGTTTAATCCAATTAAACAAATTCTCATCGCTAAATAATTAAATCTAGTTTAATTAAATAACGATGCCTCGCAAATATATTACGAGTGTCGTCTACGAATTAATTCTAAATTAATTCGTTCGTTCATATTAAAGTCCGACTTTAATTTCGTAATGAAATCCAATTCATATTAATATATCCGATATATTAATTTTAGCCCATACGAATATATTAAATAGAAAAATCAAATTTAACTATTAAATTTATTCTACCGATTAATTCCAAATTAATCGCGTTCTCTCTCTTCCGAACACATTTAATCCCAAATTAAATAATACCTCAATTAATCCTAGATTAATTTTCTATCTCTTAATTAATTCCAAGTATTAGCGGTGCAAGTCTCAGGTTAAGACCAAATACACCTACCCTGATTTCGGACATCCATAGACACGTAGTCATACTACCAATGGAATTCCGAGGGGTCTATCCAGAGCGAAGCTGTTTCCGTACCATCGGTAAACACAACCTCCTATCACACTTGCATAAGTATCCAATACTTAAATATATGAGATCTATGCCGTTGTGCTCCCACAACGCGCACACGTGCAATACTAGTCTATTCCGCATTATCGATGTCCAGTCTCGATAATACTACGACTAGGGATATTTAATGATTAATCCTTCGAGGACTGATACTGTCTCATATCATCTCAATCGAGGAACTAATCATAGGGACCTCCTATCATTTATACATCTAGGTGATCTAATCACAAATGATAAGAGCGCAATCTCCTTGTCATATAGTTAATTTGTACAACAACACCATGATCTGTATAAATAGTGACGCTATGGGTCATAACTGTCCAACAGATAGATCAAGTGAGACAATTAACAGAAAACCAGAGCTACATACCTCAAGGACCATTTTCAGATGACACTGATGAAGCCTTCGAGTACCAAGCATTTCACTATGACACTTTAGAAAATGAGGAGGCTGAGCAGTATCAGAAATCTTAGGTATCAGTTTAGGAGCCCGAACCGGCAAAGTCTCGATTTGACTTTTATTATTCAGATTCTGACGAGGATGAAGCTGATTTATTTGTACCAACTGCACCAACAACGGAGGATCAAACTTTCAATCCTCAAAATGAAGATCTTGGAGCATGCTTTACCATGATGTTTGATGAAGATCTACCTGAACCATCCATTCCAGTCGTATCAGAGGATGAAAACCTAATGTCAGAAACATCTTTACATTGTCAGGCAGATATTTATGGAGCATGCATTTCTCAGATGACGGATGAAGAATTGAATACGAAAATTTTAAAATTCATCTGTGAAGAAAAGGTGGAGCAAGAAACAGAGCAAATGAATGAGCAAATGTCTGAACTAATTAAAGATCCAGAGCATTCAGGAGAAACATCACTATTTTGGGGAGTACAAATCAAAGATATCACCCAGAAGCTTGACAGAATGGAACTTTCATTCAAAGTCAAGCACCATACAAGACCTCCTGTTTTTCTTTTTTTCTTTTCAGGAACCTCTGGAGCAACAAAGGTTAAAAAGGTGACACAACCACTGAATGAGACAAAACTTCTTTTTCCACTTTACCGTTGGAAGAGACCCTTCAAAAGCAACGCTCACGCGATTGTCTTTAATCAGACATCCAAAATGACATTGAAACCTCCTTAACCGATGAATTTCAGTCACGTCTGCTGAAGACGAAAAATTTAGCGCTAGTAGGGAGGCAACCCATGCGATTTGTTGTAATTTCTATTTTTATATTTTGTGTATACATGTTGTAGAGTTTTTAATTTTGTGTGTTATTTTTGTAGGGAAAAACACAAACGGAGCATTTTAAGACAAAAGGAATGGTGTTTGGCAATCAAAAAGATGAGAACCAATTCATTAGTGATGGCTGAGTAATGAATGAAATCTTGAGACGCGTCCTAATGGATTTATATACCAAACGAGTGGCGTATTGCGTACACAATTCCGTTGCCTTAATTATTGCTTTGATTCGCTTTTCTATTGTAATTATCTTTATTTTCGTAGACAGGATCCAGACTTTTTGACCTTTCACGATTTATTTCGTTGTTTAGCAAACAAACATCCTCTAGAAGATACTAGTGCAATTATTACTCATCATTTTTTCCGGTACTATAAATTCAGCCCGTCATTGCACTTTTGAAGGCATCCGGAGTTGAGAAAGAAATACATAAAAAATGGAAGCCACTTCAAGAAGACGAGTTGAAAACATATGTGTATTTTGCGGTATTAGTGTTGGTGTTAAGCCATAATACGTAGAAGCATCACAACAATTGGGTCGAGTCTTAGCTGCAAGAAATATGCATTTAGTATATGGCGGAGGCAATCTTGGAATTATGGGGATCGTTTCAAAGGCCGTACAGGAAGGAGGCAGTCATGTTTTGGGAATCATCCCAAAACCCTTGGCAGAGGTAAATCTTATTGAACCATCAAATGGAGAGGAACTGATCGTGCCAAGTATGTCTGAACATTTGGTAGAAATGATTAACCGTGCTGATACTTTTATTGCTTTTCCAGGTGGCTTGGGTACATTGGAGGAAATTTTTATTGTGCTATCATGGGCGAACCTGAACATACACCAGAAACCAATTGGATTGTACAACGTTGATGGATTTTATGATTTTCTTTGTGTGTTTCTTGATGATGCTCGGAGAAATGGGTTCGTGTCAAAACCTTTAAAAGAACTCCGATTCACTGCCAGAACTGCGCTGGATCTAATAGGCAAACTCTTAGCCTATGAACCACAAGTTGACCCTATTCTTTCAAAGATAAATTGGTCCGAGGACGATCGTGGTAAGAGGCGTCGAATTAATCTGGATCTTAACCTTTAATTTCCCATAGAATTTCAGCTAACTAGGTATTATCTTCTAAACTCTTCTTCTACTGTTTAAGACATTGGGGACAATGTCTCATTTAGGTTTGGGGGAGGGAATTAGTTGATCAGTACTTTGTTTTTAATCTGTGTGTTGTTTTTATTTTTAGTCCGAAGTTTTTCGAAAAATACAAAAAAAATGAAAATTTTCAAAAATTACAAAATTATTTTGCATTTTTGTGTTTTTATTTTGACTAAAAAGGTGAAATTGGTAAGAGATAGCTGAGTAAGGAGCTTCCACTCCTAAGACGTATCTCAAACCTATTTCGGAACAAGTTAATTTTTGTTTATTTCATTTTACATTATTTAATTTGTGAATTCTCCATAAAACTGACTAAAATTGATCTTCATATGCTTAGTTAGCAGATATTATCAACATACATAGTAACATACGGACATGAACTGTAATTGAAAAGTTTATAATATTTAGTGATCTAGTTTAATTGGAGAAAGCATCTCAAAAAGTGATGGAGTAAAAAAAAAAAACATATGTGATCCGAGTTATTAAGTCTGTAAGGGTGTTTTAACACCTAGTGCCCTAAAACCAACTGGTTTGGGAGTCACTAGCCCAAAGCTCGCTACATGGATCAAGGATGTTGCAAAAATATATATATCTGAAGTCTGAGTAATTAAGTCTGTATGGGTGTCTTAACACCTGGTGCCCTAAAGCGAACTGGTTTGGGAGCCACCGACCCAACACTCGCTATATAGATGGAAGATATTGTATATAAAAAAAAATCAAAAAAAAAATCCGAAAATTCAGAAAAATTATTCCATTGCTGCAAAAAAATGTGAATTCTGATAAAACTTTAGGACAAAAATATTACTCTCTTATCAACTGCACATGTGACTATTGTGGGAAAAAATGAGTTGATTAACATTTTGTCGGCTGTGCATATGGAGAATGGTAAATATAATCGGATAATTTACTTATTCAACAATTTAGAAAGAAACAAAACAACTGGTAACTTGGAGTAGAAGTTTCACCTGATTAGTAACTAACTACTTTATTCTCTTTTCTCTTGTCTTTTTGCTTTTGTGTGCATTAGTTTTGTTATCTTTTTACTTTGTTAAAACATTTGTGAGTATCGTTGCTGTAAGCCCTCACGAGACTATAACTCGTCCACTAGGGACACCTAGAGGTTTAAAGGCTTGTTGCATATGCTAAATGCAACAGTGATCCCTACGAAAGTGGCTTAGTTTAATTTAATTTTTCTTGTATTTTATTTTGTTTTTTTTCTCGAGGACTAGCAAAATGTTAGGTTTGGGGGTGTGATGAGCGGAAAATATATCAATATTTACCGCCTTTTTACTTAATATTTTGTTTAGTTTCTCGGGTTTGATGAACGTTTTGATATGTTTTAGTTTATTTTGCAGATAAAATATTATTGGGACTTAATGAAATCATTTAGAATGAAATATGGGTCAAATAAGGGTAAAAATTGGACTTGACATATTAATTTTGGAGATTGGAAACTTGAAAGGGCGTTTTAACGAAGTGCAGTTTTGGAAATTCCAGTTTTGTGCATCTGTCGTAATTTGGGCATAACGTTTTACTCCGATATCGGATTAAGCTGATTCAAGTTCCAGATTAAAGAAGACTTAAAGATATACATCTTCTAAATACAAAATAACTTCGAATTCTGAAGATTCCATGCCCGAAATTGATGAACCATCCAGAAGTGTGTTGTGTGTAATTATTAAAGTCACTTTCAATCATTTTCAAAGCAAAAAAAATAAATTAATAAATAAATAATAAAAATTATCAAATCATCACCAAACATGATAAGGGATTAGTGGAGCAATTAATAATGGATTTGGTGAAGCAATTAGTGGAGCAATTAATAATTGATTTGGTGGATGATTTGATGGAGGCAAAATTTTGCCTATAAATACCAAGCCATTTCATTTGTAAAATTCATACTTTCTTCTCTAAGGAATTCCTTAAGAATACTTAGAAGATTGTATCTTGTTTGTTTATTTATAGCTTTCAGTAATTAATTTCCACTTTCGCACTTTCTTTTCTTTACTTATCAGTTTTTACTTTCCGCAATTTACTTTTACGCACAATACTTTTCTTTCTTTAATTTTCAGCTTTTACTTTTCAGTAATGAAGAGGTAACTCCACTTTGCTGGGGTAAAAGGTAAAACTTTTATTACTAATATTTAGATTAATCTCCCTTAATTATAATATATAAACTAGTTAAAACCTGACTTAACGAGGATACCGCCATATTGGTCGGTTGGTAATTATTTAAATTGGTTTTAACCTGACTAAACTGGATACCGCCTGATTGGTCGGTTGGTAATTAATTATTAATTTGACTTAATCTGGATACCGTCTATATGGCTGGTTGGTAAATATCATGCAAAGTTAATATATTATATTAAGGGAGATATCTAAAATAGAAGTAATAAAAGTGGATCCTTTTACCTCTGCATTTTCTTTTATTGTACTTTTACTTTATTTACTTTTCAGCAATTTACTTTTAGCATTTATTTTTCAGCAATTTACTTTCAGCATTTACTTTTCAATAATTTACTTTCAGCATTTACTTTTCCGCATTTAATTTTCAGTATTTAATTTCAGCATTTTACTTTATGTCTTTTATTTTATTTAAGTTTTTTCCAACCCTCGATCTTTGTGTCTTTTGTTATTTTCCTTAGTATTTTCCTTTGTATTTTTATTTATTTATTTATTTAGCAAATCTACAATCAACCAAATCAATTAAGCAATCATTCTCTTCTCTCTCAATTAGATATCTGTAAATAAATAAATTCAATAATTAATAAAAACAGTAGGAATTAAGTCCTCGTGGGATCGATATTTTTATACTACTTGAACGATACGTGCGCTTGCGTTATACGCGTGTGTTTACGCCGGTCAACTATAACTCATCCACTAGGGACACCTAGAGGTTTAAAGGCTTGTTGCATATGCTAAATGCAACCGTGATCCCTACGAAAGTGGCTTAGTTTAATTTTAATTGTTTCTTGTATTTTATTTTATTGTTTTGCTCGAGGACTATAAAATTTTAGGTTTGGGGGTGTGATGAGCGGAAAATATATCAATATTTACCGCCCATTTTACTTAATATTTTCTTTAGTTTCTCGGGTTTGATGAACGTTTTGATGTGTTTTAGTTTATTTTGCAGATAAAATAATATTGGGACACAATGGAATCATTTAGGACGAAAAGTGGGTCAAATAAGAGCAAAAATTGGACTTGACATATTAATTTTGGAGATTGGAAACTTGAAAGGCCGTTTTAACGAAGTGCAGTTTTGGAAATTCTAGTTTTGTGCATCTGTCGTATTCTAGGCATAACGTTTTACTCCGTTATCGGATTGAGCTGATTCAAGTTACATATTAAAGAAGACGCAAAGATCTACAACGTTGAAAGACAAAATAATTTCGAATTCTGAATATTTCATACCCGAAATGGATGAACCATCCAGAAGTGTTTTGTGTGTAATTATTAAAGTCATTTTCAATCATTTTCAAAGAAAAAAAAATAAATTAATAAATAAATAATAAAAATTATCAAATCACAACCAAACATGATAAGCAATTAGTGGAGCAATTAATAATGGATTTGGTGGAGCAATTAATAATGGATTTGGTGGATTATTTGATGGAGGCAAAATTTTGCCTATAAATACCAAGTCATTTCATTTGTAAATTCATACTTTCTTCTAAGGAATTCCTTAAGAATACTAAGAAGATTGTATCTTGTTTTAACTAGTTTATATATTATAATTAAGGGAGATTAATCTAAATATTAGTAATAAAATTTTTACCTTTTACCCCAGCAAATGGGAGTTACCTCCTCATTACTGAAAAGTAAAAAATGAAAATTAAAGAAAGAAAAGTACTGTGCGCAAAAGTAAATTGCGGAAAGTAAAAACTGGAAAGTAAAGAAAAGAAAGTGCGAAAGCGGAAATTAATTACTGAAAGCTGTAAATAAACAAACAAGATACAATCTTCTTAGTATTCTTAAGGAATTCCTTAGAAGAAGGTATGAATTTACAAATGAAATGGCTTGGTATTTATAGGCAAAATTTTGCCTCCATCAAATCATCCACCAAATCCATTAATATTTTTTTGCTTTGAAAATGACTTTAATAATTACACACAACACACTTTTGGATGGTTCATCCATTTCGGGTATGAAATATTCAGAATTCGAAATTATTTTGTCTTTCCAAGTTGTAGAGCTTTACGTCTTCTTTAATCTGGAACTTGAATCAGCTCAATCCGATATCGGAGTAAAACGTTATGCCCAAAATACGACAGATGCGCAAAATTGGAATTTCCAAAACTGCACTTCGTTAAAAAGCCCTTTTAAGTTTCCAATCTCCAAAATTAATATGTCAAGTCCAATTTTTGCTCTTATTTTACCCACATTTCGTCCTAAATGATTTCATTGTGTCCCAATATTATTTTATCTGCAAAATAAACTAAAACACATCAAAACGTTCATCAAACTCGAGAAACTAAACAAAATATTAAGTAAAAGGGGTGGTAAATATTGATATTTTTCCGCTCATCAACCACCATCATACAAACATCTTCTCATTGGAACTTTTCCAATCTTTAACATTGATATACGAGAATAATTTCAACCTCCAACCATTTATATACCCTTAGACCAAGTCATGCATATTTGAACCTTTAAGGTTTCAACACTAGTCAAGTTTATCTCATAATAAACAGCATTCCAAGCATGTTTCATCACTAATCTTCCTCAAAGCAACAAAAACATTCTCGTAAGACCATAACAGTTTCAGCCAGCCCCTTACCTTGGGAAAAATTGGGCATTAACAAAAAGAAACGCAAACTATAATTAATGCTATCATTAATTGCTTAAATATGTATGCTAGCAACACTTTTGAAGCTAAAATGCAAAAAAAAAATAAGTTTATAAGGTTCTTCTAGTTTGAATTTAGGGAAAGAAGATTTATGCCATATACTCACGTTTAGAGGAAGGAAGAAGAAAAATAAGCTTACTTTGCATGAGATGTGCTTGAAATCACCACTTATTACTTCAAAATGGCGTGAGAATGAGAGAACAATGAGAGAGTCCCTTGGATGCTTAATCACCTTTTTTCGCTTTTGAGAGAGATGAATGAATAGTGTCCTATTTATAGAACAAGGTGGCTGATTTTTGTTTGGCGTGAATGGCTAGATTTGTGCCACATTGTAACGACCCCAATTGTTTAACTCACTTTGAGACGTTTTGAATCTTTTCTTTCCCGGCTTAGTAAGAAATTTTCGAAATCAAATAGAGTAAGGAATATTTATTTATTTAGTCAAGCCCAAATTTCCATTGTCTTATTTTGGGCCCAATATTAAAGAATTGGAAAGAAATAAGAAATTAAGCCCAATCCTATAATTCATTAAATAAAGGGAATAGGCCCAATGCCCAATTAAGTGTAGTTACTACACTTTTCTAGAATTTTAACAAGTAAAAGAAATAAAACAAATTAAAACAAAAGGAAAAAGAAAAAGGGAAACATTTCTTCTTCTCCTTTTCGGTTCTGGACGTGAGAAAGAGATGGGAAACTTGCAAATTCTTCCTTTGACAAACAATTTGAAGTTAAACAAGATAATCCACTCAAGATAAACTCTAAGAAAGGAAAAATGGGATTTTGAAGCATTGTTAAGGAAGAAAATACATTGAATCAAGGTAAGGGTTCTTAACCCAAACTTTAATGATTTTCATTTTGGTAGTTGGATGATGGTAGTGAGTTAATGACTTGATAAGAATGGAGTTTGGATGATTTGTGTGAAATAAATGGGTGTTTTGGGTAATTTTAGGTTTTTTATTCAAGTTTGTTGATTTGGTAGGATGATGAGGATTGATGGTGTTTGATGTTAGAAGTTTGCTATAATGATAAACTAAATGTTAAATTAGCTTGTGGATGTAGTATTTGATTGGGAATGAATGGAAATGGATTTTGGGGACTGGTCTCGGCAAGGCAGAATCTGCCCTGGTAAACGATGACGCGTCGCGACGCGCAGCTTGCGCCGCGATGACCCGAAACCATAAATTTTTTTAGGAAACGCGACGCGTAACCAAAAGTTAGGGTGTCATTTTATAATTCATTGGAGGGATAAAAAGGTTCTAATGGGAAATCCGATTAGGTTAAGGAATTTTGATTTAATTATGAATCGTATTTTATCACTGTTGATTCTAACGCCGAATATTTTATATATACTCGACAAGATCCGCGCTTGCCCCCGGCGACGTGAAGAAAACTTACCTGGAGTTCAAATCTGTGAGTGGATATTTGTTTTTCTTTTCGCAAGTTGATTTTATATTTACTTACTTCAGATTAAAATCTATTTCAGACTTATTTTAAAATTTTTAGGGCATTAGCTTTGTTAACAACTAGTTACATGTACTTGAGATTTGATTTAAAAGTTTTAAAAGTTTATCAGCAATATTTTTGTTATATTTTCGGGGCATGAGGGAAAAACTCACCACAGTATGTAATTGGACACAGTTGGAATTGACGGACAGAGACCGTGTGCACACGTAGTTCAGGGTTAGGGGGACGGCGATACGTAACACCCCTAGACCCTAGTTTCAGATCTTGGGTGGTAGCATAGATGCACACCGTCAGTTCTAGTTTGTGGCTTGGGGGACAGCGATATGTAACGCCCAAAGACCACCAGATTCAAAGACAGTAGTGGCATGCTTTGGGGGACGGTGATACATAATGCCCCAAAGTCATGGATTTGCACTTCTTGCTCCAGTTAGGCGTATGGGGGGACGGCGATACGTAACGCCCCCATGCGTCCAGTTTTCTTCAGCACCAGAGATATCGTTTTCGGAAAAATGTTTTTCAAATAAAAGAAAAGTATGTGTTTTGAGAAAGTTTTCAGAAAAGCTTTAAGTATAATGGTTTCTTATGATGTTCTGATATGTTTTCTTATTTTTGTAGCTCCACTCACTGAGATCCTCTGGACTCACCCCACCACTTCCCAACTTTTTTGCAGGACACTTCTTTTTGGTGAGTCATGTGCCGTTTTGGAGACTCGGTTCGAGGACAAGTGTTACACTGCAGTCACTAGTCGTCGGGTCCATCATTCTAGAGCTATATTCATTTAGAATGTAGTCTTCTGTGGAGTCATTTTGTTATATTATTGACATGAGTGATGTTGTTGACATGTTGTATTTATTTTAGTCCATGTATATATGAATGAGTTTCCATTTATGATCTTGCATTCAAGTTAATTCAAGCATAAAAGTTTTCATGTGTGATTTAATGGAGATTGCATGACATAGAGATGAAAGCGAGTGTTTCAGTTCATGAGTTAGAGGCTTAGGCGACAATGGTATCTGTTTCATGCCAATAACATTTCTGTATTGGGGATGTTACAAAGATGGTATCAGAGCATGATCTAGGGAGTCAATGACTGCAGTAAGGGAGTAGCAGTGGCTTGTATATGTGGTATACCTGAGGTACTACTATATATGAATGGTTGTTTACTCTAGTAACCTTGTCTCAAGTTATGTCTCATCTTGAATTACATAAAATTACTTTACATGTAATTGACCATTTCTTATTCTTCTTAATTTCTTAGATATCTATGCCACCCAGGGGAAGAACCGGAGTAAGAGGTAGACCCAGGCGTTGTAGGGCGCCTCAAGGCACAAATCTGGATCAGAGATCAGCAGTACCTCCCTCTGAGCCAGATATGGTGCAAGAAGTGGAGTCTGTTCATGAGAGTATTGTGGGGGGAGGTAGAGCTGTGCCAGTGGATCAGCCCAATGACCCAGTAGTTGCGGGTTTACAACATATACAGTAGTTAGTGGCAGCTTTAGCCTAGTTGATTACCCGTCAGCCGCAGCCTCCTAGCCCAGAGCCGAGAGCTGCAGAGCCCACCGTTCCTATTCTACCACCACCAGTGGGAGTACCAATGGCTCACCAAACAGTATCTCCTCCAAATATACCAAACCCCACTACATACCGAGCCGGACCTTCTATTATGCCTCATGAGCCACCCATAGTGATGGTTCAGGTTATACAGCGGCAATAGTTACTTGTGTCATTACATGACTTCTGGAAGCTTCATCCTCCCACGTTCTCGGGAGTAGAGACCTCTCCAGACCCTTGTGGTTTTATTGAGGAGTCAGATCGGATATGTATAGATTTGGGATGCTCATCAGAGAGAGTGGTGGAATTAGTCAGTTTTCAGTTGAGAGACTTCACCAACACATGGTTTATGTCTTTCCGGGATGGTAGGCGACAAGATGCCACTCCTCTAACGTTGGCTGAGTTCAGTACGACCTTTATATCTAGATTCTTTCCACAGAGTATCGGGGATTGTTGGACAGTTATGACCCATAGCGTCACTATTTGTGCAGATCATGGTGTTGTTGTACAAATTAAGTATGTGACAAAGGAAATTGCTCTTTTATCATTTGTGATTAGATCACTAAGATGTATAAATGATGAAAGGTCCATATGATTAGTTCCTGGATTGAGATGATATGAGACAGTATCAATCCATAAAGGTTTAATCATTAAATATCCCTAGTTGTAGTATTATCGAGATTGGACATCGATAATACGGAATAGACTAGTATTACACTTGTGCGTGTTGTGGGAGCATAACGGCATAGTTCTCATATATTTGGGTAAATGATACTCATGAAAGTGTAGTAGGAGGTTGTGTTTTACCGATGGTACGGAAAACAGCTTCGCTCTGGATAGACCCCTCGGAATTCTATTGGTAGTATTACTATGTGTATATGGAAGTCCGAATCAGGGTAGGTGTATTTGGTCTTAACCTGAGACTTGCACCGTTAATACTTGCGACAATCAATGTACTTTGGTTTTGGTCGTCCAGGGCTTTAACATGTTCTGTGTTCGCCTCTTCTGGGTATATTGAGAATCGTAGTGTATTGGGTGTGATGTCGAGATGGAAGTATCACTCCAGTAATAGTGGAGATGATGATCACGTAGGATACGAAACTCGTTCTCTTATATGCTGTAGCTATCAGGATATTATGACTAGGTCATGTTTATCCGATTAAAGAGACTAGTTACCAGAGATCCGATATGTGCTTCGTACGGGGCAGACACAATTCCATCCCCAGGCCTAGCATGTGACAACTGATACTGGATCGAAATACGCAATACTACGTATACTACGCCTGATATAGATCACTTATTCCTGTAAGGATATTTCTGGAGAATTGGGTAGGCATGGCGCTTTGCTAGAAGCCAACCTTGTCTTGTAAATCGGTACAAATGTAGTATTAGGTACATACGTGTTCGGATAGTCCGACGACCGCATTTACTGCTAACATATCCGGGGATCTCATGGGTCGCTTCCCGAAGATTCACCGATGACGTATGACTCACACTTTATTAATCTGGGATTAATTAGATGAGAGAGAAAATTAATCTAGGATTAATTACAGAGAGATATTTTATCTATGATAAAATATTAATTAAAGAGAGAGAACGATTAATTTGGAATTAATCGATAAATTAATATATTCGATATATTAAACGAAATTGGATTTCGACGCGGAATTAAAATTAGATTTTAATTCGGGCGAACGAGTTAATTTAGAATTAATTCGTCAGCGATGTGAATAGTAATTTTACTAGGCATAATTATTTAATTACGTCGCAACAAAAAATTCGTTAATTTGGAATTAGCAAACCCGAGCCCGAGACTGTTTGCGGGTGCACTTGCATTGCGAATTAAAGTGCGGCCCACAAGTCTCATCAAGCGTCAAATCACATGTCACTTTGAGTGATGTGACAACTTGTCGCTTGATTGATTGATGGAAGTAGTTGGCAAAGCTTTAATGCTTGACTTTTTGAAAGCATATTTGGTATATATTTAATTGATTTTTGAAATCAATTAATTAATACAACAAACCAACTTCATCTCTCTCATTATTCTTTCTTCTCTCACGCCCAATGGGCTTTTTCTTCTCCATTTTTTTCTGGTTTCACCGTGAGCCAATGAGAAGCAATAGGAAGTTTTGCGGCAAAATTTACGGAGTGTTAGCACTCTTTTGGAGTCTTGCGAAGGTGATAGGGAACCGCACCCATGAGCATGGAATCATCAACCAAAGCTTGGAGCTTGATGGATCATCCATGATAAAAAATTTGGAGACAAAAATCTGCCACTATCGTGAGCCGTAGGAGGGAAAAGCTTGAAGATTTTGTTCATCGCATCACTCAACCGATCATTGTGAGTATTCTGCACCTCATTGATGTATTCACATGTATGTTTCATTGTTTAAATGATCCATGTTAGACCGTAGAAACCCAAGATTGGTATCAGAGTGAAGTTGAGCATGAGACTTGAACTTAGGGTTAAAATTGGCTAAATTGTATTTGAGACTTTAAAGCATGGGAAATGAGTTGATTTTGAACCCATGCTAAAATGATGTTTAATTGAAGTTGTATTGGATCAATTTCATGAAAAGTTGATTGGATCAATTTTTGCCCAATAATTTGGCTTGGCCGAGACTTATAGAACCCTAAAGGTCATGCTGATTTTTGATTTTAATCATTAAATGAGTTGGAATCATGTTGGGAATGTTGATTTAGGATTTAATTGGATTGAATTCGGAATCGATTTGAAAAACCCTAAATTGCCGAGACTTTAAAGCATGGGAAATGAGTTGATTTTGATTAAAATGTGTTGGACATGTTTTGATGTTAATGAGCATAATTAATTGTACAAATTTTTGTTTTGGAAATGTTAATTTGGGTAATTAAATATGGTATACACTTTAGTTAATTAAGTTATAAAATTTGGAATTTGATAATTTAATTAATTGGGCCTATTTTGGAAATTGGGCTTTTAAAGTTGTAATTGGGCTTAATGGGCTTGGTTGTACCAAGATGGGTTTAGGCTAAATTGGTTGGATCCAATTTGGCCCAAAACCATATCCATAAAGTCCAATTATGACTTAATGGACCTTTAATATTAATTGGGCCTAATGGGCCAAACTTAGTTTCTTGGCAAATAAGGGTGATTCCTTAAATGGGCTTTGGTATTTGGGTTTGACCCATATTGTCCAAAAGTTCATGCCTTAAGAAATTAATTAAAAGCCCATTGGACTTTAAATTAAATTGACATTGGATGTTAATCGGGCTTTGAGACCCGTAACGATTAGATTTGGAATCTAAGTCGAAAAGGTACTTTAATAAAGTGTAATATTTAATTTGGAATTAAATAATGAATTAGTATTAAATACAAATTAAATTGGATTTAATGTTGTAGTTTAATTTAATTCAAGAATTCGTACTTTGAGTACTTATTCGCAAAACGAGTTTGACTCGCGCAAAATCAAATCGTTCTTTGAATATTGGATGGTCATTAATATTCAGATTAATTAATTAGATTAGATTGATTGATAACATGCTTGTGTGAATACATGGTTGCGATGCATGAATAATGTATATCGAATGGATATCAGATGGGTGGGGCAATTTTGGAAATTGTTGTAATAAATTTAGAATTTATTAATTGGACCTGCGTGTCTAGCCTATTACCTCCTTACTCTTTGTATTTCTCTTCTCACCTATTCCCCTCAATGTAAATGAGGTTTCTTTAGAAATGTTATGTAACGGGTAAAAGTAATATTTGTGCTAGCGGGAGAGAGGAAATGGAGAGATTTGTTCTAGGAACAATGTGTTAAAGTATCCATCCGCATATCATTATTATTTTATTTATATGCGCCTTATTATGTGTTTAGAATGCATGTTTAAAGGTGTATGATGATGAGACCTTAATAAAGATAATTAATTGGTTGCCAATTGCACAAGAAAAACCCCCAACATCATATTAAGTGTTTTTCCTTCCATTGAGTGATTCTTACTCAAGATCCAAGACTGGCATTGGTTTGTTGACCAAAGTCAAGACCTTTGTCCGTCGAGGATGTGTTTGAATCATGAAGGCTTTGTTACATATTGGTGTCTTGTCCAAGTTGTGATTTTTTGGCCAAAGTCAAGATCACTTCTTTTCCATCGACATTGATTACGAAGCTTTCCAAGGTCAATGGGTTCCGCTTAACTGGGATCACTAAGTTTGTTGTGCCAAAGCCAATGCTTAGTTGATTCAGAGGAAAAAGGTTAGGCAATATATTGGATATATTGGCATATATAAGATATATGTTTCGGACATGGATGTCCACCTATTGGATCTAGGAATTGGATGAGATCCAATTGATCTTAGAGATCTACCTAGTTAACTATCATACAATTTGTTGGCCAAAGTCAAGATTGTGTGTTATTTAACGGTATCCTAGCCCACTAAGAAACAAGGTTTCCCGAGTACTCCACAGAGGGTTAGAGGCTCGCCGAAAAATAGTAGGAGGCAAGTATTAAATTTGTAATATTCGTTTAGTAACTTGCCATACGCGATCATATCATTTTTCGTTAATATAAATTAATATATTAGTTGGACTAGTATTTAATAGTTGTTTTAATTAAACAGTTGGACTGTATTCAAACTATTTCATTTATATTTGATTATAAAATTGGATTATAGTAATCAATATATTTGAATTAACAAATTAAATTATAGTTGATTATATAGTTAGACTATAGTAATCATTATAATAAATAGTACCTAAAATCGTTGATTAAATAGTTGGACTATTAGAATCAAGATAATTGAAAGATTGGTGTTTAAAACATAATCCTGGGTGAAAATGTATTTAAACGACTTTAATTTTCAAATTGGGAATAAAATTTCAGGATGGTCCTGGAAACTAATAAGTTACTTTATTTGATAAAATAACATATTAGGCCTAAGCCCGGAGTTAAAAAAATAGTAGAGCATGATATTTGGAATATTCATGTGATGATAACTTTAGTGCTTAATCCATTAAGCTTGCCAATTAGACTCCTTAATTTCTTAATCAGAACTAAGGATTGGATCCTTATAGTATGATAATGAAATTGAAGGATCTTCATAGATCTATCCAAAGATCTTAGAAGTACTAAATTGCAATAGTAAACTCTTGGAGAGTTAATGGCTATACTCAATGAGTCAAAGCCAAAGTTTGCAATAAGGCAAGTAGCGCAAGGCGCATCTTACTTCGACATTCCGGAAGCCCAAGGCTTGGCCAAAGGCTTCTGGGTGTGGAAAAGGGGCAAAGGCAAAGTCATTAGAATCTTCTGGGAAGATAAAGGACATATCCCAAAATGTCTGCCTAAATTGTGGCAAACAGGGACACGGAAGCGTGACTACCGTATGGACAAGACAGACATGAAGGAATTGAAGAACGAGCAAGGCTCTGACTTCAAATATGTTTATCATTAAATATGTTCACAACTAGTATTAAAATTAGATTTTAGATACTGGAGGTGGTACATAAATATGTACTGTTGTGCAGAATCTGCTGAGAGCAGGATACTGACTTCAAATGAGATTAATCTGTGAATCGGAAACGGAACGAAAGTCGCTATTTTAACCGTAGAAACCTAAGTTTAGGAAATGCCTTCGGGTATGTACTTAAATTAGGAAACTGTTAGAATGTAACTAGTTTGACTAGATACATTATCTCTATATCAGGGTTTAACCCGTTGCGGGTATACCTTTATATTCTAGAACACTAAAGTGTTTTATTTTATAAAGATGATATTGAGATAAACACATTAGATGTGAATAACAGTATTTATATTTTGAATATAAATAAATCTCAAACATTAAACATGACAAACAAATAGCTCAAACTGAGTAAATAAGTTGAAACTTAATTGTGGCATTATTGTCTGGGACACAATTTAAACAAAACTCGTATATCCACACTTTTGAAGAGTGGGTACTAGGACAGATTTGATTCCAATCAAATGATGTCTACGAATCTAGTTTATTGGGAAAAGTGCCTAAAACACCTTTACTTGGTAAAAGTGTAAGTGCCACCGATCTGTTAACCCTTGTTCATAGTGACGTAGGTGGGCCCATATCTAACTAGGCTAGATGTGGATATGAATATTTCGTGACCTTTACGGATGTGGCATCGCGTTATGGTTATGTGTTTCTTTTGAAACACAAATCGAAAACTTTTAGAGTTTCGACACGAAGTAGACAAACAGATCGGCTAAAGTATAAGACCATCACGGTTGGACCATGATGAAAATACTTAAGCAATAAGTTTCTCAATACTTGAAAGAGTATAGTATTCTTTCGAATGAGGACTCCTTCCGGAACACGTCAATCTGACGGTGTGTCCGAACGGATAAACCGAATTATGTTAGACATGATAAGGTTAATCATGAGTCGCTCTGAGCTACCATTTCCTTCAAAGGATACGCATAAACAGTGCAAAACTTATTTTGAATAAGGTTCCATAAAAATCTGTTAGATAGACTTCATATTAGATATGAACAGGAAAAAAACTGGATTTTCTCATTCCTGAAGATTTGGGTATGCTAGGCATATGTTTGGATGATACCAAACTAGAACCCAAATTGGATAAGTGCCTAAATTGTAGGTTATCCTAGGGATACCAAAGTATAGTACTGATACAAACTAGAGAACAATGTAATTGTTGCTCACCATGCGGTTTTCCTAAGAGGAATACCGATATACAGTGGTAAGTGGGAGGAAAGTAAAACTCGATGAAAATCGGAGTAATACTATTCCAGGCACTGATTCCTTAATGGAACATAAATAGTTCATCAAGGATGAAACTATACTAATAATCTTCGAATACACAAGAACCACGTAAGTCGGAGAAAGTCAGAAAACAACATGGGGTATGGGTTTCTGATCTCACCTTGAAAAGATGTCAATCTTGTTGAGGAATACGAACTGACTACGTATGAGGAAGTGATATAAGGTATCGACTCCCAATTATGGCAAAGTGCCATGATGTCTGAAATGGATTCCATGTATACCAACCAAGTTTGGATACTAGTTGTTGTACCGGAAGGCATTGTGCCTATTGGTACTATATAAGTCTTCAAGTAAGACATACATGGATGGCAACATACCAACGTACTAAGGTAGAATTGTAACGAAAATGTATCGTTATCAACATTGTGTCGATTACGAAGAAACCTTTTACTTGTTGCCACAGAAAATCCATTTGGATAACGCTTGCTGATGTTGCATATTTCATTTATGAAATGTGGCAGCTGAATACCAAAACTACTTTCCTTAACGGAAACCTTTTGGAGGATGTTTACAACATCCTGACGGTTTTTTCGTACCAAAACGAGCAAACAAGGTTTGCAGGTTATTCGATCCATGGATGGATTGAAGCAAGCATTGCGTTCTTGGAACTATCGTTTTGATATAATCATAATGGTATATGATTTGATTCAAAATGGAAATGATTCTTGTGTATATAAGGAGGTTAGTGGGAGCGCACTGACAAAGAATGTCCTAAATAATGATAATATATCATTTCTTGGAAATGATATCCCCATAAATATAATCGGTGAAAGCTTGGCTTTCGAGAAAATTCTCCGTAGAATTCTTGGGGGAAACAACCTTTATTCTAGGAATAAATATCTACTGGGATAGATTTAAAGTTGTTAACACTCTCCGAGAACTAGTACATTGAAATAAATGTACGCGACCTGGTGTCTCATACGCTTTGAGCATATGGAGTCACAATCAGGCCAATCCAAGTGATAGTCACTGGATTGATGTTAAGAACACCCTTGAGTATCTTAGAGGAACTAAAGATCATTTCTTATACTATGGAGAATGAGAACTTAAAATGACTGAGTTCACTACTGTAAGTTTCCAAACCGATAAAAATGACTATAAGTCGTAACAACGGTACTATACAGTTTGAATAACGGAACAGTGAGCTGGAAATATTCCAAGTAAGATACTGTTACCGAATAAACAACAAAAACGGGTTATTGTTGAAGCTGAGGCAGCAAAAGAAGCCTTCTGGATTGATAATAAATCTAATTAGATTAGATATAATTCTGTTAGCAGCTGAGCTAGGCTACAGCGCAGGCTAAAGAATTAATGGTCTCATCAACGATCCAGATATATACTTCGTTTATTCATCTGATCCGTTCGGATCATACATCGTGGCGATGTGATGATCGAATAAATCGCATCAGATGATAGTCATACAAATCCGCTAACGATAGCATTATCTCAGCAGAAGTTTGAGCGAACCGTACATAGTTCGGGTGTAGGACACTTGAGTGACTGACTATAGGCCAAGTGGGAGATTTTTGGACAGTTATGACCCATAGCGTCATTATTTGTACAGATCATGGTGTTGTTGTACAAATTAACTATGTGACAAAGGAAATTGCTCTTTTATCATTTGTGATTAGATCACCAAGATGTATAAATGATGAAAGGTCCATATGATTAGTTCCTGGATTGAGATGAAATGAGAAAGTATATATCCATAAAGTTTAATCATTAAATATCCCTAGTCGTAGTATTATCGAGATTGGACATCGATAATGTGGAATAGACTAGTATTATACTTGTGCGCGTTGTGGGAGCATAACGACATAGTTCTCATATATTTGGGTATAGGATACTCATGCAAGTGTAGTAGGAGGTTGTGTTTTACCGATGGTACGGAAAACAGCTTCGCTCTGGATAGACCCCTCGGAATTCCATTGGTAGTATTACTATGTGTCTATGGAAGTCCGAATCAGGGTAGGTGTATTTGGTCTTAACCTGAGACTTGCACCGCTAATACTTGCGACAATCAATGTACTTTGGTTTTGGTCGTCCAGGGCTTTAACAGGTTCTGTCTACGCCTCTTCTCGGTATATTGAGAATCCTAGTGTATTGGGTGTGATGTCGAGATGGAAGTATCACTCCATTAATAGTGGAGATGATGATCACGTAGGATACGAAACTCGTTCTCTTATATGTTGCAGCTATCGGGATATTATGACTAGGTCATGTTTATCCGATTAAAGAGACTAGTTACCAGAGATCCGATATGTGCTTCGTCAGGGCAGACACAATTCCAGCCCCAGGCCTAGCATGTGACATCCGATACTGGATCGAAATACGCAATAATACATATACTACGCCTGATATAGATCACTTACTCCTGTAAGGATATTTCTGGAGAATTGGGTAGGCATGGCGTTTTGCTAGAAGGCAACCTTGTCTTGTAAATCGGTACAAACGTAGTACTAGGTACATACGTGTTCGGATAGTCCGACGACCGGATTTACTACCAACATATCCGGGGATCTCATGGGTCGCTTCTCGAAGATTCACCGATGACGTATGACTGGCACTTTATTAATCTGGGATTAATTAGATGAGAGAGAAAATTAATCTGCAATTAAATATAGAGATATTTTATCTGGGATAAAATATTAATTAAAGAGAGAGAACGATTAATTTGGAATTAATCGATAAATTAATATATTCGATATATTAAACGAAATTGGATTTCGACGCAGAATTAAAATTAGATTTTAATTCGGGCGAACGAGTTAATTTAGAATTAATTCGTCAACGACATGAATAGTAATTTTGCTAGGCATAATTATTTAATTACGTCGCAACGGAAAATTTATTAATTTGGAATTAGCGAACCCGAGCCCGAGAGTGTTTGCGGACGCACTCGCATTGCAAATTAAAGTGCGGCCCACAAGTCACATCAAGCGTCAAATCATTAGTCACATCAAGCCTCAAATCACATGTCACTTTGAGTGATGTGACAACTTGTCACTTGATTGATTGATGGAAGTAGTTGGCAAAGCTTTAATGCTTGACTTTTTGAAAGCATATTTGGTATATGTTTAATTGATTTTTTGAAATCAATTAATTAATACAACAAACTAACTTCATCTATCTCATTATTTTTTCTTCTCTCACGCCCAAGGGGCTTTTTCTTCTCCATTTTTTTTCTGGTTTCACCGTCAGCCAAAGAGAAGCAATAGGAAGTTTTGCGGCAAAATTTTCGGAGTGCTTGCAAGCTTTTGGAGTCTTACGAAAGTGATAGGGAACCGCACTCGTGAGCATGGAATCATCAACCAAAGCTTGGAGCTTGATGGATCTTCCATGGCCGAAAATTTGGAGACCAAAATCTGCCACTGCCGTGAGCCCTAGGAGGAAAAAGCTTGAAGATTTTATTCATCGCATCGCTCAACCGATCATTGTGAGTATTCCACACCTCCTCGATGTATTCACATGTTTGTTTCATTGCTTAAAACGATCCCGGTTAGACCGTAGAAACCCAACATGGATGCCAGAGCCTGTTAGTTTGAGCAGTTAGTGCAGGGCGAGCAGATTAAAGTTTCTGAATATGATATATGGTTCACGTAATATTCTCGCTATGCTCTACATCTGATTAGTAATGAGGAAATGAAGGTGAAGAAGTTTCTAAACGGGCTTCGAGACTACTTATTTCGCTCCATTCATTTTACAGAGACCACCACCTATACCCAAGTTCTACATGCTGCTTTGCGATTTGAAGTGCGGGTTAAAGAAAGACAAGCAGAGAGAGAGTCTCGAAAGAGACTTAGATAAGAGGAGAATGTGAGGCCTTAGCAGAGTGGGCCTAGTAGACAGCAGAAGATATCAACTCCGCCTACGGCACGCAGAGATATAGGTTTAGTTCAAGGGGGTCAGGACCGTAGGCCGGGTCAGAGTGATGCTTCTCGTGCAGTTTCCTCCCCCTCGGTAGCCCATCCTGGGTGAACTCTACCGCAGTGCCCTGTTTGTGGACGAGCTCATACATGGACTTGTAGATCTGGGAGTAGGGGTTGTTATAGATGCGGAAACATGGGTTATTTGATGAGAGACTGTCCGATACCAGCAGAGCTGTTGCCATACTTCAGTGTCGCCCTATATACGCCTCAGCCACAACCTAACAGAAATATAGTGGTGGAGAACAGAGGCCAGTGAGTAGAGGACAGACAGCTGGTGGAAGGGGCCAACTAGTTGGTGATCGGGGACATGCTTCTTCCAATAGAGTTCAGGGCAGAGTGTATACTCTTACTCCCAATGAGGCACAAGCATCCAATGCGGTTGTCATAGGAACATTGTTGATTGATTTCGTGTAAGCAAGATTATTATTTGATTAAGGAGCCACACAATCCTTTGTGGCACCATGTTTTGTCACTCAGATGGGTAGGAATATTGAGCCTTTAGACTCCCCTATCTTTATAGCTACACCAGTAGGAGACCCCATAGAAGTTACACAAGGTGTGAGGCAGTGCTCCATAGACATTGGTGGAGCTTTGATGTTATTTTGGGGATGGATTGGCTAGCTAAGCACCATGTGGTTTTGGATTATATGGAGAAGACCGTTACACTGCACGTTTCTGGTAGACCGGTAAAGGTTTATCAATGAGATATGACGGTGATGCCTCACAATTTGATATCAGTTATTCAGACATTTAAACTACTTCAAAAGAAGAATATAAGTTATTTGGCTTTTGTGACAGATAGTAGAGCGGGGAATAAAGACCTTGAGTAGATTCCAATGGTGAAGGAGTATCCTGATGTGTTTCCAAATGAGTTGCCAGGATTACCACGGGATATAGAGATTAAGTTTTGTATAGACGTCATGCCCGGGACGCAACCTATATCGATTCCTCCATACAGGATGGCTCATGTAGAACTCAGAGAGTTAAAGGCACAGTTGCAAGACTTGTTAGACAAGGGTTTTATTCACCCCAATGTGTCTCCGTGGGGTGCCCCGGTCTTGTTTGTGAGAAAGAAAGATGGGACGTTGAGATTGTGTATAGATTATCGGCAGCTGAATAAGGTGACAATCAAGAATAAATATCCACTTCCAAGGATTGATGATCTATTCGATCAGTTGTAGGGGGCGCAGTGTTTTTCAAAAATCGACCTGCGCTCGGGATATCATCAAATGAAGATTAGAGAGAGTGATGTCCCGAAGACGGTTTTTCGAACCAGATACGGGCATTATGAGTTTTTAGTAATGTCTTTTGGTTTGACCAATGCCCTTGTGGCATTTATGGATCTGATGAACAGGGTGTTCAGACCTTTTCTAGGCCGGTTCGTGATATTCTTTATTGATGATATTATTATGTATTCGCGCAGTGAGCAGGAGCATGTTGAGCATTTGCATCAGGTGTTGCAGACACTGAGGGAACATAAGTTATACATTAAGTTCTCGAAGTGTGAGTTTTGGTTAAGTAGTGTGGTATTTTTGGGGCACGTGGTGTCCAAAGAAGGGATTGGAGTAGATTCTCAGAAGATTGAAGCTATTCAGAGTTGGCATCGACCAAAGAGCGTAATAGAGATTTGTAGCATCTTGGGATTAGCAGGGTATTATAGAAGATTCTTGGAGAACTTCTCTAGATTACCTGCTCCATTAACGTGGCTAACTCAGAATAATATAAAGTTTGAGTGGTCTGATGCATGTGAGAAGAGTTTTCAGGAACTCAAGCACCGATTTACAATTACTTCTATTCTTGGCTTCCCAGCGGGATCATGAGGATTTGCAGTATATTGTGACGCTTCCAGAGTGGGTTTTGGTTGTGTATTGATGTAGAGAGGAAAAGTAATTGCTTATGCCTCTAGGCAATTGAAGCCTTGTAGGACACAGAAATCGGCGACGCTGTTCCAGGTTCGCGGCTTGGTCGGGAGTACGGAGTAGCCCACGGGGGACTAAACCGGAGAATAAAATTGTCGCCACCCACTGTGAATCGGGAAAATGATTTGAGGCCGCACTCACCCCTCGTAAGGGAAGACCTCAAACCGTTGGGTTCGGAATGGTCACTTACTTATGCCACTTGTAATGAAATGATTTGTGCAATAACTTAACCGAATTTATTCATTGTTGGACAGTTATGACCCATAGCATCACTATTTGTACAGATCATGGTGTTGTTGTACAAATTAACTATGTGACAAAGGAAATTGCTATTTTATCATTTGTGATTAGATCACCAAGATGTATAAATGATGAAAGGTCCATATGATTAGTTCCGGATTGATAAGATATGAGACAGTATCAATCCATGAAGGTTTAATCATTAAATATCCCTAGTCGTAGTATTATCGAGATTGGACATCGAAAATACGGAATAGACTAGTATTGCATTTGTGCGTGTAATAGGAGGTTGTGTTTTTCCGATGGTACGGAAAACAGCTTCGCTCTGGATAGACCCCTCGGAATTCCATTGGTAGTATGACTTTGTGTCTATGGAAGTCTGAATCAGGGTAGGTGTATTTGGTCTTAACCTGAGACTTGCACTGCTAATACTTGCGACAATCAATGTACTTTGGTTTTGGTCGTCCAGGGCTTTAATCGGTTCTGCGTTCGCCTCTTCTGGGTATATTGAGAATCGTAGTGTATTGGGTGTGATGTCGAGATGGAAGTATCACTCCAGTCATAGTGAAGATGATGATCACGTAGGATACGGAACTGGTGCTCTTATGTACTGTAGTCATCGGGATAAAATGACTAGGTCATGCTTATCCGATTATAGAGACTAGTTACCAGAGATCCGATATGTGCTTCGTATGGGGCAGACACAATTCCACCCCCAGGCCTAGCACGTGACATCCGATACTGGATCGAAATACGCAATACTACGTATACTACGCCTGATATAGATCACATATTCCAATAAGAATATTTCTGGAGAATCGGGTAGGCACGGTGCTTTGCTAGAAGCCAACCATGTCTTGTAAATCGGTAAAAATGTAGTACTAGGTACGTACGTGTTCGGATAGTCTGACGACCAGATTTACTGCCAACATATCCGTGGATCTCATGGGTCACTTCCCGAAGATTCATCGATGACGTATGACTCGCACTTTATTAATCTGGAATAATTAAAAGAGAAAGAAAATTAATCTGGGATTAATTACGGAGATATTTTATCTGGGATAAAATATATTATTTAAAAGAGAGAAAATGATTAATTTGGAATTAATCGATAAATTAATATATTCGATATATTAAATGAAATTGGATTTCGACGCAGAATTAAATTTAGAATTTAATACGGGTGAACGAGTTAATTTAGAATTAATTCGTTAGTGATGTGAATAGTAATTTTGCTAAGCATAATTATTTAATTACGTCGCAACGGAAAATTGGTTAATTTAGAATTAGCGAACCCGAGCCCGGGAGTGTTTGCGGGCCCACTCACATTTCGCATCAAGTGGGGCCCACAAGTCACATCAAGCGTCAAATCACTAGTCAATCAAGTGATAGAAGTCACATCACTTTGAGTGAAGTGATGTTTGTCATCATTGATGTGAATAGTGATGGATAGTTGGTGAAAAGCTTTTGATGGCTTGAAAGACATTTATCAATATTTTATTATATTGGTGTTTGACTTTCAAAATGTGTATTAGATACACAATTCTTAACACACAAATATATAATATCATCTTCTCTCTTTTCTCTCTACAAGTTTCGGCCATGGTGGCCTTTTCTCTCCCAACCAATTCGGCCAAGGGCCAATTTTGTTTCTTATTTTCTTGGCAAGGCCGAGAATCACAAAGAAGCTTATGAAGATTTGCGGCAAATTTTCCATGTGCTAGCACACAAAATAGGACATACAAAGGTGATAGGGAAACTTTTTCATGAGCATGGAATCACCATTAACATAGCTTGGAGCTTGGAGCATCATTGGAGCACACTTGGAGGTGGTGACCGAAAATTGGAGGACAAAAATCTGCCCATTGCCGTGAGCTTCATGGAGGAGGACAAGAGTTTTTGTTGTTCAACGCATCGCTAAATCGATCATTGTAAGTATTCCACAACTTCTTTGAGTATTCGTACATGTGTTTCATTGCTTGATTTGATCCCGGGACCTTAGAGAAACCCAACACGCAACATTTATGCTCAAGAGTAACTTAGATCTAGTTCGCATTCACCAAAGTAAATCCTATGTCTAAGTTTGCATGCTTTAAAAGTAAGTCATTATAACAGAAATCATACGATATCACACAATGAGCATGTTGAATTATCAAACACAAAGAATAAATAACATCCTAAATATAAACATAAATTAAATTCCTATTGCAAAAGAAAAATAACTAAATCATGCATAAAGAAATATCATAATCATGCTTAAAAATAAATAACTTATTAGACTAAATCATGCTTAAAACACAAGGTTGGGTGAAACGAAACATGTGAATCTCTTAAGTGGTACGTGACATTGTATCCCGAGTGTAAATCGCAATACCGTCCATTTGGATTCGGCTACAGAATTTACGTCCGGGTTACCATCAGATATACCACAAGAGAGAACACATATTCCGTTCATCCGGAGATCACATCATGCACCAATCCACAATACTCATATGAAATAAAGTACTAAAATAAATGAAAATAACGGATAATAAATAAAGAAGGTGCCCTCAGGTCTAACCTCTTAAGTTGTCTCTTAGAAGTGCGTTTCGCGGTTGTCGGAAGGGTTGACGCTCTGCAACTTTTCCGATTTACTGGTTTTCAAATTTCCTTCGTTGCTTCTCTGTTTCATTGTTGTTTCTGGTCACGGTTTGGGCGTGATTCAGGGGTTGTTTCAGGGGTATTTTTGGTGGTTAAAAGGGCTGTCTCATGGGCTGTTTCAGGGGCTATTTTAGGGGTATTTTCAGTGGTTACAGGGGTTTTCTCAGAGGCTATTTCAGGGGCTGTTTCAGGGGAATTTTCAGGGACTGATTCAGGGGTATTTTTGGTGGTTACAGGGGCTGTCTCAGGGGCTGTCTCATGGGCTGTTTCATAGGCTGTTTTAGGGGTTGTTTTAGGGGTATTTTCGGTGGTTACATGGGCTGTCTCAGAAGCTATTTCAGGGGCAGATTCAGGGGTATTTTCGGTTGTTACATGGATTATCTCAAGGCTGTTTCAGGGGCTGTTTCAGGGGATGATTCAGGGGCATTTTTGGTGGTTACATGGGCTATTTCAAGGGCTGATTCAGAGGCTATTTCACGGTTTGTTTGAGGGCTATTTTACGGCAGTTTGTGGCATTGAATGGGGCTGGTCAGGGCAGTGGTTTTGTGGCATGAGGAGGGTGCTTGAAGGGTTTTTTTGCGTGATTGAATTGGAGGGTTGCTGATCGGCTATGTGTTGATGCGTGAATTGAGTGGCATCAGTTGGGTTTGGCTAGGTGTTGATGCGTGAGGTGTAGGGCGTCAGTTAGGTTTGGCTATGTACTGAAGACAATGTGTGTGGCGTCAGTTGGGTTTGTTACGTGAGTGGAAGATGATGTGCCTTGGAGAGTTGGTCGGCAATGAGACAGGGTTTTCTTTTTTGTGTTTTCGTGAGAATCAGCTAGGGGTTTCAAGGTTGGGTTTAGGCTTCTTTTTATAGGCAAAGGGTTGGGGTTTACCTTGTGCGAATAGGGAAAGGATTTGTGTATTTATGGGGATATCTTTTAATTAGGAATGTCTTTTAATTTGATTTGATTTCTTCTCTTTTGATTAGGGATATGATGTGATTTTATTTGATTTGATCTTTTTTAATTAGGGAAGGTAATTTAATCGAATTAGGAAAGCGTTTGATGAGATTTGATTTGATTTGTTTTATTTAGGCATGTGATTTAATTTAATTAGGAATGTGATTTATGGGATTTGATTTGAATTTGTTAATTTAGAAATGAGATTTGGTGGGATTTTAATATGTGTTTAATGTGTGATTTTGTTATTTTGGATATGTTTGGGAGTGTGGCTTGGTCTCTTGGGCGTGGGTTTGATTCATTTTGGTGGGCTTGGTGTATGGTTTGGTGATATGTGGGATTAGTGTGTGACTTACGGGAGTTTGGGCTAAGGATGTGTTTTAAAATAGAGGTCCAACAAGCGAACTCGAAGCTAAACAAGCGAATTAAATCCAACAAAGTACTAATTTCTGACTTTTCCCTTCCGACGTCCGTTTCCCGTGACTTCCACAACTTAAAAGGTAGTGTCTCCATGTGAGACTCATCATCGAGACTTATATGCAAAAATACAGTGCCTAAAGTCACCCCCACTTTGATGGGACTTATGCAGTGTGTGACAGTGACAATCCTATCAAAGTTATGCATGCATTTTTACTTACCTGGATCGCCAGCTGCCGCTTGACTTGCCTGTTGCTTTGAACTGACTTGGTCTGGTGGTGAGGTGCTACGACCCCAAGGTTCATTCCTGAACCGTTACTTTGTGAGAGGTGGTCCATTCCTGAACTGTTACTTTTATGAGAGGTGGTCCATTCCCGAACCGTTACTGAGTTGAGATGAGGGTCTTATTCCCGATTTGAGTTGAGTTGTGGGTCTTGTTCCCAAGTTGAGTTGTGGGTCTTGTTCCCGTGCGTCTTGTTCCCGATTTGAGTTTGTGGGTATTGGTCCATGAATTGTGGGTCTGGTTCCCGATTTGAGTTGAGGGTGTTGTTCCCAGATTTGTAGGTCTTGTTCCTGATTTGAGTTAAGTTGTGGGTCTTATTCCCAAGTTGAGTTGTGGTCTTATTCCCGTGGGTCTTGTTCCCGATTTGAGTTGAGTTGTGGGTCTTGTTCCCGTGGGTCTTGTTCCCGATTTGAGTTGAGGGACTTGTTCCCTAAATTGTGGGTCTTGTTCCCGTGGGTTGTGTTCCCGATTTGAGTTGAGGGTCTTGATCACTGAATTATGGGTCTTGTTCCCATAGGTCTTGTTCCCAATTTATGTTGTGGGTATTGTTCCTTGAATTGTGGGTCTTGTTCCCGTGGGTCTTGTTCCCAAATTGAATCGCGGGTCTTGTTCCTGATTGTGGGTCTTGTTCCTAAATTGGATTGTGGGTCTTGTTCCCTGGGCTTGCATTTTCCATTTTCTCTTTTTTATTTGTCAAAACCTGTAAATACAACACAAAAAAATGCAAGTGCGTTACGTGTATGCATGCATGCATGAATGAATTTCTTATTTCGTTGGGTTAGGTCTCCTGCTAGTTCTCTCGGTGTTCTTCGCCTATAACTGTCTTTGGTCGCCCCCTGGGTCTACTTACAGTTTCCTCCTGCTGGTTATTTTTGGTGATTGTTCAGTCTTTTTCTGTCTCACAGCTCAAGTTCTCGGTACATCCCTTAGTCGTTGGTGGTAGACTGGTCCCCCGCAGTTCTTGGCTTAGATTTCTGCTCTTCGCTTCTTGCACTAGGTCAAAATAGATCGTGTACTGATCCCAAAACTAATGATGATGTTGATATGGGCCTCAGCCCTGGGACTCATCCCAAACTGATACTGGTGCCGATGTGGGCCTCAACCCTGGGACGCATCCCTAAAACTGATACTGATGTTGATGTGTCTCCATACCCGGAGTGCTATACCCGGAAAAACTGATACTGATGTTGATGTGTCTCCATACCCGAAGTGTCATACCCGGCAAAACTGATACTGATGTTGATGTGTCTCCATACCCGGAGTGCCATACCCGGCAAAACTGATACTGATATGGGTCTCGACCCTAGGATTCATCCCCAAAACTGGTATTGATGCTGATGTGGGCCACGCCCCCGGGACTCAGGCCTGATCTTCTCCTTTTGCCATCAAAGCTCCTCCAGCAGCAGCATCGATTGTGGTTCTTATTATTCCAGAAAGTCTGTTATAGAATGTTTGGACTTGAAGCCATTTTGGAATCTCATGGTGATGACATTTCCAGAGCAAATCTTTGTACCTTTCCCAAGCTTCGTAGAGAGTTTCTGATTCTTGTTGTACAAAGGATGTGATGTCATTCCTCAGCTTTTCGGTTCTGGCTGGTGGAAAGTACTTTGCAAGAAATTTGGTGGCTAAAGTGTTCCAAGTTATGATGGAACCTGCTGGTAGTGAATGTAGCCAAGCTTTAGCTCTATCCTTCAAGGAGTATGGAAAAACAAGCAGTCTCATTGCTTCTTCAGCTTCTCGGTTGTAATTGAAAGTGCCGCAAACTTCCAGGAAGTTGCTGATGTGGGTATTAGGATCTTCAGTTGCTTTTCCCCCAAACTGCACTGATTGCTGAATCATCTGAATGCAAGTTTTGATGTCACATGCATTTGCTGGTAAGGGAGGAAGTACAATACAGGAAATGAGGCCATCAACCACCAGAATGGTTCTGTCTCGAATTGGAATTGGTGGTGCAACCTCCAAAGGTTCAGGTTCCATGTTAACAATTGCTTCTTTGCCTTCTCACCTTTCCCTTCTCAACTGTCTGATGGTTCTTTCAATCTCTGGGTCAAGCGGTCGTAGTTCTCATGAAGGATTTGAGAACCTGAAACACAAGAAAACAAAAACAATAAGTAAAAAAGAAAATTAGATACAAGTAACGAATCTAACCTCAAAACTAATAATGAAAGATAAATAAGTCCCCGGTAACTGCGCCAAAAACTTGACTGATGCTTACACACGCGTATAACGCAAGCGCACGTATCGTTCAAGTAGTATAAAAAGTATCGATCCCACGAGGACTTAACACCTAAGCTATTAATTTTATGAGATCAAATGATTACTAGTATCTAACAGGTTGTTTGATTGATTTGAAATGGTGACGATTCTAAATTTAAAAACAAGTAAATAAAATTGCGTGAAAGTAGATTAATGAAAATTCAATTATATAAAACTATCTAGGGTTGTGATTTCTTCCAATATTATTTAAAGTTGAAGTGGTTATCTTAAAGTTGGGTAAAATATTGATTTATTAGCCTGGAACACTAAATTATGTGAAAGACTCTTCCGATGGTCAATTACAAATACCCAGTATAACCTAATTGAATCATATGTCTAATCAATCAAATTACATGGATTCATTAAGATTAAGTTCCAATTTGGCTACCCCGGCCCGACATGTATATTCCTATCATGTAAGGAAATCTATTAAAGGGTTATATATCCTCAAGGAAGATCATGGGCTAATGAGTCTAAGGTCTTAAACTTAAAATCCCTATGTCTAGTTCATTTTAAGTTTACCTAGTCAATTTTATTAGTGGCCAGTTAATAAAAAGCATTAAGATTAAGACTCAATAAATAAATCTTTATATTAACCAAACTAAAAGCTAACCCCTTATAAGCCGGCGATATTAGAATTTATCACAACCCTAGATAACTAACTTAGTTACGACACATAGCTAGATTTGGTAAAAACTTAAAAGACATAAAGTGAAATTGCTAAAAAGTAAATGCGAAAAAATAAATGCAATAAAATAAAATGCTAAGGTAAAATGAATTAACTTCAACTATTTATTATTTAGATATCTCCCATAATATAATATATATACTTGTGATAATTTTACCAACCAGCCATATAGGCGGTAACCTGATTAAGTCAAATTAAGTCCAACCAGCCATTAAGGCGGTAATATTTGTCCATAAACGAGTCATAAAGGCAGAACCAAAATAAACCAGCCATATATGCGGTAAGAAAATTTAATTACCAACCAACCAATCTGGCGGTATCCTTTATTAGTCAGGTTTAAACAAGTTTAAAATGAATTACTAACCGACCAATATGACGGTATCCTTTTTAAGTCAGGTTTTAAATAGTTTATATATTATATTAAAGGGAGATTAATCTAAATAGCAATAGTAAAAGAATTACCTTTCACCATAGCAGGGGTAAGTTACCTCCTCATGGTTGAATAGTAAAAACTGTAAAAATAAAGAAAGTAAATTACTATTATTACAAAACGTAATTAAAATTTAATTACAAAACTGAAATTAAAAGAAACTGTAGAGAAGACTCCCTATTTACATCAAAGAAATGACAGAGAATGGTACATCTGAAACTGAACCCTCGAGCTCAATTTATAGGCGCGGATAGGCTCTGGGCGTCGCGACGCGCAAGGTTATAGAGTCGCGACGCCGGCTCTTTTGGCTAGCATGCAGAGATGATGACACGTGGCGATTCTGGATAAGAAGATAAGGTGACACATGGCAAGGCGGCTGAGAGCTCAATTATTATGCTGACGTGGCAGTGACGTGGCGACACGTGGCGAAAGAGAGTGTCGGCACCATAGGATTGCGACACGTGGCACGCTTTGATTGGTTGATGATGATGTGGCAATGATGTGGCACTTTGACTCGATCAACTGGTGATGTGGATGATGACGTGACGATGACATGGAGTGACACATGGCACATGTGGCAATGGTGATTGTCGGCATCGTAGGATGATGACACGTGGCACGACGCATGTTAGCAGATTGGCTGTGATGGTGACACGTGGCACGGCACACGTTAGCAAAGTCAAACTTTTCAAATTCTGACCCATTGACCCGGCGCACGTTAGCACTGTTTGGCGCACGTTAGGCGTCGCGACGCCAAGTGCTTGCGCGTCGCGACGGGCCCTAATTACCAAAATGCCCATTTTTCCAATTTTCACTGTTTTGCTCCAAATCACCTCCAGAATGTCCTGAAACTTTATTTATCTATGCAATAACACAAAACACATCAAAATATTCATAAAACTCAAGAAACTATACAAAATATTAGGTTAAATGAGTGGGAAATAGTGATAGATTTACCACTCATCATTGGCTTCTCCAACGGTCCACATAATCCTTGAAACTCTCATTTGGCTTTTGCTTAGTATTCTCCAAGTCGCGAAGTGACAAGTCAATCTCCAAATCCGTGACATATTATTTCAGAAAGGCTTCTGCCAATTCCCTCCAATCTTCCTTAACCTTCCTTTCAAGGCCATGGTATCATACCACGGGTGCCCCTTCGAGCGACATCCCGAACATTTTCTGAACTTGACGCTTTGATAGATCCACTGAACTCATAATTGAAACATACTATCGGAGATGGACCCTCGGATCCCGATTCGTATTGAACTTGGCCATATCAGGCATCTTGAACTGAGCCGGCAGCTATTCTTCAAAAGTCATTGCCTCATAATCTAGCAAGTCTTCATGTTTACCCCTCATTTTGCGGGTAACCGATTCTACCTGATCCCGGAGCTTCTGCAACTCTACCTGAGACCCGATTATTCTTCCTGCCGCATATTCATCCATGTCATCATCAAAAGTGGGGATGTCATCCCCAACCTCTTCGGAGGCTCTTCACGCCTCACATTCTCAAAGTTTCCCCGAGCACGGGGCACAGCCATATTAGCCATAGCAGTAGTCAAGGCTTGCAATTGTTCAGTAAACTTGGTGAGATTGGTCTCCAATTGATCCATACGGGATACCTCGTTCTCTAATTCGCTCATGTTTGCTATCGGCCATTTGATGAGTCTTCCATTTTTCCTAACCCAACGAGAATCTATGGTGTCTTTTAATATTCTCAGTCAGCATGTATGCGTGCAATACATGGAATATATAAGTCGGTCTCTTGTCATTTTAAAGCTTCAATCAAATTATTGCAAGGTGCAAACTTGTCCAGTTGAAAAGGCCCAACAGGTTTACACCTTTGCGATAACATGGTTAAACAACTTCAAATGATAAAGGGCCCAAACATGGGATTTCCCATCGGTATTTTAGAAACTTTTAGCCCAATTATCATAAGATACGAACTCATCCCAGTTTAAATGGCCCAACAAGTTCGCATTTCTGACAAGAAGTCCAACTGAATCCAAATGATGATGGTCCTAAGCATAAGCACAAAGTAATAGTTTCTATTGGTCATACAATTATGGTCTACGTATGGGTTTGCGGGAGTGTAGACAAAGGCTCTCGCTGGCGAAGGATTGTCCACAACTATGTCTCCCCACTCAAGGGTTCGACTGACCAAGTGAGCGCACTTTTTATACCTTACGGTACGTGCCAACGAGTTATGGTGCGTGACTGACTGTCAAATGGATTTCCTATTGAAGATTTCCCATAGGGAGGGTGGAGTGAACTCTCTTAAATACCCAAACCTCTTAGGCTCTTATCGCTTTGGTGACAGGAATAAACAACTAGTCCTCCAAATTAGTCCATCACGGTAAGCTTCTGGTAAATGATTATCTAAGTGCCTTCACGACTTTTCCTTATAGAAAGGTAGTGAATGAAGGAAGACACCAAACCATTACCAAGCTCTAATAATGCCTTTGATTAAACCCTTTTCAACCCACGGTAGACACGATTAACTAAAGCACAAATCACAAACATTACAAGACATTATTTCGAGGCCGATTCTCTATCCCCAGTGGAGTCGCCAGACTGTAGGACACAGAAATCGGTGACGCTATTCCAGGCTCGCGGGGGACTAAACCGAAGAATAAAGGAGTCACCACCCGGTGTGAACCGGGAAAATGATTTAAGGCCGCACTCACCCCTCGTAAGGGAAGACCTCAAACCATGAGGTTCGGAATGATCCCTTAGTTATGCCACTTGTAATGAAATGATTTGTGCAATAACTTAACTGAATCTACGCAACATATATGCTCAAGAGTAACTTAGATCTTGTTCGCATTCACCAAAGTAAATCCTATGTCTAAGTTTGCATGCTTTAAAAGTAAGTCATTATAACGGCAAGCATACGATATCACACAATGAGCATGTTGAATTATCAAACACAAAGAATAAATAGCATCCTAAACATAAACGTAAATTAAATTCCTATTGCAAAAGAAAAATAACTAAATCATGCATAAAGAAATATCATAATCATGCTTAAAAATAAATAACTTATTAGAATAAATCATGCATAAAACGCAAGGTTGGGTGAAATGAAACATGTGAATCTCTCAAGTGGTACATGGCATTGTATCCCGAGTGCAAACCACAATACCGTCCATTCGGATTCGACTATGGAATTTACGTCCAGGTTTCCATCTAATATACTACAAGAGAGAACACATATTCCTTTCATCCGGAAATCACATAATGCACCAATCCACAATATCATATGAAATAAAGTACTAAAATAAATGAAAATAACGGATAATAAATAAAGAAGGTGTCCTCATGTCTAACCTCTTAAGTTGTCTCTTACAAGTGCGTTTCGCGGTTGTCGGAAGGGTTGACGCTACGCAACTTTTCCGATTTATTTGTTTTCAGATTTCCTTCGTTGCTTGGCTGTTTCAGGCTGCTGTTTTACTCTGTTTCACGGCTGTTTCTGGTCACGGTTTGGGCGTGATTCAGGGGCTGTTTCAGGGGTATTTTCGGTGGTTACAAGGGCTGTCTCAGGGGCTGTTTCATGGGCTATTTCAGGGGTATTTTCGATGGTTACAGGGGCTATCTCAAGGGTTGTTTCATGGCTGATTCAGGGGTATTTTCAGTGGTTACAGGTGCTTTCTCAGAGGCTGATTCAGGGGTATTTTGGGGGGTTACATGGGCTGTTTTATGGGATGTTTCAATGGCTATTTCCGGGGTATTTTCGGTGGTTACAGTGACTATATCAGGGGCTATTTTAGGGGCTGATTCAGAGGTATTTTTGGTGGTTACATGGGCTATCTCGGGGGCTGTTTCGGGGGCTGTTTTAGGGGCTGATTCAGAGGTATTTTTGGTGGTTACATGGGCTATCTCGGGGGCTGTTTCGGGGGCTGTTTCAAGGGCTGATTCAGGGGTATTTTTGGTGGTTATATGGGTTGTTTCATTGGCTAATTCAGGGGCTGTTTCACGGTTGTTTGAGGGCTATTTTACGGTAGTTTGTGGCGTTGAATGGGGATGGTCAGGGCAGTGGTTTTGTGACGTGAGGAGGGTGCTTGAAGGGCTTTTTTGCGTGAGTGAATTGGAGGCTTGCTGATCGGCTATGTGTTGAAGCATGAATTGAGTGGCGTCAGTTGGGTTTGGCTTGGTGTTGATGCGTGAGGTGTAGGGCGTCATTTGGGTTTGGCTATGTGTTGAAGGCAATGTGTGTGGCGTCAGTTGGGTTTGTTACGTGAGTGGAAGGTGATGTGTCTTGGAGAGTTATGTTGGACAGTTATGACCCACAGCGTCACTATTTGTACAGATCATGGTGTTTTTGTACAAATTAACTATGTGACACAGGAAATTGCTCTTTTATCATTTGTGATTAGATCACCAAGATGTATAAATGATGAAAGGTCCATATGATTAGTTCTTGGATTGAGATCATATGAGACAGTATCAATCCACGAAGGTTTAATCATTAAATATCCATAGTCAGAGTATTATCGAGATTGGACATCGATAATACGAAAAAGACTAGTATTACACTTGTGCGCATTGTGGGAGCATAACGACATAGTTCTCATATATTTGGGTATAGGATACTCATGCAAGTGTAGTAGGAGGTTGTGTTTTACCGATGGTACGGAAAACAGCTTCGCTCTGGATAGACCCCTCATAATTCTATTGGTAGTATGACTATGTGTCTATGGGAGTCCGAATCAGGGTAAATATATTTGGTCTTAACCTGAGACTTGCACCGCTAATACTTACGACAATCAATGTACTTTGGTTTTGGTCATCCAGTGCTTTAACCGGTTCTGTGTAAGCCTCTTCTGGGTATATTGAGAATCGTAGTGTATTGGGTGTGATGTCGAGATGAAAGTATCACTCCAGTCATAGTGGAGATGATGATCACGTAGGATACGAAACTGGTTCTCTTATGTACTTTAGTCATCGGGATAAAATGACTAGGTCATGTTTATCCGATTATAGAGACTGGTTACCAGAGATCCGATATGTGTTTCATACGGGGCAGACACATTTCCAGCCCCAGGCCTTGCACGTGACATCCGATACTGGATCGAAATACGCAATACTACGTATACTACACCTGATATAGATCACATATTCTTGTAAGGATATTTCTGGAGAATTGGGTAGGCATGACGCTTTGCTAGAAGCCAACCTTGTCTTGTAAATTGGTAAAAACGTAGTACTAGGTACACATATGTTCGGATAGTCCGACGACCTAATTTACTGCCAACATATCTGGGGATCTCATGGGTCGCTTCCCGAAGATTCACCGATGACGTATGACTCGCACTTTATTAATCTGGGATTAATTAATGATGAGAGAGAAAATTAATCTGGGATTAATTGCGGAGATATTTTATCTGCGATAAAATATTAATTAAAGAGATAGAACGATTAATTTGGAATTAATCGATAAAATAATATATTCAATATATTATACAAAATTGGATTTCGACGCGGAATTGAAATTAGATTTTAATTCGGGCGAACGAGTTAATTTAGAATTAATTCGTTAGTGATGTGAATAGTAATTTTGCTAGGCATAATTATTTAATTACGATGCAATGGAAAATTCGTTAATTTGGAATTAGCGAACCCGAGCCCGGGAGTGTTTGCAGGCGCACTCGCATTGCGAACTCAAGTGCGGCCCACAAGTCACATCAAGCGTCAAATCACTAGTCACATCAAGCTTCAAATAACTTGTCACTTTGAGTGATGCGATGTCAAGTCACTTGTGATGTGAATAGTTGATGTGGGTTGTTGAATGCATTTAATGCATTTTTGCCTCCAAAAATTTGTTGACTTTTTGAAAGCCATTTCACAAATTTTGGTATATGTTATTATTGATTTTGGAAATCAATTTTAACCTAACACATCTAACTCTCTCATTCCTCTCCCTCTCTCTCACGGCCTCAAGGCCATTTTTTCTTCTTCCATTTTGGTAAAAGCCGAGAATGAAGAGGATAGAAGCTAGGTGATTTTTGTGGCAAAAATTACCAAGTGCTAGCACACTTCCGGAGTCTTGTGAAGGTGATAGGGAACCGCACCCGTGAGCATGGAATCATCATTCGAAAGCTTGGAGCTGGGAGATCCTTCCATGGCCGAAAATTGAGGAGCTCAAAACAGCCACTGCCGTGAGCCTTGGAGGAGAAAAGCTTGAAGTTTTGTTGTTCCTCGCATCGCTCAACCGATCATTGTGAGTATTCCGAACCTCCTTGATGTATTCGCATATTGTTTCATTGCTTAAATCGATCCCGATTAGACCGTAGAAACCCAACAATGGTATTTGCATGAAACTTGAACTTAGGGTTAAAATTGGGTAAATTGTATTTGAGCATGATTTGATAAAATTACTTGATTGAGTATGCTTAAATGATGTTTAATTGAAGTTGTATTGGATCAATTTCATGAAAAGTTGATTAGATCAATTTTTGCCCAAATCTTAGGCTTGGCCGAGAGTTTCAATACCTAATCTCATGGTAATTTTTGTTTTTTGATTCATTGGATGAGTTTAAAAGACTTTGGGAATGTTAATTTAAATTCAATTGGATTGAAATTGGAATTGGACAAAAATCCCTACCATTGCCATGAGTTAAGAAGCATGAAATGGGTTTGATTTTTGATTAAAATGTGTTGGACATGTTTTGATGTTAATGAGCATAATTAATTGTACAAATTGTTGTTTTGGAAATGTTAATTTGGGTAATTAATTATGGCAATACACTTAGGTTAATTAAGTTATAAAAATTTGGAATTTGGTAATTTAATTAATTGGGCCTATTTTGGAAATTGGGCTTGTAAAGTTGTAATTGGGCTTAATGGGCTTGGTTGTACCAAGATTGGTTTAGGCTAAATTGGTTGGATCGAATTGGGCCCAAAACCATATCCATAAAGTCCAATTATGACTTAATGGACCTTTAATATTAATTGGCCTAATGGGCCTAAATTGGTTTCTTGGCAAATAAGGGTGATTCTTTAAATGGATTTGGTATTTGGGTTTGACCCAAATTGACCAAAATTCTATGCCTAAGAAATTAATTAAAAGCCCATTGGACTTAAAATTAAATTAACATTAGATGTTAATCGGGCTTTGAGACCCGTAATGATTAGATTTGGAATCTAAGTCATAAAGGTACATTAAAAAGTGTAGATATTTAATTTGGAATTAAATAAATGAATTAGTATTAAATGTAAATTAAATTGGATTTAATGTTGTAGTTTAATTTAATTCAAGAATTCGTACTTTGAGTACTTATTCGCAAAACGAGTTTGACTCGCGCAAAATCAAATCGTTGTTTGAACATTGGATGGTCATTAATATTCAGATTAATTAATTGGATTAGATTGATTGATAACATGCTTGTGTGAATACATGGTTGTGATGCATGAATAATGTATATCGCATGGATATTAGAAGGGTGGGGCAATTTTCGAAATTGTTGTAATAAATTTAGAATTTATTAAATTGGACATGCGTGTCCAGCCTATTACCTCCTTACTCTTTGTATTTCTCTTCTCACCTATTCCCCTCAATATAAATGAGGTTTCTTTAGAAGTGTTATGTAACAGGTAGAAGTAATACTTGTGCTAGCGGGAGAGAGGAAAGGGAGAGATTTGTTCTAGGAACAATGTTTAAATATCCATCCACATATCATTATTATTTCTTATATGCGCCTTATTATGTGTTTAGAGTGCATGTTTAAGGGTGTATGATGATGAGACCTTAACAAAGATAATTAATTGGTTGCCAATTGCACGTAAAAAACCCTCAACATCATATTAAGCGTTTTTCCTTCCTTTGAGTGATTCTTATTCAAGATCCAAGACTGGCATTGGTTTGTTGACCAAAGTCAAGACCTTTGTCCGTTGCGGATGTGTTTGAATCACGAAGGCCTTGTTCCATATCGGTGTCTTGTCCAAGTTGTGATTTGTTGGCCAAATTCAAGACCACTTCTTGTCCATCGACATTGATTACGAAGCTTTCCAAGGTCAATAGGTTCCGCTTAACTGGGATCACTAAGTTTGTTGTGCCAAAGCCAAGGCTTAATTGATTCAGAGGAAAAAGGTTAGGAAATATATTGGATATATTGGTGTGGGAACACAAACTGGGCGACGCATGCTGTTCTAGGCTCGCGGCCTAGTTGGGAGTACGGAGTAGCCATGGGGGACTAAACCGGAGAATAATGGAGTCGCCACCCGGTGTGAACCGGGAAAATGAGATTTAAGGCCGCACTCACCCCTCACAAGGGAAGACCTCAAACCGTTAGGTTCGGAATGGTCCCTTACCTAAACCCAACAAATCCTGGAAGATCTCAAACCCAGGTACCACAATTCCATTAACTTCCACAGGTTCAGGCTCCCCTTGATATCCTGAAGCTTTCAAAAAACATTCCATCAGTTTCAGGCCCTTTTTCTTGACCTTTGGCTTTTCTTCATCAGACTTGTACCCCAAACCCTTTCGAGTAGTCTGTCCTCTGAAATCTGGTAATTTTGAACCTTGACCCAGCTCAAACTTCATTTTCTCCATAATTCTAGCCACCCTAGGATCCACCCACTCCTCAAAAGTAGCTGACACCTGAAACCTCGTGAAAGGTTGTATCTCCAAGGCAGCCACGGCGTTATCTAACTCAGCCCGGATAGTAACAACTTCTCCCTCATACGGGAACTTGATCATCTGATGTAAAGTGGAAGGCACGCCCCCAAGTTTGTGAAACCAATGCCTTCCCAACAATAAGGCGAAAGTAGCCGGGATGTCCAGTACTGTGAACTCAACCTCATCTTCAATCGGTCCTACCCTGACCATAGCCACAAAGGTACCCTCAACTCCCATTTTACTGTCATCATAAGCCTTAATAGTCATACTGGAGGGGTCCAAGTCTGTTGCTTTCATACCCAATCTTGCCAGAATTTTCAGCGGGCACATATTGATGGACGAACCATCATCCACCATTACACATGAAGTTCTCTTGCCCCTCACCTCGGCCCTGATAAATAGAGGCATGTTATGATTCCTCCCCTCTGCTGGGAGTTCATCCTCATAAAAAGATATCTGCAAAGCTTCCTTCTGAACCGACCCAACAAACATTGCGGGGTTGGCGTCTTCTGGTACCACAATCTTGCTCAAAGTCTCAATCATGGCTTGCCTATGCTCCCGAGATGCACATAATAGTTCCCAGATACTCACTTGTGCTCTAGTCTTCCTCAATTGCCTCAGCACTATATCCCCCTCAGTGTTTTCTGCAGTCTCAACCACTTCTCTACCATCTGTCAAAACTTCCTTACCCTTATCTGCCATATCATTGTAAAAATGACCACTACGCGTCATTCCGCTTACTTCTTCCTCGTCACTGCTAGAGAAATCAAGCCAAAAGTTTTTTCCCTGCTCAGTCTCATCTTCACTAGTGTTATCCCAGATTCCCAGGCAAAAGGCTTGAGGGTGAAAGGATTTTAGGACAAGGTCTTCTGGGAGGCCAGAATTGATCACATAGGCTGGTGGTGGTACGACACGGTAATTGGGTAAGGGGTTTCTGTGTGTGTCAGGTTGTTCTGTTTCCGGGTCAGGTATTTTCTTGGAGTCTATCAGGTCTTGGATTTCATGGCGGAGTCGGGCGCAATTGTCAGTGTCATGGCCCTTTTGTTGGTGAAAGTGACAGTAAAGGCTTAGGTTATAATGTGATGGTAGGGGATTGGGTAATGGTTTGGCTTCCAAGGGTTTTAAGAGCCCTTGCCTCTTCAGTTTCTCTAGCACTTTTGACAGAGGTCTTCCCAAGTTGGTAAATCTCCAGTTCCGGATAGCGGCAATCTCAGCAGAAACGGGCTTTGTTCCCGATGTTCCCCCAATGGGCCTCCTGTTCAGACCATAGAATTTTCTATTCTCGGCCTATTCTTCCTCAATATCCATGACAGTTTCCCTCAACTGCCGAAAGTCTGCAATCATGGAGGTCATCATCCTCAACTTACTGTAAATGGAGGGCTTGGTGCCCTTGATGATCATTTTAATCCGATCCTTCTCCGAAGGCCTAGTCTGCATCCTTAACAACTGACCTCTCCACCGGTCCACATATTCCTTAAAACTCTCCTCCGATTTTTGCTTGACGTTCTCCATATCACGGAGTGACAGGTCGATCTCTAGGTCAGTGACATACTGCTTCAGGAAGGCATCAGCCAACTCCCTCCAATCTTCCTTCACTTTCTTCTCCAAATTGTGGTACCACACCACGGGAGCTCCCTCGAGCGACATTCCAAACATTTTCTGCACTTGGCACTGAGATAGGCCAACTAAACTCATGACTGATACAAACTGTCGGAGATGCACCCTTGGATCCCCATTCCCGTTAAACTTAGCCATATCAGGCATCTTGAACTGTGTCGGCAACTGTTCCTCGAAAGTCAGTGTGTCATAATCCAGCAAATCCTCATTTTTACCCCTCATCTTGCGGGTAACTGACTCACCCTGATCCCGAAGTTTCTGTAACTCTGCCTGAGACCCAGATACTTGCCTGCTGCTGCATACTCTGCCATATCATCATCAAAAGTGGGGATATCATCCCCCAATCTGTTTGAAGGTTCCTCTTGCCTCACATCCTAGGAAGTAACCCCGGCACGAGGCCCAGCTATACCAGCCACAGCAGTAGTCAAAGCTTGCAACTGTTCAGTGATCTTGGCGAGACCGTTTTCTAATTGATCTACACGGGATACTTTGTTACCGGATTCACTCATATCTGTTACTGTTCTTTTAATGAGCCTTGTCCCTTCTCTAACCCAAACGGTATCTATGATGTCTTTTTGAGACATAGAGGGTGTTAACATGATTTATGTATGTATGAGGTGCATGAGATGCATGTAACACATACAACATACTAAATTAAAATTTTCAAACAAATCGGCCCGTTATCATTTTAGAAGCTTTCGGGCTAATTGTCATAGGAGTGAACTCATCCCAGTTTAAATGGACCAACGAGTTCATATCTCATGACAAGGAGCCCAACTAAATCCAAATGGTAATGTTCCGAACACAAGCACAAAGTGGCCCATCAACACTTAGAAGCTTTTGGCCCAATTGTCATAAAATACGTTCTTGTCCCAGTTTAAATGGCCCAACAAGCCCATATCCCATAATGAATGGTCCAAATGGATCCAAACGACGATGTTCCCAAACACAAGCATAAAATAAAGATAATGCAAACATAAAGTAATAATTTCTATGTAATGGCCCATCAACATTTCAGAAGCTTTGGGCCTAATAGTCATAAGGTACGAACTCGCCCCAGTTTAAATGGCCCAGCAAGTTCGTATTTCTGACAATAGTCCAACGGCATCCAAATGAGGATGGTCCACAGACACATACTCAAGGAAATAATTGTTACTTTAACCATACAAACCCGGTCTATGGGTGGGTTCGCAGGAGTGTAGACAAAGGCTCTCATCGGCGAAGGATGGCCCACAACTAGGTCTCCCCAATCAAGGGTTCGAGCAACCAAGTGAGCGCACCCTTTTTTTATACACTAAGGTACGTGCCAATGAGCTATGGTATGTGACGGACTGTCAAATGGATTTCCCGTTGTAGATTCCCCAGAGGGAAGGTGGAGCGAGGCTCACTTAAATACCCAAGCCTCTTAGGCTATTATCGCTTGGTGTCAGGAATAAACAACGAGTCCTCCAAATTAGTCCATCACAATAGGCTACGAGTAGATGGCTATCTAGGTGTCTTCACAGCTTTTCTTTCTAGAAAGGTAGTGAGTGAAGGAAGACACCAAACCATTACCTAGCCTCAGAATGCCTTTGATTAAACCCTCATTTCATCCACTATAGACACAGTCAATTAGAACATAAATCCAAACATTACAAAAGACAATATTTCGGGGCCGATTCTCTATCCCCAGTGGAGTCGCCAGACTGTGGGAACACAAACTGGGCGACGCATGCTGTTCTAGGCTCGCGGCCTAGTTGGGAGTACGGAGTAGCCACGGGGGACTAAACCGGAGAATAATGGAGTCGCCACCCGGTGTGAACCGGGAAAATGAGATTTAAGGCCGCACTCACCCCTCACAAGGGAAGACCTCAAACCGTTAGGTTCGGAATGGTCCCTTACTTATGTCACTTGTAATGAAAGGATTTGTGTAATAATTTAATCAAGCTTAAGTAACACTTATTTCCAAGAGTATCATGCTTCTAAATCCATATGCACAAAAATAAAACTTACACCTGAATTTACATATATTTCACATCAAAGATTGCATGCTTGAAAATACATCAAAGTATAAACATACGACTCCATTGGCATATTGTATACAAGAAAACACAAGCACACACATTAACCACACAAGCACACATGTGAGCACTTTTCCAAGTGGTACGTGGAATTGTATCCCAAGTACAGACCGCACTACCGTCCATTCAGAATCGGCTACGAAATTTATGTCTGGGTTTCCATCCGATATACCATGAGAAATAATACTCAAATGCTATCATGACATGGATATATGAATTGTAATACGCTAAGCCAAGACGAAGGTGAATGATGCAACCAATGTGATAAACATGATATGGCGTGGCACAAAAAAGATAACTAATATGGATACAAACACACATGTGATGAAAATGACTCAATTCAGTGTACTCGCGTTCGTGTAGCGTTCATAAACGCGTTCGAATGGTAAACAGAAGGTTCGCATTCGTATAGCATTTGATAACGCGTTTGAACGGTAAACAGAAGGTTCACATTCGTGTAGCGTTTGATAACGCGTTCGAACGGGGCCAGACATAAAACATGCGTTCGTGCGGCATTTCGGAACGCGTTCGAACGGGGTTACAGTAGTGACCTCCAAAATGTAGTAAACAATATGACACATACATGAACGGATGAATTGATGACACCTAATAAATAATAACGGGCTAAAAGCGCGGCAAAGCATCATGGTAAAGGACTTTAATCTCTAAAAATAGAGGACCTTTAATCGCACTTACTAAGCCCATGCACAATCAACAGAATGCATATATATAAGGTAAAGACAATGATATCAGACTTCGTATACCCGATTGAACACATTTTACGTTCAACCGAATATACATTAATCGGCGCGGCAAAGCATTGTGGTAAAGGATTTTAACCCCTCCAAATAGGGGACCTTTCATCGCACTTACTAAGCCAATGCGCTCGATTGTATCATGCATATAAAGAATAAAGACAATAACATCAAACTTAGTATGCCCGATTGAACATATCTTGCATTCAACCGAACACACATCAACCGGCACGGAAAAGCATCGTGGTAAAGAATTTTAACCCCTCCAAATAGGGGACCTTTCATCGCATTTACTAAGCCCATGCGCTCGATTGTATCATGCATAAACAAGAATAAAGACAATAACATCAAACTTAGTATGCCCGATTGAACATATCTTGCATTCAACCGAACACACATCAACCGGCGCGGCAAAGCATCATGGTAAAGGATTTTAACCCCTCCAAATAGGGAACCTTCATCGCACTTACTAAGCCCATGCGCTCGATCGTATCATGCATACAAATAATGTGCGGAATTCGAATGATGAAAAATAAATAAATCAAAGCAATATAAAACAAAAGAAAGTGTCGTCTACTCAAGCAGTACGTGGAGTTGTATCCCGAGTACAGATCATACTACCGTCCATTCGGAATCGGCTATGAAATTTATGTCCGGGTTTCCATCCGATATACCGTGAGAGTTGACACATCTTTCATTTTATTCCAAAGCCACAACATACAATATCTCATAATCCATGCATATTTATCTACTCAAGGGCCACAACATGCGATTCAACATAACAATCATGCAAGCAATACTCAATAAATAATACAAATAAAACAGAAAATGAATGTGGAAAATACCCTCAGGTCTAACCTTTTTTTCCGACTTTCGGACTCGCGTTCCATGGAGATCGGAAGGGTAAAGCTCCTCAACGTCTCCGATTCACTGGTTTAGCGTCTTAGCTCACTGTTTCACTGCTCAAGCTACTGTTTTGCTTCTTTTTTGCTGCTGTTTCGCTGCTACGTTTCAGGTCACTGCTTTGGTGTTTTAATGGACTGTTTTGGGTGTTTTTTTTAAGGCTTTAAGTGCAGTTTTTAGTTACTGTTTTAAGGATTAAAAGTACAGTTTTTTTAGTTACTGGTTTAGGTGATTTAGGGGCTGTTTTGGGGTATTTTTGCTGCTGTTTTTGGCGTTTTTTAGGGGTGATTTAGGTTGCTGTTTTGGCGAGTTTTAGGGCTGCTGTATGTGTGTTTTAGGGGCTGTTTTTCGGTGATACAAGGTTGCTAAATGGAAGTATGATTTTCGATGATTAGGGGAAGGAGATGAAGAGGATTTTTGTGTTATTTCTTTGTAGTACGTGTGAACTTGAGAGAATGGAGAGTGGAAAGAATTTTTGGCTTCTTTTGCTTGTGAAAAACGTGAACTAGAGAGAGGAGGAGAGGCTTTGGGTGGTGGTTGTTTATATAGAGAATGGCTAGGGCTTCACCTTGTCTCACAAGGAATAGGATCTTGGTTTCTAATTTAGGCTTCTCAAGAATGGTATATACAAGATTGATGGGGGACAAAATATTATAAATTAGGAAGTTACAAGATTAGATTGGTGTTGATTAGGAAGTCAAATATTTTTAATTGGTAAATATATTATTTAGTTAGGAAGTCAAATATTTTAGATTGGTATATATATTATTTAGTTATTTAATTAATTTAATTAATATTTATTTAGTTAATGTTTTAATTTAATTAATATTTATTTAGTTAATGTTTTAATTTAATTAATAATTATTTAATTTGGGGTGTGTATTAAAGGCTTTGGGCGTGTGGGCCTTTGGTTGGTGGATTTGGTTTGTGTGGGCTAGGTGTGTGGGATTGCGGGGGTTTTAGGTCAAGGCCAAGGGGCTTGCGGGGATTTTGGGCCGAGGTTGGGTGGTTGTGAGTGTTTTGGGCCGGGAACAATTTTTAAAACGAAAAACCAACAAGTAACCCGAAGCTAAACCAGCGAACTTAACCCAAACATGAGTCAATTCTTGACTCCTCCCTTCCGACGTCCGTTTCCCGTGGCTTCCGCGACTTAAAAGGTAGTGTCTCCATCTGAGACGCATCATCGTTTCACATGCAAAAATGCAATGCCTACAATTGGCATATATAAGATATATGTTTCGGACTTGGATGTCCACCTACTGGATCTAGGAATTGGATGGGATCCAATTGATCTTAGAGATCTACCTAGTTAATTATCATATAATTTGTTAGCCAAAGTCAAGATTGTGTGTTATTTAACGGGATCCTAGCCCACTAGGAAACAAGGTTTCCCGAGTACTCCACAGAGGGTTATAGGCTCGCTGAAAAATAGTGGGAGGCAAGTATTAAATTTGCAATATTCGTTTAGTTACTTGTTATACGCACTCATTCAAATTATTCGTCAATGAAATAATTATTTATTAGTTGGACTAATATTTAATGTTGTTTTAATTGAACAGTTGGACTGCATTCAAACTATTTCAATTAATAGTTGATTTTATAATTGGATTATAGTAATCAATATAATTGAATTTAATCAATTAAATTATAGTTGATTATATAGTTAGACTATAGTAATCATTATAATAAATAGTACCTAAATCGTTGATTAAATAGTTGGACTATTAGAATCAAGATAATTGAAAGATTAGTGTTTAAAACATAATCCTGGGTGAAAAATGTTTTAAACGACTTTAATTTTCAAATTGGAAATAAAATTTCAGGATGGTCCTGGAAACTAATAAGTTACTTTATTTGATAAAATAACATATTAGGCCTAAGCCCGGAGTTAAGCAAATAGTAGAGCATGATATTTGGAATATTCATGTGATGATAACTTTAGTGCTTAATCTGTTATGCTTGCCAAATAGACTCCTTAATTTCTTAATCAGAACTAAGGATTAGATCATTATAATATGATAAAGAAATTGAAGGATCTTCATAGATCTATTCTTATATCTTAGAAGTACTAAATTGCAATAGTAAACTCTTGGAGAGTTAATGGCTATACTCAAGGAGTCAAAGCCAAAGTTTGAAATAAGGCAAGAAGCGCAAGGCGCGCATCTTACTTCGACATTCCGGAAGGCCAAGGCTTGGCCAAAGGCTTCTGGGTGTGGAAAATGGGCAAAGGAAAAGTCATTAGAATCTTCTGGAAGACTAAGGAAATATCCCAGAATGTCTGCCTAAACTGTAGCAAACGGAGACACGGAAGCGTGACTGCCATATGGAAAAGGTAGACATGAAGGAATTGAAGAACGGGCAAGGCTCTGACTTCAAATATGTTTGTTGTAAAATATGTTCACTGCTAGTATTAAAATTGGATTTTAGATACTGGATGTGGTATATAAATATGTACTGATGTGGAGAATCTGCTGGTAAGTAGGATACTGACTTCAGTTGAGATTAATCTACGGATTGGAAACGGGACGACAGTCGCTGTTTTAACCGTAGAAACATAAGTTTATGAACTACCCTTCGGGTATGAACTTAAATTAGAAAACTGTTAAAATGTAACTAGTTTGACTAGAAACATTATCTCTATATCAGGGTTTAATCCGTTGCGAATATACCTTTATATTCTAGAACATTAAAGTGTTTTATTTTATAAAGATGATATTGAGATAAACACATTAGATGTGAATAACAGTATTTATATTTTGAATATAAATAAATCTCACACGTATAACATGACAAACAAATAGCTCGAACTGAGTAAATCAGTTGAGACTTATTTGTGGCATTGATGTCTGGGACACAATTTAAACAGAATCGTATATCCACACTTTCGAAGAGTGGGTACTAGGAATGATTTGATTCCATTCAAATAAAGTCTACGAATCTAGTTTATTGGGCAAAGTGCCTAAAACACCTTTTACTTGGTAAAAGTGCAAGTGCCACCGATCTGTTAGCCCTTATTCATAGTGAAGTAAGTGGGCTCATATCTAGCTAGGCTAGAGGTGGATATGAATAATTTGTGACCTTTATGGATGTGGCATCGCGTTATGGTTGTATGTTTCTTTTGAAACACGGATCAAAAACTTTTGATGAATTCAAAGAGTTTCGACACGAAGTAGACAGACAGATCGGCTAAATTATTAAACCGTCATGGTTAGACCATGATGAAAATACTTAAGCAATAAGTTTCTCAAATACTTGAAAGAGTATAGTATTCTTTCAATGAGGACTCCTCCCGGAACTCGTCAGTTTGACGGTGTGTCCAAACAGAGAAACCGAATTTTGTTAGACATGATAAGGTTAATCATGAGTCGCTCTGAGCTACCATTTCCTTCAACGGATACGCATAAACAGTGCAGAACTTATTTAGAATAAGGTTCCATAAAAATCTATTTAACAGACTTCATATTAGATATGAACATGAAAGAAACTGGGTTTTCTCATTCCTGAAGATTTGGGAATGCTAGGCATATGTTTGGATGATACCAAACTATAACCCAAATCGGATAAGTGACTAAATTGTAGGATATCCTAGGTAAACCAAAGTATAGTACTTATACAACTCACAAGAGAACAATGTAATTGTTGCTCGCCATGCGGTTTTCCTAAAAGGAATACCGATATGCAGTGGTAAGTGGGAGGAAAGTAAAACTCGATGAAAATCAGAGTAATACTATTCCAGGCACCGATTCCTTAATGGAACACAAATAGTTCATCAAGGATGTAACTATACCAATAATCTTCGAATACACAAGAACTGCGTAGGTCGGAGAGAGTTAGAAAACAACCTGGGAGGTATGGGTTTCTGATCTCACCTCATAAAGATGTCAATCTTATTGAGGAATATGAACTGACTACGTATGAGGAAGTGATACAAGGTATCGACTCCCTATTATGGCAAAGTGCCATGATATCCGAAATGGATTCCATGTATACCAACTATGTTTAGACACTAGTTGATGTACCGGAAGGCATTGTGCCTATTGGTACAATATAAGTCTTCAAGGAAGACATGCGTGGAAGGAAACATACCAACGTACAAAGTTAGGCTTGTAGAGAAAAGGTATCGTTATCAACATTGTGTCGATTACGACGAAACCTTTTACCTGTTGCTACGGTAAATCCATTTGGATAATGCTTGCTAATGCTACATGTTTCATTCATGAAATATGGCAGCTGAACGTCAAAATCGCTTTCCTTAAATGGAAACCTTTTGGAGGATGTTTACAACATCCTGATGGTTTTTTCATACCAAAACGAGCAAACAAGGTTTGCAAGTTATTCGATCCATGGATGGATTGAAGCAAGCATAGCATTCTTGGAATTATCGTTTTCTTGTAATCATAATGGTTTATGATTTAATTCAAAACGGAAATGATTCTTGTGTATATAAGGAGGTTAGTGGGAGCGCACTAACAGTGAATGTCCTAAATAAGTAATGATCACATATCATTTCTTGGAAATGATATTACCATAATACAATCAGTGAAAGCTTGGCTTTCATGAAAACTTCTCCGTAGAATTCCTGGGAGAGACAACCTTTATTCTAGGAATAAAGATCTATTGGGATAGATTTAAAGTTGTTGGTACTCTCCGAGAACTCGTACATTGAAATAAATGTGCGCAACCTGGTGTCTCATACGCTTTGAGCATATGGAGTCACAATCAGGCCAATCCAAGTGATAGTCACTGGATTGATGTTAAGAACATCCTTTAGTATCTTAGATGAACTAAGGATGATGTCTTAAACTATGGAGAATGAGAACTTGAAGTGACTGGGATCACTGCTGCAAGTTTCCTAACCGAAATAAATGACTATAAGTCGTAACAACGGTACTATAAAGTTTGAATAACGAAACAGTGAGCTGGAAAACTTCCAAGCAAGATACTGTTACCGAATAAACAACAAAAGTGGGTTATTGCTGCAGCTGAGGCAGCAATAGAAGCCTTCTTGAATGATAATAAATCTAATTAGATTAGATATAATTCTGTTAGCAGCTGAGCTAGGCTACAGCGCAGGCTAAAGAATTAATGGTCTCATCAACGATCCAGATATATATTTCGATTATTCATCTGATCCGTTCAATTCATACATCGTGGCGATGTGATGATCGTATAAATCGCATCAGATGATAATCATGCAAATCCGCTGACGAAAGCCTTTTCCTCAGCAGAAGTTTCAGCGAACCGTACATAGTTCGGGTGTAGGACACTTGAGTGACTGGCTATAGGCCAAGTGGGAGATTTTTGGACAGTTATGACCCATAGCGTCACTATTTGTACATATCATGGTGTTTTTGTACAAATTAACTATGTGACAAAGGAAATTACTATTTTATGATTTGTGATTAGATCACCAAGATGTATAAATGATGAAAGGTCCATATGATTAGTTCCTGGATTGAGATGATATGAGACAGTATCAATCCATGAAGGTTTAATCATTAAATATCCCTAGTCAGAGTATTATCGAGATTGGACATCGATAATGCGAAAAAGACTAGTATTACACTTGTACGCGTTGTGGGATCATAACGGCATAGTTCTCATATATTTGGGTATAGGATACTCATGCAAGTGTAGTATGAGGTTGTGTTTTACCGATGGTACGGAAAACAGCTTCGCTCTGGATAGACCCCTCAGAATTCCATTGGTAATATGACTATGTGTCTATGGAAGTCCGAATCAGGGTAGGTGTATTTGGTCTTAACCTGAGACTTGCACCGCTAATACTTGCGACAATCAATGTACTTTGGTTTTGGTCATCCAGGGCTTTAACCGGTTCTATGTACGCCTCTTCTGGGTATATTGAGAATCGTAGTGTATTGGGTGTGATGTCGAGATGGAAGTATCACTCCAGTCGTAGTGGAGATGATGATCACGTAGGATACGGAACTGGTTCTCTTATGTACTTTAATCATCGGGATAAAATGACTAGGTCATGTTTATCCGATTATAGAGACTAGTTATCAGAGATCCGATATGTGCTTCGTACGGGGCAGACACATTTCCAGCCCCAGGCCTTGCACGTGACATCCGATACTGGATCGAAATACGCAACACTACGTATACTACGCCTGATATAGATCACATATTCCTGTAATGATATTTCTGGAGAATTGGGTAGGCATGGCGCTTTGCTAGAAGCCAACATTGTCTTTTAAATCGGTAAAAATGTAGTACTAGGTACACACATGTTCGGATAGTCCGACGACCGAATTTACTGCCAACATATCCGGGGATCTCATGGGTCGCTTCCCGAAGATTCACCGATGACGTATGACTCGCACTTTATTAATCTGGGATTAATTAATGATGAGAGAGAAAATTAATCTGGGATAAATTGCAGAGATATTTTATCTGCGATAAAATATTAATTAAAGAGAGAAAACGATTAATTTGGAATTAATCGATAAAATAATATATTCGATATATTATACAAAATTGGATTTCGACGCTGAATTGAAATTAGATTTTAATTGGGACGAACGAGTTAATTTAGAATTAATTCGTTAGCGACGTGAATAGTAATTTTGCTAGGCATAATTATTTAATTACGGTGCAACAGAAAATTCGTTAATTTGGAATTAGCGAACCCGAGCCCGGAAGTGTTTGCAGGCGTACTCGCATTGCGAACTCAAGTGCGGCCCACAAGTCACATCAAGCGTCAAATCACTAGTCACATCAAGCTTCAAATAACTTGTCACTTTGAGTGATGCGATGTCAAGTCACTTGTGATGTGAATAGTTGATGTGGATTGTTGAATGCATTTAATGCATTTTGCCTCCAAAAATTTGTTGACTTTTTGAAAGCCATTTCACAAATTTTGGTATATGTTATTATTGATTTTGGAAATCAATTTTAACCTAACACATCTAACTCTCTCATTCCTCTCCATCTCTCTCACGGCCTCAATGCCACTTTTTCTTCTTCCATTTTGGTAAAAGCCGAGAATGAAGAGGAAAAGTTAGGTGATTTTTTTGGCAAAAATTACCAAGTGCTAGCACACTTCCGGAACCGCACCTGTGAGCATGGAATCATCATTCGAAAGCTTGGAGCTTGGAGATCCTTCCATGGCCGAAAATTGAGGAGCTCAAAACAGCCACTGTCGTGAGCCTTGGAGGAGAAAAGCTTGAAGTTTTGTTGTTCCTCGCATCGCTCAACCGATCATTGTGAGTATTCCACACCTCCTTGATGTATTCGCATATTGTTTCATTGCTTAAATCGATCCCAGTTAGACCATAGAAACCAAACAAGTTGGTCGGCAATGAGACATGGTTTTCTTTTTTGTGTTTTCGTGAGAATCAGCTAGGGGTTTCAAGGTTGGGTTTAGGCTTCTTTTTATAAGCAAAGGGTTGGGGTTTACCTTGTGCGAATAGGGAAAGGATTTGTGTATTTATGGGGATATATTTTAATTAGGAATGTCTTTTAATTTGATTCGATTTCTTCTCTTTTGATTAGGGATATGATTTGATTTTATTTGATTTGATCTTTTTTAATTAGAGAAGGTAATTTAATCGAATTAGGAAAGCGTTTGATGAGATTTGATTTGATTTGTTTTATTTAGGCATGTGATTTAATTTAATTAGGAATGTGATTTATGGGATTTGATTTGAATCTTTTAATTTAGGAATGAGATTTGGTGGGATTTTAACATGTGTTTAATGTGTGATTTTGTTATTTTGGATATGTTTGGGCGTGTGGCTTGGTCTCTTGGGCGTGGGCTTGATTCAATTTTATGGGCTTGGTGTATGGTTTTGTGATATGTGGGCTTGGTGTGTGACTTGCGGGAGTTTGGGCTAAGGATGTGTTTTAAAACAAAGGTCCAAAAAGCAAACCCGAAGCTAAAAAAGCGAATTAAATCAAACAAAGTACTGATTTCTGACTTTTTCGTTTCGACATCCGTTTCCCGCGACTTCCACAACTTAAAAGGTAGTGTCTCCATGTGAGACTCATCATCGGTATATGCAAAAATACAGTGCCTACAAGGCTTATGAGCAAAATTATCCCACTCATGACTTGGAAATGGTCGCAATAATTTTTTCTCTGAAGATATGGCGGCATTATTTATACGGTGAAAAGTTTGAAGTTTTCACTGATCACAAAAGCCTCAAGTATATTCAGATCCAGAAGGAGCTTAATCTGAGGCAGATGAGATGGGTTGAGTTATTAAAAGACTATGATTGCTCCATTTAGTATCATCCGGCCAAAGCTAATGTTTTTGCAGATTCCTTGGGCAGGAAGTCTATGGGGAGTTTGGCTCACTTGCCGGTTGAGAGATGGCGCCCAGTTAAACAGATGCAGAGTTATATGTTGGATGGAGTGAACTTTCAGGTGATGGCACGATAAGGGTTGTTGGCTCAGATCCAAGTTAAGTCCATTCTTGTTGATGAAATCAGAGTTGCACATGAAGCAGATCCTGAGGTGCAACAGATTAGATGCCGATTACAGCAAGGTGCCGTTGATGAGTATTATTTGGATAGTGAAGATCTCATAAGTAAGCAGAAAATGATTTTTGTGCCTCCAGTTCCAGATTTGAAACGGTCGATATTGGAGAAGGCCCATACTTCATCTTACACTATGCATCATGGGATTACTAAGATGTATCATGACCGTAAGGATCTGTATTGGTGGGATGGCATGAAAAATGATATAGCTGAATTTTTCTCCAGGTGTCTCACTTGTCAGCAGGTTAAAGCTGAACATCATAGACCAATAGGAAAGTTACAGAGTTTAGAGATTCTAGAGTGGAAATGGGAGAAATTCACCATGGATTTTGTCGTTGGGCTCCCACATACCTCAAAGGGTTGTGATTCTATATGGGTAATCATAGATAGATTAACTAAATCAACACATTTTCTTCCAGTGAAGACTAGTTTTACAGCAGCCCAGTATGCCAAACTGTACCTTGATGAGATAATGTTGTTGCATGGAGTGCCTATCTCTATTGTCTCCGATCGAGGCTCTCAGTTTACCTCTAAGTTTTGGTAGTCATTCCAGGAGGCTTTAGGCTCACAATTACGTTTTAGTACAACATTTCACCCACAGACCGATGGTCAGTCGGAGCGCACCATATAGACTTTGGAAGACATGTTACGAGCCTGCGTGATTGACTTTAAGGGTGGTTGGGATCAGTACTTACCCCTCATAGAGTTCACCTATAATAACAGTTATCAAGCAAGTATACAGATGGTGCCATTCGAGGTATTGTATAGGTGGAAGTGTAGATCACCAGTGGGATGGTTTGAAATCAGGGAGCAGAAACTGCTAGGACCAGATTTGGTACAAGATGTCATGGAAAAAGTAAATTTGATCAAAGAGAGATTGAATACAGCTCAGAGTCATCAGAAGAGTTATACAGATCATCATATGAAGGATTTGGAGTTTCAGGTGGGGGATTTTGTATTTCTTAAAGTATCTCATTTCAAAGGAGTCATGGGATTCGGTAAGAAGGGTAAACTTAGCCCTAGATTTATTGGACCATTCGAGATACTATGGAGAGTTGGAGGAAGAGCTTATGAGCTGGCGCTTCCACCCAGTATGGACAGGATACATCCAGTTTTTCATGTATATATGTTACAGAAGTACTTACGAGACAAATCCCATGTGTTGGAGCCTCAGTCAGTTGATATACGTCAAGACTTATCTTATTCTGAATAACCGGCAGCTGTTGTGGGTAGAGAGATAAGGAAGCTACGGTCTCGATGGGTTCCTTCAGTCAAGGTGATTTGGCAGCATCACAAAGATCAAGAGGCTACATGGGAACCATAAGAAGTCATAAGGGAGCAATATCCCCAACTCTTCGCGGATGAAGGTACGTCTAATACCCTTTTAAACATTTTGATTCGAGGACGAATCATTTTAAGGGGGAGAATTTGTAACGACCCCAATTGTTTAACTAACTTTGAGACGTTTTGAATCTTTTCTTTCCCGAATTAGTAAGAAATTTTCGAAATCAAATAGAGTAAGGAATATTTATTTATTTAGTCAAGCCCAAATTTATGTTGTCTTGTTTTGGGCCCAATATTAAAGAATTGGAAAGAAAGAAGAAATTAAGCACAAGCCTATAATTCATTAAATAAAAGGAATAGGCCCAAGGCCCAATTAAGTGTAGTTACTACACTTTTCTAGAATTTTAACAAGTAAAAGAAATAAAACAAATTAAAACAAAAGGAAAAAGAAAAATGGAAACATTTCTTCTTCTCCTTTTCGGTTCTGGACGTGAGAAAGAGGGGGGAAACTTGCAAATTTTTCCTTTGACAAACAATTTGAAGTTAAACAAGATAATCCACTCAAGATAAACTCTAAGAAAGGAAAAAATGGATGTTGAAGCATTGTTAAGGAAGAAAAGACATTGAATCAAGGTAATGGTTCTTAACCCAAACTTTAATGATTTGTATTTTGGTAGTTGGATGATGGTAGTGAGTTAATGACTTGATAATAATGGAGTTTGGATGATTTGTGTGAAAGAAATGGGTGTTTTGGGTAATTTTAGGTATGTTATTCAAGTTTGTTGATTTGGTTAGGATGATGAGGATTGATGGTGTTTGATGTTAGAAGTGTGCTATAATGATAAACTAAATGTTATATTAGCTTGTGGATGTAGTATTTGATTGGAAATGAATGGAAATGGATTTTGGGGACTGGTCTCGGCAAGACAAAATCTACCCTAGTTAACGACGACGGGTCACGACGCGCAGCTTTCGCCGGACGACCAGAAACCAAATTTTTTTTAAGGAAATGTGACGCGTAACCAAAAGTCAGGGTGTCATTTTACAATTCATTTGAGGGATAAAAAGGTTCTAATGGGGAAATTTGATTAGGTTAAGAAATTTTATTTAATTATGAATCGTATTTTATAACTGTTGATTCTAACGCCGAATTTATATATACTCGACAGGAGTCGCGCTCGCCCTCAGTGATGTGAAGGAAACTTACCTAGACTTCAAATCTGTGAGTGGAGATTTGTTTTTTCTTTTCGCAAGTTGATTTTATATTTACTTACTTCAGATTAAAATCTATTTCAGACTTATTTTAAGAGTTTTAGGGCTTTAGCCTTGTTAACTACCAGTTACTTGTACTTGGGATTTGATTTAAAAGTTTATGAGCAGTATTTTTTTTTTATATTTTCAGGGAATGAGGGAAAAACTCACCCCACAGTTGGAATTGACGGACAGAGACCGTGTGCACACGTAGTTCAGGGCTAGGGGGACGGCGATACGTAACGCCCCTAAACCCTAGTTTCAGAGCTTGGGTGGTAGCATAGATCTGCATCCCCAGTTCTAGTTTGTGGCTTGGGGGACGGCAATACGTAACGCCCCAAGACCACCAGATTCAGAGATAGTAGTGGCATGCTTTAGGGGACGGGGATATGTAACGCCCCAAAGTCATGGATTTGCTCTTTTGGCTCCAGTTAGGCATATGAGGGGACGGCGATACGTAACTCCCCCATGCGTCCAGTTTTCTACAGCACCAGAGATATCGTTTTCAGAAAGTTTTTAGAAAAATGTTTTTCAAATAAAAGAAAAGTATGTGTTTCGAGAAATTTTTCAGAAATGCTTTAAATATAATGGTTTCTTATGATGTTCTGATCTGTTTTCTTATTTTTGTAGCTCCACTCACTGAGATCCTTTGGACTCACCCCACCACTTCCCAGCTCTTTTGCAATATATCCTTTTTGGTGAACCATGTGCCGTTTTGGAGACCCGGTTCGAGGACAAGTGTTACACTGCAGTCACTAGTTGTCGGGTCCATTATTCCAGAGCTATATTCATTTAGAATGTAGTCTTCTGTGGAGTCATTTTATTGTATTATTGATATGAGTGATGTTGTTGACACGTTGTATTTATTTTAGTTCATGTATATATGCATGAGTTTCCATTTATGATCTTGCATTAAGTTTGCATGTGTGATTTAATGGAGATTGCATAACATAGAGATGAAAGCGAGTGTATCAGTTCATGAGTTAGAGGCTTAGGCGACAGTGGGATATGTTGTCTGCCGGTAACATTCCCGTATTCGGGATGTTACACACATCACCCATTCTAGTCCATTCTCAAAATTTATTGTAGCAGTTATGGAAATTATGAATTTTGACCTGTTTCTGATTCGATTTTAGAAAAATATACAACTCGGACGTTGTAGGTCTCAGTCTTAGCTTTCCAAAGATATATAATTCATAAAAATAGGAAATCGTTATGAAAATGTTATGGCCCAAAAATGAAGGGCTGTCCGATGTAGATCCGAAAGTAAATTTTGTATCGAGACTGCAAAGAAATCACCAAATGTTCAGAAAGTAATACACGAGCGCATACATGCTTCAGCATGATTTATATCATGTATTATGCCACCTATAACATAGTAGTCATCGGAATTACCGGGGTGTTACAATAAACAATCCTTATCAATGACTTAGAGAGCCTTGTTGTGGGATTTCATTATTGGGTGTCTTGGGGCTTTGGTCTCCAAGGAATTCAATTCTGCAACGTGTTGCTTTCTTGGACGTTGGTTTTTGATTTGGTGTGGGTTCAATCTGGCCTTGTTCCACTTGGAATCACTTCAGTTGGTAATCAGAGCAAAGGCTGTGTAACAGGTTCCTATCCCAACTTTTCTTTCGTGCTTTTTTGGCTTTTTTATTTTTGAGTCATTATTCACTGTTATTTTATTCCAATGTCAGTCCTAATTTTATTGCATGTGTTAGAGTCTTAAAACGCCAAAAAAAAAAAAAAAAAAAAAAAATTTATTCAGTTTGCGTCAGTGTTGCTAGTTTGTCCATGCTGTTACAAAGTTATTTTGTTCATTGTTCTTCCTTGTTTGAGTGTGTTTTGGACTGAATTTAGAGTGTTTTATCACATCCTTACATGATAATAGCATTAATTTTCAGTTCTTGGTTGTTTTATGCCATGAATTTCGGTGTAGTCTTGTTACATTGTGGGTCTATTATTTTATTTCCCTTTTGCGTTTTTTTTGCCCTGAGTTGCAGCTATAGTCTTGTTCTTTAGGTCAGAATCGCAGTGGCCTTAATCTACTCATTAGATGTAATTCGGCCTTATTATGCGTAATAATTAGGGTTTAAGGAATTTTTCAGTCATAATATCATACAACAAGAACAACAACAACAACAACAACAATAATATAATAATAATAATAATAATATAATAATAATAATAATAGTGCAAATTGGATCAGATTCGGCAGTCAAATATTAGAGAAAGTTTGAACTTTACCTTGAGTGTTAGATTGTACTAGGGTTCCTTATTAGTATTTTGGTGTTCCCTAATCAAATGGGTAATCTTACGATTGAATTTTCCTCTATTGCCGCGAGTTACACGTGGAATTAAATCTGATTTTTTTCCGTTCGTTTTCCTTAGTCCTAATTCTTTATTTGCATCTTTGATTTTTTTTGGGTTCTTTGATTTTTATTACTTTTGAGTCTTTTCTTCTTTATTATTTTAGTGAGTCTCTCTTTTTTCCTTAGGAGTCATAGAGGACCATAGCGCCTCTTCACCTATAAGCGAGGCTTTGCTGAGACAATTTACAAAGTTGAACACTAGACTTGATGAGATACAAGATAGATTGGACAGAAAAACCAGAGTACAACAGAGTCAATCGGATATTTTTGCCATCATGGAGAGGGTACAGTTGAGTAGAAGAGGTGAGAATGAGGCTAGGTTTCAAACACCACCACCGAGAGCACCTCATTTTGGTCGACAGGTTGGGAGAGGGCATATTCCTATAGACGATTTTAAGGCAGAGCGGGCTTTTTCTACTGCAGCTTTTGAGGATTTCGAATATGAGGGGGAGTATGCTATTTCTAGGGCTCAAACTAGGGCGAGAGGTGGTTTGGGTGGTATGGGTTTTCGAGGTGGATATGGAGATATATGTGGTTTTGACAGTGACATGAGTGAGATTAAGATGAGCATTTCATATTTTTAGGGGAAGATTGATCCATAGGCATATCTTGAATGGGAGAAAAAGATGAAACTATTGATTGATTGTTATGACTACTAAGTGGGGAAGAAGGTGAAGTTGGCGGTGCTTGATGAGTGGTAATTATATCACTATTTCTCACTCATTTAACCTAATATTTTGTATAGTTTCTCGAGTTTTATGAACGTTTTGATGTGTTTTTATTTATTTTGCAGATAAAAATAATATTGGGACTTAATGGAATCAACTCAGGGCTAAAATGATGAAATCCGGAGGAAAAAAGGTCAAAAACGAAAATTTACTGTACGCGTCACGAAGTGTAGTCCTAAATTCGAGTTTTGTGCAAGTTTTCTATTTTGACCATAACTTTTTCATCCGATTGAGCTGATTCAAGTTGCAGATTAAAGAAGACTCAAAGATCTACAACTTTAAAATTTTAAATACTTTTGAATTATGAAGTTTGCAAGACCGAAATTAACGAATAATCCAATGTGTTTTGTGTAATTACTAAAGTCATTATCAAAAAATTAAAAAAAATGGAAAATGACAATTTACAATTGTCAAACTTCCACAAAACGTGCTTGCATGTTTGGTGGAGTATTTTGTGGAGTGTCTTATGGCATGTTTGGTGGAGGATTTTGTGGAGTGTTTGGTGGAGCAATTGGTGGAGAAATTGGTGGAAGCCTTTACATTTTCCTATAAATATCAAGCCATTTTATTTGTAATTCTCATGCTTTCCTTAGGTTTTTGTAAGGAATTTAAGGATTGCATCTTGTTTGTATTTATTTTTAGTATTTAATTTATGTATTTTTATCTTTAGTAATAGTAGTAGTTTATTTTCTTTTATTTTCTTTTATGTTTTGTAGTTAATTTTCCACTGGGGGAATGGTGAAGCTTTTATTATTTTAGTTTAGATTAATCTCCCTTAATTATAATATGGAAAATTATAATTTAACATAAGAGGTTATACCGCCTTAATGGCTGGTTTTATTAATTTGACATAATGTGGCACCGCCTATATGGCCGATTTTTATGTGACAGATGATTACCGCCTATATGGCTGGTTTATGGACAAATAATGATAACGCCTTTATAGTGGGTCGGACTTAATTAAAATCTGACTTAATGAGGATATCGCATATATGACTGGTTGGTAATATCACTGATAAATTCTATATTATAGTAAGAGAGTTTTCTAAATTAGAAATAGTAAAGGTGGATCCCCCAACCCCCAACATTTTATTTTTATTCTAGGGAAGTGGTGAAACACAATATCCACACACTTAATAATTGATTTTCTTTTTATGGGTCATTCTTTAGTTTGTTTATTGAGTCTTAAGCGTAATGCTTCTTGTTAATTGGCCATTAATAAGATTGATTTGGTAAACTTAAAATGAACTTGACGAAGGGATTTTAGGTTTTAGCCTTAGATTCAATAGCCCACGATCTTCATTGAAGATAGATAACCCTTTAATATATTTCCTTACAGGATAGACATATACCTTTCGGGCGGGGGTAGCCAGTTTTGGAACTTGAACTTAATGAATTCGGGTAACTTGGTTAACATAGACATATGATTAAATGGGTTATTTGGGTATTTACGTCTGACCATCGACATAGGCTTTTGCATATCTTCGTGTTCCAGGTTAGCAAACTGACTTATTACACATATATAAGAGAATCAATTCATCTTTAGGATAATATTGTATGAAATCACAACCCTAGATCTTTGTGTCTTTTATTTATTTTTTTTAGTATTTTCTTTTATTTATTTTATTTAAGGAAATCCACATTCAACCAACCAAGAGCAATCATTCAATTCTCCCTTAATTAGATACTTGTAAATAAATAGTATCAATAATTAATAACAACATTAGGAATTAAGTCCTCGTGGGATCGATATTTTTATACTACTTGAACAATATGTGTGCTTGCGTTATACGCGTGTGATTACGCACCGTTCAAGTTTTTGGCACCGTTGCCGGGGACTTATTTTTCTTGAGTTATTAATTTTGAAGCTATCTTATTTACTTGTATCTAATTTTCTTTTTATCTGTAATTTTTATTTCCTTCTTTTATTTTCAGGTGGTTGACATGGATCTTTATTGGGAGATAGAAAGATTACGAGCTTTACTAGAAGAAGATACACCCCAAATTAGGGAGCAAAAGTCCGGTTTTCTGAGGCCTGTTGTCCAGCCCAACAACTATCACCGGATGTCATAACCAAGCAATACTACATTTACTCAACAAAATGCAATGGGGAGATGTGTAATAAGTGATGGTAACCACCCGAACGATCAATGTTTATACCTTGCAGAGTGGTAGAATTATCGGATTCATTCAAGGTACGAAGAACCATCATATTTCACTAACTCTTATTCTTCATCTTATCCACCATCCACCTACGATCTCCATCAAGAACCATAACCATCAGAGGAAGAACAATTGGTTGACATGTTCAAAGATTGGTTCAAGAAACAAGACGAAAATTTGGATACAATGCTTGAAACATTCCAGAATCAATTAGAAAGTATTCGAGACAATCAGCATCCTTTCAGAGACTGACAGATCAAACGAGACAATTAACAGAAAACCAGAGCTACATACCTCAAGGAGTATTTTCAGATGACACTTTCGAGTACCAAGCATTTCACGATGACACTTTAGCAGAAGAGGGGGATGAGTAGTATCAAGAACCAGAGGTATCAATTGACCGGCGTAAACACACACGTATAACGCAAGCGCACGTATCGTTCAAGTAGTATAAAAATATTGATCCCACGATGACTTAATATCTAATCTATTAATTTTATGAGGTCAAATGATTACTAGTATCTAACAGGTTGTTGGATTGATTTGAAATGATGACGATTCTAAATTTAAAAACAAGTAAATAAAATTGTTTGAAAGTAGATTTAAGAAAATTCAATATTAAAAACTATATAGGGTTGTGATTTCTTCCAATATCATTTTAAAGATGAAGTGGTTATCTTAAAGTTGGGTAATATATTGATTTATTAACCTGGAACACTATATTATGTGTAAGCCTATGTCGATGGTCAGACACAAATACCCAGTTTAACCCAATTGAACCATATGTCTATGTCAACCAAATTATCTGGATTCATTAAGTTTAAGTTCCAATTATGGCTACCCCCGCCCGACAGGTATATGTCTATCATATAAGGAAATCTATTAAAGGGTTATCTATCCTTAAGGAAGATCGTGGGCTATTGAGTCTAAGGTTGAAACCTAAAATCCCTATGTCTAGTTCATTTTAGATTTACCAGATCAATTTTATTAATGGCCAGTTAATGAAAAAGCATTAAGATTAAGACTCAATAAATAAATCTTTATAATACCCAAACTATAATCTAACCCCTTATAAACCGGTGAAATTAAAAGTCATCACAACCACAGATAACTAATTTAGTTACAACACATAACTAGGGCTAGTAAAAACTTGAAAATAAAAGACATAAAGTAAAAATGCGAGAAAGTAAATACTGAAAAGTAAATTACAATAAAATAAAATGCTAAGGTAAAATGAATTACTTTTACTACTACTAATTTAGATATCTCCCATAATATAATATATAAACTTTACGTGATAATTACCAACCAGTCATCTAGGCGGTATCCTGATTAAGTCAAATTAAGTCAAACCAGCCATTAAAGCGGTAAAAAGATTTGTCCATGAACCTGCCATATAGGCGGTAAGAAAGTTTAATTACCAACCGACCAATCTGGCGGTATCTTTGATTAGTCAGGTTTAAACCAGATTAAAATGAATTACCAACCGACCAATCTGGCGGTATCCTTTTAAAGTCAATATTTTAAATAGTGAATATATTATATTTAAAGGAGATTAATCTAAATAGCAATAGTAAAAGAATTACCTTTCACCCTAGCTGGGGAAGTTACCTTCTCATGGTAAATAGTAAAAACTGTAAAAAGTAAAAAAAGTAAATTACTATTATTACAAAACGTAATTAAAATTAATTACAAAACTAAAAAACTAAAAATTAAAAGAAACTAGAGAGAGAAACTCCCTCTTTACATCAAAAAGATGAGAGAGAGTGGTACATCTAAAACTGAAATCTCGAGCTCAATTTATAGACCCATGTAGGCTTCCAACGTCGCGACGCCAAGGCCTTTGGCGTCGCTACTCCAGCTTCTGTCGACGTGGCACGCTCTGGTTCTTCTGTTGCAGATTCTGGATAAGGTGACACGTGGTAAGGTGGTTGGGACTCAATTATTGTGACACGTGGCGGCTTCTGATTGGTCGGCTAGATTCTTATCCGCCACGTGTTAGATAAGGATTAGATAGTCAATGATTGATGCTGATGTGGCGCTGATGTGGCGGTGACGTGGCAAAGGGACTGTCGGCACCATTGAATTGCGACACGTGGCACTTCCTGATTGGCTGATGATGATGTGGCGGTGAGGTGGCATGTTGACTCGGTCAACCTGGTGATGTGGCTGATGATGTGGCAATGACGTGGAGTGATACGTGGCACACGTGGCGATGGTGACTGTCGGCACCGTAGGATAATGACACGTGGCACGGTGCATGTTAGCAGATCGGCTATGATGGTGACACGTGGCACGGCGCACGTTAGCAAAAACAAATTTTCTCAGATTATGATTTTTGGACCCGGCGCACGTTAGCACTGTTCGGCGCATGTTAGGCGTCGCGACGCTGAAGGTCTTGGCGTCGCGACACGGGAAATTACCAAAATGCCATTTTCATCTAATTTTCACTATTTTGGCCCAAATCACCTCCAGAGTGTCCTGAAACTTTATTTATCTACAAAATAACACAAAACACATCAAAATATTCACAATACTCAAGAAACTATACAAAATATTAGGTTAAATGAGTGGGAAATAGTGATAGATTTACCACTCATCACACCTCAAACCTAACATTTTGCTAGTCCTCGAGAAAAACACAAAATAAAATAACATAATAAAATTTAACTAAGCCACTTTCGTAGGGATCACGGTTGCATTTAGCATATGCAACAAGCCTTTAAACCCCTAGATGTCCCTAGTGGACAAGTTGTAGTCTCGTGAGGGTTTACAGCAATGATACCCACAAACATTTTATAAAAGTAAAAATGTAGTGAAACTAATGCACACAAAAGCAAAAAAAAAAAACAAGCGAAAAGAGAATAAAGATGTTAGTGACTAATCAGGTGAAACTTCTACTCCAAGTTACTAGTTGTTTTCTTTCTTTCTAAATTACTGAATAAGTAAATTCTCCGATTATTTTTACCATTCTTCATATACACAGCCAACAAAGTATTAAACAACTCATTTTTGCCCACAACAGTCGTAAATGCAGTTGATAAGAGAGTAATATTTTTGTCCTAAAGTTCTATCAGATTTCACACCTTTTTTACAGCAATGGAATAATTTTTCTAATTTTTCTGATTTTTTCTTTGAATTTTTTTTTTCTATTTTTTATTTATAACTCTATAGCGAGCTTTGGGTCGGTGACTCCCAAACCAGTTGTCTTTAGGGCACCAGGTGTTAAGACACCCCTACGAACTTAATTACTCAGACTTCAGATATATATATTTTTGCAGCATCTTTGATCCATGTAACGAGCTTTGGGCCAGTGACTCCCAAACCAGTTGGTTTTAGGGCACTATGTGTTAAAACACCATTACAGACTTAATAACTCGGATCTCATATTTTATTCTTTTTTTTTACTTCATTGCTTTTTGAGATGCTTCCTCCAATTAAACTAGAGCAGTGAATATTACAAACTTTTCAATTTTAGTTCATTTCCGTATGTTACTATGCATATTGATAATATCTGTTAACTGAACATATGAATATCCATTTTAGTCCGTTTTATGGAGAATTTACAAATTAAATAATTTAAAATGAAATAAATTAAAATTAACTTATTTCGAAAATAGGCTTGAGATACGTATTGTGAGTGGAAACTCCTTACTCAGCTATCTCTTACCAATTTCACCTTTTTAGTCAAAATAAAAACACAAAATATTTTTGTAATTTTTGAAAAAAATTCAATTTTTTTGTATTTTTCAAAAAATTTCGGACTAAAAATAAAAACAACACGCAGATTAAAAATAAGGTACTGATCAACTAATTCCCTCCCCCAAACCTAAATGAGACATTGTCCCCAATGTCTTAAACAGTAAAAGGAGAGTTAAGAAGGTCGTACCTGGTTAGCTGAAATTCTACAGGAAATTTAAGGTTAAGATCCAGATTAATCCAACGCCTCTTACCAAGATCGTCCTTGGACCAATTTATCTTTGAAAGGATAGGGTCAACTTGTGGTTCATAGGCTAAGAGTTGGTCTATTAGATCCGGAGCAGTTCTGGCAGTAAAGAGGAGTTCTTTCAAAGGTTTTGACACGAACCCATTTCTCCGGGCATCACAAGAAATACACAAAGAAAATCATAAAATCCATCAACGTTGTACAGCCCAATTGGTTTCTGGTGTATGTTCAGGTTCGCCCAAGATAGAACAATAAAAATTTCCTCCAATGTACCCAAGCCACCTGGCAAAGCAATAAAAGCATCAGCACGGTTAATCATTTCTACCAGTTGTTCAGACATACCTGGCGCGATCAGTTCCTCTCTGTTTGATGGTTCAATGAGATTTGCCTCTGCCAAGGGTTTTGGAATGATTCCCAAAACGTGACTGCCTCCTTCCTATACGGCCTTTGAAACGATTCCCATTAGTCCAAGATTGCCTCCGCCATATACTAAGTGCATATTTCTTACAGCTAAGACTCGACCCAATTCCTGTGCTGCCTCTACGTATTGTGGTCTAGTACCAACACTACTACCGCAAAACACACAGATGTTTTCAACTCGTCTTCTTGAAGTGGCTTCCATTTTTTTATGTATTTCTTTCTCAACTCTGGATGCCTTCAAAAGTGCAATGACGGGCTGAATTTATAGTACTTGAAAAGGGTGAGTAAAAATAGCACAAGTATCTTCTAGAGGACGATTAGTAGCGAAATAATATCGTGATAGTCAAAAAGGTCTGGATCTTGTCGGAGAAAACAAAAGAAAAACAACAAAACAAATCACAATTATTAAGAAAAGAAAAAAAGATATAATATTTACAAGAAAAGTAACTGCTTGATTGACGTCTATGCGTCAGGGACAAGCTTCCCATCCAATTTTCTAATAAATTGGCAAACATGGTCTTTTTGAGTCAGATTCCCGAGACTTAACAGTTGTCTTTCCTTTTGGAATTGTGCATATAACATGCGAATTTCATGATACACACATCCACTGGGATGCGTCTCAAGAGTTTTAGATATTTCATCCAAAGACTCCTTACTCAAGCCATCCCTAATGAAATTAATCTTATCTTCGCGGTTATCAGACACCATTCCTAAAGAACGACAACGAGTATTATAAAACATACGAGCACATTTATAACAAACACACATTCTTTTGGCTCTTCTCTTTTTAGCATATGTGCTCTTTCCTAAACCAGGCAGATGTGAAATAAAAGAGTCAGAAGACTCACCTGCCAATCGAACCCGTGCTTCAATTAACCAACGAATGTCAGTAGGAATACCTTTAATCATCAGTAATCTCATCTGTTCCAAGCGAGCTTTGTAGACTTTCATCAGAGAGTTTTGTGGGAGAGAAGGAAATTGCTTGTGAAGATTTGCGAGAGCTTCTTCCATCTTGAAATGACTAAACCTGTAAAAATTAAACACACAAAAATAAAACACACCAGATCACAATATATACAAAAATTGCATGGGTTGCCTCCCTTCTAGCGCTAAATTTAGAGTTGTCGGCTAGACGTGACTTCTCGAACGTTAAGCTGGATCTGAAAGTGTAACACTTTCTTTTTGTCGCTCAAATGATTCTCCCCAGTAGTGCTTGACACGCTTTTTAACCTTGAAAGTTTTGTTGGAGTCAGGATCATGTATCTCAACGGCTCTATCTGGTAAAACTTTGGTGATCACAAATGGACCTGACCACCGTGATTTTGGCTTCCATGGGAAGAATTTCACCCTTGATTTGTTTAACAGTACCTTATGCCCTGGTTCCAGTTGTATGCGCACTAACTTCTCATCATGTCTTTTCTTACCCTTTTCTTTGTACAATTTGGCATCCTCAAAAGGTTGATTGTGAAATTCCTCCAATTCGTTGAGCTGGTAGAACTTTTTCTCTTCTGTTGCTTGTAGTGCAAGTATTGGCTTCTTCAGTACAAAAGACGATTTATCTTTAGGCTCCACAGGCAATTGACATGTTTTAAGTTTGTCAGTAGAACTTTGCATTGCATTGGAGTTCTGAATGGTAGTGTGTATCACATCAAGTTTGAAACATTCCTCTTTCTTTTCATCATCTGGGAAATTCATGGCCTTGAAAACATTGAATGTTACTTCTTGGTCCTGTACCCTCATGGTTAGTTCTCATTTTTGTACATCAATAATGGTTCGACCTGTAGCCAAGAATGGTCTCCCGAGGATGATTGGCACGTCTGCGTCTTCCTTCATATCGAGGACAATAAAATCTGCTGGGAAAATGAATTTGTCAACCATGACCAGCACATCCTCAACTACGCCTCTTGGAAATACGAGCGTTCTATCAGTAAGTTGTAGTGAGACTGAAGTTGGCATTGTTTCTCCAATCTGTAATTTCCTGAAAATAGAAAAAGGCATCAAGTTAACACTCGCACCTAGATCACACAGAGCCTTACCGAAGTCATGTTCTCCTATGGTGCAAGGGATCAGTGAAACTGCCAGGATCTTTCAACTTTGGGGGAAGTTTCCTCTGAATGATAGTGATGCATTCTTTTGATAATGCTACTGTCTCGTAATCTCCCAATCGCCGCTTTCGTGAAAGAATGTCTTTCATGAATTTGGCATAGTTGTGCATTTATTCCAACGCTTCTGCAAATGGAATATTGATATGCAGCTTTTTGAAGATTTCCAGGAACCGAGAAAACTGCTTGTCCAATTTGTTCTTCTGAAGACGTTGAGGAAATGTGGAGGTGGAATGATCTGTTCTTTTTGCTTTGCTTCTTTTTCCTCCATCTGTCGCTTTGTTTCTTTTGGAACTTCCTCAGCAGCTGTTTTGGCTCCAACATCTTTGTTGATTTCAGTACCGCTTTTTAATATGATGGCATGACATTTCTCATTCCCCATGTTCCTTGGATTTGGCTCTGTGTTGCTAGGAATGGTACTTGGCGGTCTGTAACTCTGAGCATTTTCCAGTTGTCTAATTTGATTCTCCAGTGCTTTAATAGAAGTAGATTGACTTTGAATTAATGTTGTTTGGGATTGAAACATAGCATCATATCTCGCTTCTTGAGATTTAAACATAGTATCATATCTTGCTGCTTGAGAGTCGTGTTTTGCTTCTATCTTTTTCAAGTGGGTCAACACTTCTGTTATTCCTGGTTCATTTTCCTGCTCCTGGCTTTTGTTCTGTTGCTGGAATTCAGGTGGTGGATAGTTCTGCTGTTGGCCTGAATTGTTGCTCCATGAAAAATTGGGATGATTCCTCCACCCTGGGTTGTAGGTGTTGGAATATGAATTGTTCCCCTGTCTGTTGAAATTGTTGACATAATTCACCGTCTCTTCAAGTTGGTTCGACTCTGGTGCTCCTCCATATGGTGAACTTGTGGATCCAGTGGTAAGAGTCTCCATGAATTTGCATATCTGATCTAGCTTGGCGTTGACTGCTGTATTGGCTCCACTTTCATAAATTCCTGCAATTCTTTGGATCATGCTCCTTTCTGTTGGCCACAAGGAATTATTGTTGGCCATTTCTTCGATTAGGTACCAGGCCTGATCTTCTCCTTTTTCCATCAAGGCTCCTCCAGCAGCAGCATCGATTGTGGTTCTCATTATTCCAGAAAGCCCATTATAGAATGTTTGGACTTGAAGCCATTTTGGAATCTCATGGTGAGGACATTTCCGGAGAAAATCTTTGTACCTTTCCTAAGATTCGCAGAGGGAATCTGAATCTTGTTGTACAAAGGATGTGTTGTCATTCCTCAGCTTTCCGGTTCTGGCTGGTGGAAAGTAATTTTCAAGAAATTTGGTGGCTAAAGTGTTCCAAGTTGTGATAGAACCTGCTGGTAGTGAATGTAGCCAAGCTTTAGCTCTGTCTTTCAGTGAATATGGAAAAACTCGCAGTCTCTTTGCTTCTTCTAATGCTCTGTTGTAGTTGAAAGTACCGCAAACTTCCAGGAAGTTACTGATGTGGGCATTAGGATCTTCAGTTGCATTCCCCCCGAACTGAACTGACTGTTGAATCATCTGAATGCATGTTTTGATGTCACACGCATTTACTGGTAAGGGAGGAAGTACAATACAGGAAATGAGTGTGTCAACCACCGGAATGGTTTTGTCTCGAATGGGAATTGGTGGTGCAACCTCCAACAGTTCAGGTTCCATGTTGACTAAAGCTTCTTACCCTTCTCGCCTTTCCCTTCTCAACTTTATGATGGTTCTTTCAATTTCTGGGTCAAGCGGTCGGAGTTCAAAGCTTCTGATTCGTCTCATGTAGTTTTTGAGAACCTGAAACACAAGAAAACAAAAAAAATAAATAAAAAGAAATTAGATACAAGTAACGTATCTAACCCCAAAACTAATAGTGAAAGATAAATAAGTCCCCGGCAACGGCGCCAAAAACTTGACCGGCGTAAACACACACGTATAACGCAAGCGCACGTATCGTTCAAGTAGTATACAAATATCAATCCCACGAGGACTTAAAATCTAATCTAATAATTTTATGAGGTCAAATGATTACTAGTATCTAACAGGTTGTTGGATTTATTTGAAATGGTGATGATTCTAAATTTAAAAACAAGTAAATAAAATTGTTTGAAAGTAGATTTAAGAAAATTCAATATTAAAAACTATATAGGGTTGTGATTTCTTCCAATATCATTTTAAAGATGAAGTGGTTATCTTAAAGTTGGGTAATATATTGATTTATTAACCTGGAACACTAAATTATGTGTAAGCCTCTGTCGATGGTCAGACACAAATACCCAGTTTAACCCAATTGAACCATATGTCTATGTCAACCAAATTATCTGGATTCATTAAGTTTAAGTTCCAATTATGGCTACCCCCGCCCGACAGGTATATGTCTATCATATAAGGAAATCTATTAAAGGGTTATCTATCCTCAAGGAAGATCGTGGGCTATTGAGTCTAAGGTTGAAACCTAAAATCCCTATGTCTAATTCATTTTAGATTTACCAGATCAATTTTATTAATGGCCAGTTAATGAAAAAGCATTAAGATTAAGACTCAATAAATAAATCTTTATAATACCCAAACTATAATCTAACCCCTTATAAACCGGTGATATTAAAAGTCATCACAACCCCAGATAACTAATTTAGTTACAACACATAACTAGGGCTAGTAAGAACTTGAAAATAAAAGACATAAAGTAAAAATGCGGTAAAGTAAATACTGAAAAGTAAATTACAATAAAATAAAATGCTAAGGTAAAAGGAATTACTTTTACTACTACTAATTTAGATATCTCCCATAATATAATATATAAACTTTACGTGATAATTACCAACCAGTCATATAGGCGATAACCTGATTAAGTCAAATTAAGTCCAACCAGCCATTAAAGCGGTAAAAAAATTTGTCCATGAACCTGCCATATAGGCGGTAAGAAAGTTTAATTACCAACCGACCAATCTGGCGGTAACTTTGATTAGTCAGGTTTAAACCAGATTAAAATGAATTACCAACCGACCAATCTGGCGGTATCCTTTTAAAGTCAATATTTTAAATAATGAATATATTATATTTAAGGGAGATTAATCTAAATAGCAATAGTAAAAGAATTACCTTTCACCCTAGCTGGGGAAGTTACCTCCTCATGGTAAATAGTAAAAACTGTAAAAAGTAAAAAGAGTAAATTACTATTATTACAAAAAACTATTATTACAAAACTAAAAAACTAAAAATTAAAAGAAACTAGAGATAGAAACTCGCTCTTTACATCAAATAGATGAGAGAGTGTAGTACATCTAAAACTGAAATCTCGAGCTCAATTTATAGACCCCGGTAGGCTTCCAGCGTCGCTACGCCAGCTTCTGTCGACGTGGCACGCTCTGGTTCGTCGGTTGCAGATTCTGGATAAGGTGATAATGTAACATGTGGCAAGGTGGTTGGGACTCAATTATTGTGACACGTGGCGGCTTCTGATTGGTCGGCTAGATTCTTATCCGCCACGTGTCAGATAAGGATTAGATAGTCAATGATTGATGCTGACGTGGCGGTGACGTGGCGACACATGGCAACGGGACTGTCGGTACCATAGAATTACGACATGTGGCACTTCCTGATTGGCTGATGATGACATGGCGATGAGGTGGCATGTTGACTCGATCAACCTGGTGATGTGGCTGATGACGTGGCAATGACGTGGAGTGACACGTGGCACACGTGGCGATGGTGACTGTCGGCACCGTAGGATGATGACACATGGCACGGCGCATGTTAGAAGATCGGCTATGATGGTGACACGTGGCCCGGTGCACATTAGCACTGTTCGGCGCATGTTAGGCGTCGCGACGCTGAAGGTCTTGGCGTCGCGACGCGGGAAATTACCAAAATGCCCTTTTCATCCAATTTTCACTGTTTTGGCCCAAATCACCTCCAGAGTGTCCTGAAACTTTATTTATCTACAAAATAACACAAAACACATCAAAATATTCACAAGACTCAAGAAACTATACAAAATATTAGGTTAAATGAGTGGGAAATAGTGATAGATTTACCACTCATCATCAGTTCAGGAACCCAAAGCAGCGAAGTCTCTGTTTGATTTTTATTATTCTGACTCTTACGAGGATGAAGAAACTGAGTTGTTTGTACCAACTGCACCAACAAGGGATGATCAAACTTCCCTCTTCAAAATGAAGATCTTGGAGATTCCATTGCAAAAATGTTTGAAGAAGATCTACCTGAGCCAGTCATAGAGGATGAAAACCTAAAATCAGATACATCTTTACATCATCAGGTTGATACTTTTGGAGTTTGCATTTCACAGATGACAGATGAAGGACTGAATGCAGAAATCCTAAAATACATCTGTAAAGAAAAGGTGGTGCAAGAAGCAGAGCAAATGGAGGAGCAAATTTCTGACCTTATTGAAGATCCAGTGCATTCAGGAAAAACATCACTGTTTTGGGGAGTACAAATTACACATATCGCCCAGAAGCTTGACAGAATGGAACTCACATTCCAAGTCAAGCACTGTACGAGACCTCCTAAATTTCTTTCTTTCTTTTCAGGAACCACTAGAGCGACAAATTTTAAAAAGGTGACACAAGCACTGAATGAGACAAAATTCTTTTTGCCACTTTACCGTTGGAAGAGACCCTTCAAAAGCAATGCTTATGGGATTGTCTTTAATCTGACGTCCAAAACCACACTGAAACCTCCATAACAGATGGATTTTAGTCACTTCTGGCTGAAGATGAAAAATTTAGCGCTAGTAGGGAGGCAACCCATGCAATTTGTTTTAATGTCTATTTTTATATTTTGTGTATACATGTTGTAGAGTTTTTAATTTTGTGTGTTATTTTTGTAGGGAAAGGCACAAACGGAGCATTTAAGGAGGAATGGTGTTTGGCAATCACAAAGATGAGATTTAAGTCATTAGTGATGGCTGAGTAAGAAATGGATTCTTGAGACGCATCCTAATGAATTTATACTAAGCGAGTGGTGTATTGCGTACACAATTCTGTTGCCTTAATAATTGCTTTGATTTGCTATTCTTTTGTAATTTTCTTTTATTTTTGCCGACAAGATCTATACTTTTTTACCATTCACGATTTATTTTATTATTTAGCTAACAATCATCCTTTGGAAGATACTAGTGCTATTATTACTCACCACTTTTCAGGTACTATAAATTCAACTCATCATTGCACTCTTGAAGGCATCCGGAACTGAGAGAGAAATACATAAAAATGGAAGCTATATCAAGAAGACGAGTTGAAAATATCTGTGTGTTTTGTGGTACTAGTGTTGGTGTTAAACCAGAATACATTGCAGCAGCATAGGAATGGGTCGAGTCTTAGCCGCAAGGAATATGCATTTAGTATATGGCCGTGGCAATCTTGGACTTATGGGGATCGTTTCAAAGGCTTTATAGGAAAGAGACGGTCATGTTTTGGGAATCATTCCAAAACCTTTGGAGGAGGCGGATCTTATAGGACAATCAAACGGAGAGGAACTTATTATGCCAGGTATGTCTGAATGACTAGTAGAAATGATTAACCGTGCTGATGCTTTTATTGCTTTACCAGGTGGCTTGGGCACAATGGAGAAAATTTTTACAGTACTATCTTGGGCAAACTTGAACATACACCAGAAACCGCTTGGACTGTACAACGTTGATGGATTTTATGATTTTCTATGTGTGTTTCTTGATGATGCCCGGAGAAATAGGTTCGTGTCAAAACCTGTAAAAGACTCATCTTCATTGTCAGAATTGCCCCAGATTTAATTGACCAAATCTTAGCCTTTGAACCACAAATTGACGCAATTCTTTCCAAAATAAACTGGTCCGATAATGATCGTGGTAATAGGCGTCGGATTAATCTGGATCTTAACCTTTAACTTTTCATTTAGATGTAGAATTTCAGCTAACCAGGTACGGTTTTCTAAACTCTCCTTTTATTATTTAAGACATTGGGGACAATGTCTCATTTAGGTTTGGGGGAGGGGAATAATTAATAGTATCTTATTTTTATTGTGTTATTTTTAGTCTAAAATTTTTCGAAAAATTCAAAAAAAAATTGAAAAATTTTACAAAAATTAAAAAATATTTTGTGTTTTTATTTTTAACTTGATTAATCAGGTGAAATTAGTGAGAGTTAGCTGTGTAAGGAGTTTCCACTCTTGATACGTATCTCAAACCTATTTTCGAAACAAGTTAATTTTTGTTTATTTCCTTTTGAATTATTTAATTTGGGAATTCTCTATAAAACTTACTAAAAAGAATCTTCATATGCTCAGTTGGCAGGTATTATCAACATGCATGGTAACATACGAACATAAGCTGTAATTGAAAAGTTTGTAATATTCAGTGCTCTAGTTTAATTGGAGGAAGCATCTGTTGGTTATTATCTAGGTCCCAAGATCAAACAAAACCTGAAATGAATGTGTGAACACACCAACGGAGATGGCGGAATACTCACATCGATCGGTTGAGACGATTTGAAGATGAATGAAGCCATTTTGCTCACTGCCAAGGGCGCCCACTGCAACCAGTCCACTGCCCTCCAAATCAAAATTTTGAGCTGAGAAACGGAGCTCCAAGCTTCGTCAAACGGATCCCGGCTCATGGGTGAACCTCCCTACCACCTTCGCAAGTCTCGTAGTGTGCTAGCACTTGCGGTTTTTGCCACAAAAACCCAACTCTTGGCTTCCCTTTGCTCACGTTTTTGGCTTCAAAAAACAGTGAAAAATGCCCCTTGGGCGTGAGCTTGAAGGAGAGAATGAGAGAGAAAAATGTTGTTAAATTATTACAAAAGTGGTATAACATTTGTTTATATATTTTCCAAAAAATAATAAATGTTTTTACCATTTATTTGCTTTCAAAACAAATTAAATCAATTGTAATGACCTTGAGTTTTCCACACTCCAAAGTCAAAAGTCCATCACAAGTCCATCAAGTCACATCTACTTTAATAAAGTGACATGTTGTCATTCACATCACTCAAACTCACAAGTGATTTGACGCTTGATGCGACTAATGATTTGACGCTTGATGTGACTTGCGTCGCCGCACTCGAATTCGAAATACGAATGTGCTCGCAATCACACTCGGGCTCGAGTTCGTTAATTCCAAATTAATGATTTTTATGTCGCGTCGTAATTAAATGATTACGCCTAGCGAATTCACTATTCACGTCGCTAACGAATTAATTCTAAATTAATCCGTTCGCCGAATTAAAATCTAATTTTAATTCCGCGTCGAAATCTAATTTCATTTAATATATCGAATATATTAATTTACCGATTAATTCCAAATTAATCATTATCTCTCTCTAGACGATATTTTATCCTAGATAAAATCTCCGTAATTAATCCTAGATTAATTTTCTCTCTCTCTTATATAATCCCAGATTATTTAAGAGTGCGAGTTATGCGTCATCGGTGGATTATCGGGAAGCGACCCATGAGATCCCCGGATAAGTTTTTAGTAAATACGGTCGTCGGAGTATCCGAATCACGTACGTACCAAGTACTACGTTCTACCGATTTACGAGACAAGGTCGACTCCTAGCAAAGCACCAAGTCTTCCCAATTCTCCGGACATATCAATCTAAGAATATTTAAGATCTGTATCAAGCGTAGTATACCAATTGTATTGTGTATATCGGCCCAGTATCGGATAGTCACGTGCTAGGGCTGGGCTGGATAAGTGTCTGCCCCGTCCGAAGCACATGTCGGATGTCTGGTAACATAGTCTCTATAATCGGATATTCATAACCTGGTCACAATATCCCGATTGGTTGCGCAACACTCAAGAGCACTAGTACCGTATCCTGCGTGACATCATCCACTATGACTGAAGTGATACTTACGTCTTGACATCACACCCAATACACTACGACTCTCTGATAAACCCAGAAGTGGTGTACGCAGAACCGGTTAAAGCCCTGTACCACCAAGACCAAAGTCTATCGATTATTGTAAGTATTAGCGATGTAAGTCTCAGGTTAAGACTATACACACCTACCTTGATTTCGGCCTCCCATAGACACATAGTCATAATACCAATGGGATTCCGAGGGGTCTATCCAGAGCGAAGCTGTTTCCCGTACCATCGGTGAAACACGACCTCCTATCGCACTTGCATAAGTATCCGATACTTATATATATGAGAACTATGCCGTTGTGCCCTCACAACGCACACAAGTGCAATACTAGCCTATCCGCATTATCGATGTCCAGTCTCGATAATACTCCGGCTAGGGATATTTAATGATTAATCCTTCGGGGACTGATACTGTCTCATATCATTCTCAGTCCAGGAACTAATCACAGGGACCTCTCTTCATTTATATATCTATGGTGATCTAATCACAAATGATGAGAGTGCAATTTCCTTGTCACATAGTTAATTTGCTACAACAACACAATGATCTGTGCAAATAGTGACGCTATTTGTCATTTTGTCCAACAATCTCCCACTTGGCACGTAGCGAGTCACTCAAGTGTCCCACACCCGAACTATGTACGGTTCGCTCAAATTGCTGAAGAAAGGGTTTCGTCAGCGGATTTGTTTGATTATCGTTTGACGCGATTTATACGATCATCACATCGCCACGATGTGTGATCTGAACGAATCAGATGATATAGAAGTATATATCTGGATCGTCGATGAGACTTTTAATTCCTTAGCCTGTGCTGACGCCTAGCTCAGCTGCTAACAGAACTATATCTAATCTAATTAGATTTATTTTCGATCCAAATAGCTTCTTTTGCTGCCTCAGCTGCAGCAATAATCCACATTTGTTGTTTATTCGGCAACAGTTATCTTGCTCGGAATATTTCCAGCTCACTGTCCCGTTATTCAAACTTTATAGTACCGCAGTATTTACCGGTTTGGAAACTTGCAGCAGTGATCCTAGTCACTTCAAGTTCTCATACTCTATAATTTAAGACAACATCTTTAGTTCTCTCAGATACTAACAGATGTTCTTAATCTTTAATCCAGTGACTATCACTTGGATTGACCTGATCGTGACTCCATATGCTCGAAGCGTATGAGACACCCTATCAAGTACATTTTAAATGTACAATTCCCAGAGAGTGTTAACAACTCCAAATCTATCCCAGTAGATCTTTATTCCTTGAATAAAGGTTGTTACTCCCCAGAATTCTACGGAGAATTTCTATTGAAAGAATATATGAAAGCCAAGCTTTCACCAATTGCTTTATTGGGAATGTCACTGTCAGTGCGCTCCCACTAACCTCCTTATATACACAAGAATCATTTCGTTTTGAATAAATCATAAACCATTATGATTACATCAAAACGTCAGTTCCAAGAACCTTATGTTTGCTTCAATCCAAACATGGATCGAATAACCCGCAAACCTTGTTTGTCGGTTATACAAAATCGTCAGGATGTTGTAAGAATCCTCCAAGAGGTTTCCTTTTCAGGAAAGCGATTTTGATCTACAACTGACACATTTCATAAATGAAATATACAGTTATCTTCAAGCATCTTCAAAATGGATTTACCATGGCAACAGGTAAAAGGTTGAATCGTTATTAACACAATGTTGATAACGATACCTTTCCGTCAAAAGCCCAGCTTGTACGTTGGTATGTTGCCTTCATGTATGTCTTCCTTGAAGACGTTTAATGCACCAATAGGCACCAATGCCTTGTGGTACAACAACTAGTATCCAAAATAGTTGTTATACATGGAATCCATTTCGGACTCATGGCACTTTGCCATAACAGGGAGTCGATACCTCGTATCAATTCCTCAAAACGTAGTCGGATAGTACACCTCCATAAGATTGACATCTTTATGGGGTGAGATCAGAAACCCATACCCTAGGTTGTTTTCTGACTCTATCCGATCTACTAGTTTCTTGTGTATTTGAAGATTAATGGTATAGATTCATCATAGATGAACTATTTGGTTTCCATTAAGGACTTCGTGCCTTGAACAGTATTACTCCGATTTTTCATCGAGTATCACTATCCTCCCACTGACCACTGCATATCGGTATTCCTCTCAGGAAAACCGCATGGTGAGCAACAATCACATTGTTCTCATGTGAGATTTTACAAGTACTATACTTAAGGTTTCCCTTAGGATAACCTATATGGCACTTATCCAATTTGGGTCTTTTAGTTTGGTATCATCCAAACGTTATGCCTGGCATACCCAAATTATCAGGAATGAGAAACCCCGTTTCTTTCCTGTTCATATCCTATATGATATCTGTCAAACAGATTTATATGGAACCTTATTCTAAATAAGTTAGCACTGTTAATACATATCATATTGAAGGAAACAGTAGCTCAGAGCGACTCGTGATAAACCTTATCATGTCCAACATTCGGTTTTAGTTCGGACACACAACCGTCTAACTGACGTGTCTCGGGGAGTCCTCATATGAAAGAATACCGTACTCTTTTATTTATGTATGAAACTTACTGCTTAAGTATTTTCCATTACGGTCTTATCGTGGTGGAATAATACTATAGCCGATCTGTTTATTTACTTCGTGTCGAAACTTTAAAATTTTCGGTCTGTGTTCTTCAAAAGAAACACATAACCACAACGTGATGCCACATCCGTTAAGGTCACGAAATATTCATGTTCACTTCTAGCCTAGCTAGATATGGGCCCACTTACTTCACCATGAATAGGGCTAACAGATCGGGGCCCTTTTACTATTACCAACTAAATAGTATTTTAGGTATTTTACCTAATAAACTAGATTCGCAGACCTTATTTGAATAGTCAATCAGTCCTAGTACCCACTCTTCAAAAGTGTGGATATACGAGTCTTGTTTAATTGTGTCCTAGACAACAATGCCACAAATAAGTCTCTATTGATCAAATCAATTTGAGCTATTTATTTGTCATTTTATATGTTTCAGATTTTATTTATATTCAAAATATAAATTCTGTTATTTACATCTAATGTATTTATCTCAGTATCATCTTTATATAATGAAACACTTAGTGTTCTAGAATATAAAGGTTTTATCCGCATCGGATTAAACACTGATATAGAGATAATGTCTCTAGTCACAACGTTACATAATAACATTTCCTAATTTAAGTATATACCCAAAGGGTAGTTCCTAAACTTAGGTATCTACGGTCGAAACAGCGACTTTCGTCCCGTTTCCGATTCGTAGAGAAATCTCGGCTTGAAGTCAGTATCCAGCTCATAGCGGATTCTGAACATCAATACATATATTTTATGTACCACACTAAGTATTTAAAATCCAATTTCAATACTAGTGTGAACATAACTTTGACAAACATTTTTTAAAGTTAGAGCCTCGCCTTTCTTTAATTCCTTCGTGTCTTCCATATCCAAATGGTAGTCACTTTGGGATATGTCAATTATCTTTCAATATTTCACAAACCTTTGGCCAAGCGTTGGGTTTTAGAATATCGAAATGATGTGCACCTTGTGCAACTTGCCCAATTGCAAACTTTGACTTTAAATAGATTTATTGTCAAGTATATTAAATTAAGCACTAAAGTCATCATCACATAAATCTTCCAAAGATTTTATGCTCTACTTATTTGCTTAATTATGGGCCTAGATATAACAAGTTATTTTATCCAATAAAGTAACCTATTATTGATTCCCAATTAAATCATTTAAATATTCAACTTTTCAAAATCTTTCTTGATTTAATAGTCAACTATTAATCAATTTTAATAAAGGTACTATTTATTATAATGATTACAATAATCCAATTATTTAATCAACTATAATCTTAATATTGATTACTATAATCCAAATATAAAATCAACTATCATTTTAATTCAATTATATTGATTACTATAATCCAATTATAAAATCAACTATATATCGAATGAGTTTATATAGTCCAACTATATATATTTTTAAAACAACATAAAATATTAGTCCAACTAATACTTTTGATTAATATGACGAGTAAAATATAGATGAGCGCGTTTAGCGAGTATTCGAACGAATGTTGCAAATTCAATACTTGCCTCCCACTATTTTTCGTCGAGCCTCTAACCCTCTGTCGAGTACTCGGGAAACCGTGTTTCCTAGTGGGCTAGGATCCCGTTAAATGTCACACAATCTTGACTTTGGCCAACAAATTGTATGATAATTAACTAGGTAGATCTCGAAGATCAATTGGATCTCATCCAACTCCTAGATCCAGTAGGTGGACATCCAAGTCCCAAACATATATCTAATATATGCCTATATATCGAATATATACCCTAACCTTTTTCCTCTGAATCAACTAGGCCTTGGCTTTGGCACAACAAACCTAGTGATCCAGTCAAGCGCGGACCCATTGACATGGAAGCTTCGTAATCAATGTCGATGGACAAGAAGTGGTCTTGACTTTGGCCAACAAACCACAACTTGGACACGGACATATGGAACAAAGCCTCGTGATTAAAACACATCTTCGACGGACAAGGGCTTGACTTTGGCCAACAACCCCTGCCAATCTCGGATCTTGAGCAAGAATCACTCAATGGAAGGAAAATAAACGCTTGATATTATTGAGGGATTTTCGTGTGCAAATTGGCTACCAATTTAATTATCTTTGTTAAGGTCTCATCATCATACACCCTTAAACATGCATTCTAAATACATAAAAAGCGAGTATGAAAATAAATAATAATGATATGCGGATGGATACTTAACACATTGATCCTAGATCAAATCTCTCTCTTTCTCACTCAAGCTAGCACTTGTATTACTTCTACCGTTACACTACACTTCTAAAGAAACCTCATATACATGGAGGGGAATAGGTGAGAAGAGAATACAAAGAGAATGAAGGTGATAAGGCTAGACACGCAAGTCCAATTTAATAAATCGAATTTATTACAACAATTTCTAAAATTGCCCACCCATCTAATATCCATCCGACGATATATACATTATACATACAACACAACCACGTATTCACACACATAAGCATGCTATCAATCAATCTAATCAAATTAATTAATCTGATAATTAAGTGATCATCCAATGTTCAAACAACGATTTGATTTTTTGTTCGAGTCAAACTCGTTTTTGCGAATAAGTACTCAAAGTACGAATTCTTGAATTAAATTAAACTACATCATTAAATCCAATATAACATGTATTTAATACTAATTCACTATTCAATTCCAAATTAAATATTAAACTTATTTAATTAAAACCTTTTACGATTTAAATTCCAAATTTAATCGTAACTCGTCTCAAAGACCGATTAACGTCCAACGTCAATTCCATTAAAGTCCAATGGGCTTTTAATTGATTTCTTAAGGTGTGGACTTTTGGTCAACTCGGGTCAAACCGATAACCAAAGTCCAATCCGGGATTTACCCCATAAGCCCATAAATCAATCTTGGCCCATTAGGCCCAATTAAACTTTAAAGGTTCATTAAGTCGCATTTGGGCTTTATGGTTGTGGTTTTGGGCCCAATTAGATCCAATCCATTTGGCCTAAACCTAACTTGATAAAATCAAGCCCAATAAGCCCAATTACAACATTAAAGTCCAATTTCCAAAATTAGGCCCAATTAATTAAATATACAAAATCCAATTTCATATTCAATTAAACTAAAGTGTATTACATGATTAATCAACTAAATCAATATTTCTAAAACACCATATTAGTCCAATTAATCATGCTCATTATCATTATCATTGTCCAACACATAAATGAAAAATCAAACCCATTTACATGCTTCTTTAGTCTCGGCCAAGGAAGGATTTCACATCCGATTTGGTTTCAATCCAATCAACCCACAATCGACATTAAATCAACATCCTAAATGATTTCATACACATCCAATGTTCATAAAATCAAACATCCAAGACATTCAAGGGCATACTCCAATTCGGCCAACATGAGAATTTTGGGGATTTATGTTCAATTCAAAGTACAATCCAATTGACCATAAATTAACATCATCCTACATGATTCTAACTCATCCAATGAATCAAAACCAAAAAATTCCAAGGATTCAAAATCACCAACACATTCGGCCAAGTGACAAAAATTGGGGAAAATTATTCCAAATCAATTTTCAACAAATTGGTCCAACCAAAATGCAATTAGACATGTTATAAGCATACTCAAACAATCAATTTATTCAAATCATGCTCAAAACAAATTTACCCAAATTTTAAGCCCTACAATTTCATGCTTGAACCTATAGCTCTTGATGCCATTGTTGGTTATTATCTAGGTCCCAAGATCAAACAAGACATGAAATGAATGTGTGAACACACCAACGGAGATGGCGGAATACTCACATCGATTGGTTGAGACGATTTGAAGATGAATGAAGCCATTTTGCTCACTGCCAAGGGCGCCCACTGCAACCAGTCCACTGCCCTCCAAATCAGAATTTTGAGCTGAGAAACGGAGCTCCAAACTTCGTCAAACGGATCCCGGCTCATGGGTGAACCTCCCTACCACCTTCGCAAGTCTCGTAGTGTGCTAGCACTTGCGGTTTTTGCCACAAAAACCCAACTCTTGGCTTCCCTTTGCTCACGTTTTTGGCTTCAAAAACCAGTGAAAAATGCCCCTTGGGCGTGAGCTTGAAGGAGAGAATGAGAGAGAAAAATGTTGTTAAGTTATTACAAAAGTGGTATAACATTTGTTTATATATTTTCCAAAAAATAATAAATGTTTTTACCATTTAATTTGCTTTCAAAAAACAAATTAAATCAATTGTAATGACCTTGAGTGTTCCACACTCCAAATTTAAAAGTCCATCACAAGTCCATCAAGTCACATCTACTTTAATAAAGTGACATGTTGTCATTTCACATCACTCAAACTCACAAGTGATTTGACGATTGATGCGACTAATGATTTGACGCTTGATGTGACTTGCGTCGCCACAATCGAATTCGAAATACGAATGTGCTCGCAATCACACTCGGGCTCGAGTTCGTTAATTCCAAATTAACGATTTTTCCGTCGCGTCGTAATTAAATGATTACGCCTAGCGAATTCACTATTCACGTCGCTAACGAATTAATTCTAAATTAATTCGTTCGCCCGAATTAAAATCTAATTTTAATTCCGCGTCGAAATCTAATTTCATTTAATATATCGAATATATTAATTTACCGATTAATTCCAAATTAATCATTATCTCTCTCTAGACGATATTTTATCCTAGATAAAATATCTCCGTAATTAATCCTAGATTAATTTTCTCTCTCTCTTATATAATCCCAGATTATTTAAGAGTGCGAGTTATGCGTCATCGGTGGATTATCGGGAAGCGACCCATGAGATCCCCGGATAAGTTGGCAGTAAATACGGTCGTCGGAGTATCCGAATCACGTACGTACCAAGTACTACGTTCTACCGATTTACGAGACAAGGTCGACTCCTAGCAAAGCACCAAGTCTTCCCAATTCTCCGGACATATCCATCTAAGAATATTTAAGATCTGTATCAAGCGTAGTATACCAATTGTATTGTGTATATCGGCCCAGTATCGGATAGTCACGTGCTAGGGCTGGGGCTGGATAAGTGTCTGCCCCGTCCGAAGCACATGTCGGATGTCTGGTAACATAGTCTCTATAATCGGATATTCATGACCTGGTCACAATATCCCGATTGGTTGCGCAACACTCAAGAGCACTAGTACCGTATCCTGCGTGACATCATCTCCACTATGACTGAAGTGATACTTCCGTCTTGACATCACACCCAATACACTACGACTCTCTGATAAACCCAGAAGTGGTGTACGCAGAACCGGTTAAAGCCTGTACCACCAAGACCAAAGTCTATCGATTATCGTAAGTATTAGCGATGTAAGTCTCAGGTTAAGACTATACACACCTACCTTGATTTCGGCCTCCCATAGACACATAGTCATAATACCAATGGGATTCCGGGGTCTATCCAGAGCGAAGCTGTTTCCCGTACCATCGGTGAAACACGACCTCCTATCGCACTTGCATAAGTATCCGATACTTATATATATGAGAACTATGTCGTTGTGCCCTCACAACGCACACAAGTGCAATACTAGCCTATTCCGCATTATCGATGTCCAGTCTCGATAATACTCCGGCTAGGGATATTTAATGATTAATCCTTCGGGGACTGATACTGTCTCATATCATTCTCAGTCCAGGAACTAATCACAGGGACCTCTCTTCATTTATATATCTATGGTGATCTAATCACAAATGATGAGAGTGCAATTTCCTTGTCACATAGTTAATTTGCTACAACAACACAATGATCTGTGCAAATAGTGACGCTATGGGTCATTTTGTCCAACAGCATCTATAAATGGCAATGGAGTAAAAAAAAAAAAAAAAAATTGTGTAAAAAAAACGTCTGAGATCCGAGTTATTAAGTCTGTAAGGGTGTCTTAACACCTAGTGCCCTAAACCCAACTGGTTTGGGAGTTACTGGCCCAAAGCTCGTTACATGAATCGAAGATGTTGCTAAAATTTTTTTTATATATATATGAAGTCTGAGTAATTAAGTCTGTAGGGGTGTCTTAACACCTAGTGCCTTCAAGCCAACTGGTTTGGGAGTCACTGGCCCAAAGCTCGCTACATAGATGGAAGATATTGTATATAAATAAAAAATTCAAAAATAAAAAAAATGAGAAAATTCAGAATAAAAATATTCCATTGCTAAAAAATGTGTGAATTCTGATAAAACTTTAGGAAAAAAATATTACTCTATTTTCAACTACACTTATGAATATTGTGGGCACAATGACTTGATTAATACCTTGTTAGTTGTGTGTATGAAGAATGGAAAAACTAATCGGAGAATTTACTTATTCGGTAATTTAGAAAGAAAGAAAACAACTACTAACTTGGAGTAGATGTTTCACCTGTTTAGTCACTAACTTCTTTATTCTCTTGTCTTTTTGCATTTGTGTGCAGTAGTTTTACTATCTTTTTACTTTTATCGAACGTTTGTGGGTATCGTTGCTTTAAGCCCTCACGAGACTACAACTCGTCCACTAGGGACATCTAGGGGTTTAAAGGCTTGGTGCATACGCTAAATGCAATCGTGATCCCTACGAAAGTGGCTTAGTTTAATTTTAATTATTTATTATATTATTTTACTCGAGGACTAGCAAAATATTTGGTTTGGGGGTGTGATGAGTGGTAATTATATCATTATTTCCCACTCATTTAACCTAATATTTTGTATAGTTTCTCGAGTTTTATGAATGTTTTGATGTGTTTTTATTTATTTTACAGATAAAAATAATATTAGGACTTAATGGAATCAACTCAGGGCTAAAACGATGAAATCGGCAGGAAAAAGGGTCAAAAACGAAAATTTAATGTACGCGTCACGAAGTGTAGTCCTAAATTCGAGTTTTGCGCAATTTTGGTAATTTGGCCATAACTGATTTATCTGATATCTGATTGAGCTGATTCAAGTTGAAGATTAAAGAAGACTCAAAGATCTACAACTTTGAAATTTTAAATATTTTCAAATTCTGATGTTTTCAAGACCGAAATTAACGAATCACCCAATGTATTTTGTGTAATTACTAAAGTCATTATCAAAAAATTAAAAAAATGGAAAATGACAATTTACAATTATCAAACTTCCACAAAACATGCTTGCATGTTTGGTGGCATGTTTTCTGGAGTGTCTTATGGCATGTTTGGTGGAGGATTTTGTGGAGAGTTTGGTGGAGCAATTGGTGGAGAAATTGGTGGAAGCCTTTAGATTTTCCTATAAATACCAAGCCATTTCATTTGTAATTCTCATGCTTTCCTTAGGTCTTTGTAAGGAATTTAAGGATTGCATCTTGTTTGTATTTATTTTTAGTATTTAATTTATGCATTTTTATTTTCAGTAATAGTAGTAGTTTATTTTTTTTATCTACTTTCATGTTTTGTAGTTAATTTTCCACTGGGGGAAGGGTGAAGCTTTTATTATTTTAGTTTGGATTAATCTCCCTTAATTATAATATGGAAAATTATAATTTAACATAAAAGGTTATACCGCCTTAATGGCTGGTTTTATTAATTTGACATAATGTGACACCGCCTATATGGCCGGTCTTTATGTGACAGATGATTACCGCATATATGGCTGGTTTATGGACAAATAATGATACCGCCTTTATGGTCGGTCGGACTTAATTAAAATCTGACTTAATGAGGATACCGCATATATGGCTGGTTGGTAATATCACTGATAAATTCTATATTATAGTAAGGGAGATTTCTAAATTAGAAATATTAAAGGTGGATCCCCCAACCCCCAGCATTTTATTTTTATTCTAGGGAAGTGATGAAACACAATATCCACACACTTAATAATTGATTTTCTTTTTATGGGTCATTCTTTAGTTTGTTTATTGAGTCTTAAGCCTAATGCTTCTTGTTAATTGGCCATTAATAAGATTGATTTGGTAAACTTAAAATGAACTTGACGAAGGGATTTTAGGTTTCAGCCTTAGATTCAATAGCCCACGATCTTCCTTGAAGATAAATAACCCTTTAATAGATTTCCTTACAGGATAGACATATACCTGTCGGGCGGGGGTAGCCAGTTTTGGAACTTAAACTTAATGAATTCGGGTAACTTGGTTAACTTAGACATATGATTAATTGGGTTATTTGGGTATTTGCGTCTGACCATCGACATAGGCTTTTGCATATCTTCGTGTTCCAGGTTAGCAAACTGACTTATTACACATATATAAGAGAATCAATTCATCTTTAGGATAATATTGTATGGAATCACAACCCTTGATCTTTGTATCTTTTATTTATTTTTCTTAGTATTTTCTTTTGTTTATTTTATTTATTTTATTTAAGGAAATCCACATTTAACAACCAAAAGCAGTCATTCTCGTCTCCCTTAATTAGATACTTGTAAATAAATAGTATCAATAATTAATAACAACAGTAGGAATTAAGTCTTCGTGCGATCGATATTTTTATACTACTTGAACGATACGTGCATTTGCGTTATACGCGTGTGATTACGTACCGGTCAGTGCTTGAGTTTTCTAATTACGTGATAGTGGTGGGATCAGTTAGTGACTAGTAGGAGGAGGAATAGAGAGATATTTCTACATGGGGAGAGTTGAGGGCACCTATACGGCAGAGATTTGTGCCTAGTCACTGTTATCAGGATCTCCATTATTTTCATTATTGACTTCAGAGTATTACTTAGGGATCGAGGAGTATGGATGATTACTACAAAGAGATGGAGATATCCATGATTCGGGCTAATGTTGAGGAGGATATAGAAGCTACGATAGCTAGATTTTTGAATAGACTGAATAGAGAGAAAGCTAACGTGATGGAACTTCATCATTATGTGGAATGTGAGGAGATGGTACACATTGCTATGAAGGTGGTGAGACAATTGAAACAAAAAGGGGCTGTGAGATTTCCTAGTTCTCCATGGACACCTGGGTGGGATAGTGGGGATAAGAAGAAAGAGGTCGTTCCTAAGACTAAATAAAAGGAATAAGTAGGTGGAAAATGTGAGTCCAAGACGGAGAGATATAGTGCGACCAAGACTCAAGAGATCAAGTGCTTCAAGTGTACAGACGTAGGTCATATTGCATCTCTATGTCTAAATAGGCAAGTGATGGTTATGAGGAATAATGGTATTTTGGAGTCTGAAAGTAAGGGTGACGATGATATGCTTGGGTTGATTGATGACGATGATGAGGGCACAGCTTACCCGGAGCCTAGTTTGGATATGCTTGTCACTAGAAGGGCATTGAGTACTTAGTCTAAGATAGAGGACATGAAGGAATAGAGGGAGATTATCTTCCATACTAGATATAGAGTACGTGGTAAGGTATACAGCTTGTTGATGGTTGGATGTAGTTGGACTAACGTAGCTAATACTAGTCTTGTGGAGAAATTGGGATTAACTTGGAAGAAGCATCCTCGACCTTATCATTTGCAGTGGCTCAATGATATTGGCGATGTCAGGGTCAATAAGCTGGCTATGGTAACTTTCTCTTTTAGTAAGTACAGTAATGAGGTGATGTGTGACGTCGTGCCTATGTAGGTTGGGCATATCTTGTTGGGACGTCCTTGGAAATATGATAGGAGAGTGAGGCATGATGGGTATCACAATAGGTATAGCTTCATTAAGGATGGTATGCCTATCACACTATTTCATTTATCCCATGCAGAAGCTCATGCGGATCAAGTGAAGTTGAGAGGTGTGAATGACCACCACGAAGGGGCTGAGGCCGTGAGTGAAGGGAAACAAAAGGAAAAGGTTATGAATAGGGTCAGGAAGAATGCATTAGACATGGGGGATAATGATGTGTTAGAGGTTCGGTGGACCATGTGTGCGAGGGCATCATTGGGCATTGATGGCCTTCCTGACATTTGTGGTAGCTTATAAGTTTTTGATTTATAGGTTAGAGATTCTTTTGCGCGTGATCCATTCCTTAATATGCATGAACATTCGCGTGGTTACCTTATTACTTAGATGGATTCAAATTCGAGGACGAATCATTTCGATGAGAGTGGGAACGATGTGATTTTCAGGGCTGCATAGGCAGAGTTGCTCACATTTTAGGGGTGTTATTATTAAGCTCTAACAAGCTTAATAATCTTGGCAATAAAGGGCTTAGGGTTTTAGGCACGAGTTTATTAATATTAGGGGTAGTTTGGATAATTCAAGCATTATGCTTTCATTAGGTTAGGGTGGTTAGTATTTAAACATTATCTTCTTCTTCTTTTTCCCAATTTTGAATGTGAATTAATAAAGAAAAATCAGAGATAGATTCTCTCATTTTTGCTTGCATTCCTGATTAGCATAATCAACCCTTATCAAGGAATTGACTACCCATGTGGTGGGAATTCGCTATTGGGTTTCTTGGGCCTTTGTCTTCCAATGAATTAAATTCTACAACGTGTTACTTTCCTGGACATTGGTTTTTGATTTGTTGTGGGTTCAATATGGTCTTGTTTCGCTTGGAATCATTTCATAGTCACATAAATTTATTTGGACCACATTGACAAGACATACCTAAAAACTATTGTTACACGCACAATTCACTATTCAAGCCTTATTAATTAAGGATTTTCCGTAAAACTGTCAAATAGTTTTATTTGATCAAATCAATGAATACATGCAAATATAGACATAATTTTGGATTAAATATCATACATCAAACACGAATCTTGTCATAGATAAGGGATCAAACTGGCTCTGATGCCATTTCTATTGGCGTTTTTTACTATTTTATCAGATTGCGTATCGGAAGGTAGAAAAATCAAATTTTTCTGATTTCAATGATTTTTCTTGGATTATTAAAATAATCTAATTTATTTTAATCCTACAATTAAAAATCAGATATTTAAAATCCCAAAGCAATATAAAATCGAAAATTGTGCCTAGATGCAAACTTTTATATTTGATCATTTTAGTCATAATTTATCAAATACATAATTAGGTATTTCCAAAACACTTCCAAAAAGATTTGTGCACCAAAAACACACCAATTTATATTCAAGACATGAAAAACCCCAATTTTAGAATTTGGCAGATACCATAATTTTTCAATTAATCAAATTAAATGAAATTAACTAAAATTAATCCAAATCCATGATCTAATCCAAACATTCCAACACTAATCAAGTCATACTACAATGAAATAACTCAAGAATAATTCTAGGTCATTATTGAGTACAACCAAATTAAGCCAAAATTTTACTAGTTAGGCTTAATTAGAATACCTCACATGCATGTATTCAATCAATTTCGTAGCCAAAATTCTCAACACATTATTCAATAGAGGAAAAAAAAATACCACATCATATGGCACAAACTTGAGCAATACAAATAATTTTCACGTTAAGGAATTAAGAAAATTACCTTAATCTTCCAAGATCTTCAAGCTTTGCCCTGATAGATTTGTTTCTCTCAAACCTCTCTTTAGTGTGTTATGGATGGAAAAAGACTGAAGAAAATGAAAAAAAAATCATTTATATACCTAGGGTTGCATGGGCCGAAACATTAGGGACAAAATGGTCACTTTTAATACTTAAAGATAAGACTAAATTTTACTTAAGCTTAATTCATGCCATATGTCTCCAATTATATATAATCTTTTGTTATAATATTTAAGTAACATCCAGTGACCCTAGCGACTTGCACGCTACCAAAACCTGACGACTATTACAATATGGAGGTATAATACTTGATATGAATTATGTTCGAGCAAGTACGTGCTCATAAAATGGCATTTGGGACGTTCGGTAAATCCCTTGAAATTTTGACGCGAAACTTAGCTTATGACTCGTTCCGAATAGTCTTAAGTTATCAGACCCTATATTTTTCATACGATCTCCGATATTTATGAATTTTATATCATCGAAAAGCTAAGACCAAGACCTATAACTTTCGTGTTGAATATGTTTCCAAATGAGGACCCGAAATAGGTCAAAAATCACAATTTCCGCGGCTACTATAGTAATTTCGAGAATTAACTAGATTTGGGTGATGTGGCAAAATATGGACCATTCATTTGCAACAAAAAATTAGCTCTTACTCTATAAATAGAGCACTATTCATCCATCCTCCTTGCAAGCGAAAAACGTGAGGGAGATGTGGGAAGCTTTCTCATTTTCTTTTCTTCTCATGCCACATTTGGATGTAATTGGTAATGCTTTCAAGCGTATCACATGACAAGTAAGCCCTCTATTCTCTTTTCTTCTTTCTAATTTTAGTTTTGGGCAAGGAAGTGAAGCCCTAATTTCGTACCTTGTGTTACCCTAATAATGAGAATAGCATAATCAGTTTTGGATTAGTTGATAATATGCATTTTGAGAAGTGTTTAGAGAGTATTAGCATGTAATGAGGTTTATTGTGTGAGAATTTGATGAGGATATTATGCTTGGTGATTGAATGATTCTAGATAATGGGTTGTGTGTGGGTGGTGATATTAGATGAGTTTTGATGTTGGGAAAGTTCCTATGTGTTGGTCCTAGCTTAAAGGCATGGGAATTGTTTGAGCATGGCATGAAGAAGGGAAAATAGGCCCTGGAAATGGGTTCGTGTCGCGACGCCAGCCATTCAGCGTCACGATGCATTCAAAACAGAAGCCTTGTTCTCGACTCTGATCTGGTTCGCATCGCGACGCGAAGAGTCCGGCGTCGCGACGTGATACAGAGCATATCCTCTATTTGGTTTTGTTTTCATGCGCATCACGATGCGTAAGACCCGACATCGCGAGGCAAGGCAGAAAAATTTTTGTCCCATTTTATTTTAAACTTTAAAGGTTAGAGACCCCCTTAGGGGTTTTATATCATATCATATTTACACATTCTGACACGTTGTACGTATTTTACACCATGAGACAATTATAGAACAATTTAATTAAGAAAATTAATCTAGTTCCAAAGCATGTCCCCATATTCATATTCTAACCAAGTTATCGATTTTAGATCCTCGCAGGAACCGAAATTCCCTTCGATGTGTGGCAAAGCACCAACCAGAATCCAAATTTGTGAGTGGACACTCTTCTTTATAGTTGACTTTTGTAATGTATTTTTACATATCAGACTTATTTTTACGCTTTTAAGGCGTTAGATGATTTGTATTGCAGTTATTTCATGAAAAATTATGATTTAAGATATGTTGAGAAAGAAATTTTTTCAAAGTATGATTTTATAATTTTCGAAGCATGTGGGAAAAACCCACCTCAATATGTAACTTGACACAGACATGTAATTGATGGATGATATGTGCACATGTAGAAGACTGGGGGGACGGCGATACGTAAAGCCCCTAGATCCTAGTTCAGGTTTAGGGATGACAGATGCCCCTAGATCCTAGTTTCAGAGCTTGGAGGGTAGCATAGATCTGCACCCTGATGAGTGGTAAATGTATCACTATTTCCCACTTATTTGACCTAATATTTTATATAGTTTCTTGAGTTTTGTGAATATTTTGATGTGTTTTATGTTATTTTATAGATAAATAAGGTTTCGGGACTCTCTGGGGATGATTCGGGGCCGAAACAGTGAAAAACTGACAAAAATGGCAAAACTGTCATTTGGCGCGTCGCGATCGTTAACGTGCGCCGAAGTCTACTAATGTGCGCCAGGACATGTGTCACAATCAGAGAAGATTTGCTAAATGCGCCTTGCTAACATGCGCTATGCTAACATGCATTGTTTGCTAACGTGCGCCGAATTTGCTAACGTGCGCGTGCCATGTGTCAACATCTCAGCAAATCATGCTAACGTGCGCCGGACACGTGTCATCATCACATGTTGCCGAGAATCATCATCGCCACGTCAGTACCATCTCAGTACATACGTCATCAATGACGTCAGCATAATAATTCAATGGTCGCCACGTTAGCATAATTATTGAAATAATCACTCAGCCCTGCCACGTGTCGCCGTCTCCGCAATTTGTGCCACAAATCACGGCGCGTCGCAACGCGCAATGTTTACGTGTCGCGATGCGTGGGCCAACTTGTGCCTATAAATAGAAGGTCGAATTTCAGATTTGAATTCATACCTTCTTCAATGTAATTCCTTAAGAATACTAAGAAAATTGTATCTTGTTTGTTTATTTACAGGTTTGAGTAATTAATTTTCGCATTTGCACTTTCTTTTCTTTACTTTTCAGTCTTTACTTTCTGCAATTTACTTTTACGCACAATACTTTTCTTTCTTTACTTTTTCAGTTTTTACTTTTCAGTAATGAGGAGGTAACTCCCCTTGCTGGGGTTAAAGGTAAAGCTTTTATTACTAATATTTAGATTAATCTCCCTTAATTATAATAGATAAAATATTTAAAACCTGACTTAATGAGGATACCGCCTTATGGTCGGTTGGTAATTATTGAAATTGGTTTTAACCTGACTTAATGAGGATACCGCCTAGTTGGTCGGTTGGTAATTAATTATTAATTTGACTTAATCAGAATACCGCCTATATGGCTGGTTGGTAATTATCACGCAAAGTTTATATATTATAATAAGGGAGATATCTAAAATAGTAGTAATAAAAGTGGATCCTCTAACCTCAGCATTTTTTTTATTGTAATTTTACATTTTTAATTTTCAGCATTTACTTTTCAGCATTTACTTTTCCGCCTTTACTTTTCCGCATTTACTTTCCAGCATTTACTTTATGTCTTTATTTTATTTAAGTTCTTACTAGCCGTAAATATGTGTCGTAACTAAACCCGTTATCTGGGGTTGTGATGAATTCTAATATCACCGGTTGATAATGGGTTAATTTACAGTTTGGGTAATATAAAGGTTTATTTATTGAGTCTTAGTCTTAATGTTTCTTGTTAACTGGCCATTAATAAGATTGATCTGGTAAACTTAAAATGAACTTGGAAAATGAATTTTAGGTTTAAGACCTTAGACTCATTAGCCCACGATCTTCATTGAGGATAGATAATCCTTTAATAGATTTCCTTACAGGATAGGAATATACATGTCGGGCGGGGGTAACCATAATTGGAACTTAATCTTAATGAATTCAGGTAACTTAGTTGACATAGGAATATGATTAATAAAGTTATATTATGTATTTGTATTTGACAATCGGAAGAGGCTTTTGCATAATTTCGTGTTCCAGGTTAATAAACTGATATATTACACAAACGTAAAATAACCACTTCATCTTTAAAAAGATATTGGAAAGATTCACAACCCTGAATAGTTTAATAATCTGGAATTTTCATCAATTTACTTTCGTAAAATTTTATTTACTTGTTTTAAGTTTAAAGGCACTATCCAATCAAACAATCAATCCATTAGATACTCGTAAAAATTTGTCTTCATAAATTAATAGCTTAAGTATTAAGTCCTCATGGGATCGATACTTTTTATACTACTTGAACGATACGTGTGCTTGTGTTATACGCGTGTTATTGCACCGGTCACACCCCCAGTTGAATTGAGGGTTTTTCGCGTAAATTGGAAACCAATTTATTATCTTTGATTAGGTCTCATCATACATCCTTAAACATGCATTCTAAAAGCATAATAAGGCGCGAATAAAATTAATAATGATATGCGGATGGATATATAACAATTTGTTCCTAGAACAAATCTCTCTTTTTCCTCTCTCCCGCTAGCACTTTACATACTTCTACCCAATTACATTATACATTAAAGAAACCTCATTTGCATTGAGGGGAATTGGTGAGAAGAGAAATACAAAGAGATAAGGAGGTGAAAGGCTGGACACGCAGGTCCAATTTAATAAATAAGTACCATACTTACAACAATTTCCAAAATTGCCCCACCCATCAAATATCCATCTGATATACATTATTCATATAAATACATCCAAATATTCACACAAAGCATACTGTCAATCAATCTAATCCAATTAATTAATCTTTGATTAATGACCATCCAATGTTCAAACAACGAATTGATTTGCGCGAGTCCAACTCGTTTAAGAATAAATACTCAAAGTACGTATTCTTGAATTATATTGAACTACAATTTTAAATCCAATTTAAATTGTATCAAATACTAATTCATATTTAATTCCAAATTAAATAATTACACTTATAATAGTGCCATTTAGACTTGGATTCCAAATCCAATCCAAATGGGTCTCAAAGGCCCAATTAGCATCCAATACTATTCAATTAAAGTCAATGAGCTTTCAATTAATTCTTTAGGCATGAGCTTCGGCCATAATGGATCAAACCCAAAATGCCAAGGCCCAAATAGGAATCACCATATGCCAAAAATCAATTTAGACCCATTAGGCCCAATTAAATTTTTAAAGGCCCAATAGTAATATTTAGTCTTTATGGAAATGGTTTTAGGCCCAATTAGATCCAACCCAATTGTCCAAAACCAATCTTGGCCCAACCAAGCCCATTAGCCCAAATATAACAAATTAGCCCAATCCAATTTAAAGACTAATTTATTATTAACATAATATTCCAAATATCACATTAATTTAATTAAAGTGTAATTTCCATAATTAATTGATTAATTTAATATTTCCAAAACATCAATTAATCAAATTAATCATACTTTAATTCTCAAATTCATGTCCAACACGAAATTGAGGCAAAATCAATCCATTCCAACATGCTTAATCTCATGAAAATTGCATAAAATAACACTCAATTTGATTTCAATCCAATTAAATCAACATACAAGATTTATTTCATGCTTTTAAACATATCCAATTGTCTAATTCAAAAAATTACCATGAGTGTATTAAGGTTCATACATTCGGCTATGGCTAGGGAATTAGGGAAATTTTGATCCAACCAATTTTCTCAATTCCAAAGATGCACAAATCCAATTCATCATCATCCAACCACATTCAAACAACCAATTTAGAAATTTATAAGTTCCAAGCACAAAATCCCCAAGTAAAGTTTAGAACCCTAGATTCATAAATCATGCTTAGAGCTCGCTCTGATACCATTTTTAGTGTCCTAGACATACCACAGGATCTCTAAGCATGATTATTGTGTGAATAAACAAGATAAGTTGCCGAAAAAAACTTACATTGATCGGTTGAAGTTCAAAATTTTTCCTTGGATCTAGAAGCTCCAAGCTTTCTTTTTGAGTTCCAAACTCTTAGGTGAGTTTCCCTATCACCTTAATTGACTCTCTAAAGTGCTAGCTTTGAATAATTTTTGCAACAACAATTCCATGGAGAACAGAGGAAGAATTGGCCAACAAGGGAGATAGAAAGATGAATAGTCTTTTTCAAGTTCTAAACTTCTTACCAAACATGTAAAAAGTGTGTATGTTTTGACTTCTAAAGTGCAATAAATATTGCCAAAAACTTCCATCATCTTTTGACAAGTTGATGTAAGTTAGAGTGGGTCCCACCACTTTAAATTCCAGATTTAAGTTGGCTTCTACAACACAATTTAGGCCCGGGTTCGTTTAATATGATTAAACAAATTTTTCGTCGCGACGCAATTAAATCCAATTTAATTAAATAATAATGCCTAGCAAAATTATTACGAAAGTCGCTTACGAATTAATTCCAAATTAATTCGTTCGCTTGAATTAAAATCCAATTTTAATTCCGTATTGAAATCCAATTTCAATTAATATATCTGATATATTATTTTAGCCCAATTAAATAAATTAAATAGTAAAATCCAATTTAACTATTAAATTTACTTTGCCGATTAATTCCAAATTAATCACGTTCTCTTTTCTAGATGAATTTAATCCCAGATAAAATTCTTTCTGTAATTAATCCCAGATTAACTTTCTCTCTCATAATTAATCCCAGATTAATTTGTTCGAGTCAAATGTCATCGGTGAATCTTTGGGAAGCGACCCAAGAGATTCCTGGATATGTTGGCAGTAAATGCGATTGTCGGACTATCCAACACGTGCGTACCCGGTACCACGTTCTTACCGATTTATAAGACATGGTTGGCTTCTAGCAAAGCACCATGCCTACCCAATTCTCCAGAAATATATTCAACATGGAATATATATCATCTGTATCAGGCGTAGTATACAATATATTACGTAATACGATCCAGTATCGGATCTCACATGTTAGGCCTAAGGCTGGAATTGTGTCTGCCCTGTATGAAGCATATATCGGATCACTTGCAACTAGTCTCTGTAATCAGATAATCATGACCTAGTCATACTATCCCGATAGCTGTAGCATTTAAGAGTACTAGTTCTATATCCATACGTGATCATCATCTCCATATGACTGAAGTGATACTTCCATCTTGACATCACACCCAATACACTACGATTCTCAGTAAACACAGAAAAATGCGTACACATAACCTGTTAGAGCTCCGGACGACCAAAACCAAAGTATACTGATTGTCGCAAGTATTAGCGATGCAAGTCTCAGGTTAAGACCACATTGACCGGCGTAAACACACACGTATAACGCAAGCGTACGTATCGTTCAAGTAGTATAAAAATATCAATCCCACGAGGACTTAATTCCTATTGTTGTTATTAATTATTGATACTATTTATTTACAAGTATCTAATTATAGGGAGAAGGGAATTGATTGCTTTTAGTTGGTTGAATGTGGATTTGCTAATTAAAATAAAAACAGACTCAAAAGAAAATACTAAGAAAGATAAAAGAAAAGACTCAAAGATCTAGGGTCGTGACTCCACAAAATATTATCTAAAGATGAATTGATTCTCTTATATATGTGTAATAAATTAGTTTGCTAACCTGGAACACGAAAATATGCAAAAGCCTATGTCGATGGTCAGACGCAAATACCCAGTATAACCCAATTGAACCATATTTCTATGTCAACCAAGTTACCTGGATTCATTAAGATTAAGTTCCAATTATGGCTACCCCCGCCCGACAGGTATATGTCTATCATGTAAGGAAATATATTAAAGGGTTATCTATCCTCAAGGAATATCGTGGGCTATTGAATCTAAGGCTGAAACTTAAAATCCCTATGTCTAGTTCATTTTAAGTTTACCACATCAATCTTATTGGTGATCAGACAACAAGAAGCATTAAGCTTAAGACTCAATAAACAAACTAAAGAATTACCCATAAAAAGAAAATCAATTATTAAGTGTGAATATTGTCTTTCATCACTTCCCTAGAATAAAATAAAATGATGGGGTTAGAGGATCCACATTTAATATTTCTTATCTAGGAATCTCACTTATTATAAAATATAAATTATTTTATGTTCTGCTTTCTCAGGAATTAATAATGTTAAACATTTAAAACCAGCCATATAGGCGGTAATCCATTTAGTCCAACTACACCAGCCATATAGGCGGTAATTATCTGTCACATAAAGACCAGCCATATAGGCGGTAAAGTAATTTATATTTAGACCGACCATATAGGCGGTAATAAAGTCTGACATCAATTAATCCGATTAAATTATAATTTAAATATTATAATTAATTGAGATTTACCTAGATAATTATATTAAAGGTTTCACCTTTTACCTCAGCGGAAATTTAACTACAAAACATAAAGTAAATAAATAAAATGATGTAATGAAAACTAAAAATAAAAATACATAATTTTAAATATTACAATAATTTACAAAACTATATGCTTCCTATGAAATCAGGGAAAAAAATCCCAAGGAAGACACACCAAATGAAGTGCTGAAGAGCTTAATTTATAGGCATTTTCTAGATCTGGCGTCGCGACGCTACAAGCATTGGCGTCACGACGCTGGCACGCAGATTTGGTCTACGCGGTTTGACCACGCGTGTTTCATCGGTGTAATTTGGTGATGACATGTGTCACGCGGTGAAACGGTACAATGAGAAGCTGACACGTGGCACACATATGATTTGCATGTGATTTGGTCCAATGATAAGGCGACACGTGTCACGCGGAGTGTCGGCACCATAGGTTTGTAACACGTGTCTCGACGCATGTTAGCAGATCCTCTGTGATGATGACACGTGGCTCGGCGTACGTTAGGCGTCGCGACGCCGGAAAATTACAAAAATGCCCTTTTTCATCCATTTCACTATTTTGACCCCAAATTACTTCCAGTGCTTTCCAAACTTTATTTATCTACAAAATAACAATAAAAAACATCAAAACGTTCACAAAATCCAAAAAACTATACAATGTATCAGGTTAAATGAGTGGGAAATAGTGATATAAATACCACTCATCACACATACACCTACCCTGATTCGAATTCCCATAGACACAAATCATACTACTAATGGGACTCTGAGGGGTCTATCCAGAGCGAACCTGTTCCTGGTCCAACGGCTAACAGAACCTCCTATCACACTTGCATAAATATCGAATACTTAAATATATGAGAATTATGCCGTTAAGCTTCCATAACGCGCACAAGTGTAATACTAGCCTATTCTACATTATCGATGTCCAGTATCGATAATACTACGACTAGGGGTATTTAATAATTAAACCTTTTGTGGATTAATACTGTCTCATATCTTATTAATCTGGTACTAATCATATAGACTTTTATCATTTATATATCAAGTAATCCAATTACAAAATGATAAAACAGTAATTTCCTTTGTCACGTAGTTGATTTGTACAAAAACACCATGTATTTTACAAATAGTGATGCGATGGGTCATAATTGTCCAACAATCTCCTACTTGGCCTATAGCTAATCACTCAAATGTCCAACACCTGAACTATGTATGGGTCGCTCATGCTTATGCTGAGACATCGCTTTCGTCAGCGGATATACAAGGTTATTATCTGAAACGATCTTTTCGATCTTCACATCGCCACGATGTGTGATCTCACGAATCAGATGAAACTGTCGAAGTACATACTTAGATCATTGATGAGACCGTAATTCCTTAGCCTGTGCTGTAGCCCAACTCAGCTGCTAACAGAACTACTCCTAATCCAATTAGGAATTTTTAGATCCAAAATGCTTCTTTTGCTGCCTCAGCCGCAACAACGTATTCCGCTTTTGTTGTTGAATCTGCAACAGTATCTTGCTTAGAAGATTTCCAGCTCACTGTTCCATTGTTCAAACAAAATATGTATCCTTATTGCGACTTATAGTCGTCTTTATCGGTTTGGAAACTTGCATCGGTGAACCCAGTCACCTCAAGTTCTCCATCTCCATAGACTAAGAAAGCATCCTTAGTTCCTCTAAGATACTTAAGGATGTTCTCAATATCAATCCAATGACCTTCACCTGGATCGGCCTGATTGTGACTACATATACTCAAAACGTATGAGACATCAGGTCGCGTACATGTTATGGCATACATGATCGATCTGACTGCTTAAGCAAATGGGATCCGATTCATTGCATCTCTCTCATCTTTAGTTTCAGGACACATGTCCTTAGATAGAGAGACGCCATGTTATACTGGAAATAGTCTCTTCTAGGACTGATCTATGTTGAATCTCTTCAACACTGTCAATGTACGAGTTCTCGGAGAGTGCTAATAACTTTTAGATCTATCCAGTAGATCCTTATTCCTAGAATAAAGGTTGCCTCTCTCAAGTATTTCATGGAGAATTTTAATGAAAGCCAAGCTTTCACCGATTTTAATATCGGAATGTCATTGCTAAGAAGCAATACATCATCAACGTATAGGACAATCATTGTCAGTGCGCTCCCACTAATCTTCATATATACACAAGAATCATCATCATTTTGAATGAAACCATATACCATTATGATATCATCAAAATGTTGGTTCCAAAAACGCAATGCTTGCCTCAATCCATAAATGGATCAATTTAACTTGCAAACCTTGTTTGCATGTTTTGGCACGACAAAAACGTCAGGGTGTTGTATATGAACATCCTCCAAAAGGTTTCCATTAAGGAAATCGTTTTTGATGTCCATCTTCCCTATTTTATAATTGAAATATGCAGCTTTAGCAATCATTATCCGAATGGATTTAATCATGGCAACGGGTAAAAGGTTTCGTCGTAATCGACACCATATTGATGACGATACCCTTTCGATACAAGCCTAGCTTTATACGTTTGTATGTTTCCATCCATGTTTGTCTTTACCATGAAGACTCATTTGCTACCAATAGGCACAATGCCTTCTGGCACATCAACTGGTGTCCAAACTTGGTTGTATACATGGAATCCATTTCGGACTTCATGGCACATTGCCATAAAGCGGAGTCGATACCTTGTATTGCTACCTCATACGTAGCTGGTTTATTATCCTCAATAAGATTAATGTCTACATAAGGTGAGATCAGAAACCCATACCTCTAAGGTTGTTTTCTGACTCTCTCCGACCTACGCGGTTCTTGTGTATTAGAAGATTGTGGAACAGTCTCATCCCTGATGAACTATTCATGTTTCGTGAGGGGATCGGTGCCAGGAACAGTTCCACTCCGATTTTCATCGAGTTCTACTTTCCTCCCACTTACCACTGCATTTAGGAATTCCTCTAAGGAAATCCGTATGAGAGTAACAAATATTTTGTTCTCTTATGGGGTTGTGGAAATAATATCCTTTGGTTTCCCTAGGATAACCAATTACAAATAGGCACTTATCTGATTTGGGTTCTAGTTTGGTACCATCCAAGCGTTTAACGTATGCCCTGCATTCCAAAATCTTCAGGAATGAGAAACCCGGTTTCTTTCCTGTCAATATTTCATATGGAGTCTGTCCAACAGACTTTGACGGAAACTTATTCAAAATAAGTATTGCATTGTTCAATGCGTATCCCATAAGGAAATTGGTAGCTCAGTGCGACTCATCATTACCTTACCATGTCCAACAAAGTTTGGTTTTTCCGTTCGGACACACCACTCAATTGAGGTGTTCCGGGAGGAGTCCACTATGAAAGAATACCATACTCTTTCAAGTAATCAAGAAACTCATTGCTTAAGTATTCTCAATCATGGTCCAACCGTAATGTTTTATTACTTTTTCCGGTCTATTTTTCTACTTCGTGTCGAAACTCTTTGTATTTCTCAAAAGTTTCTGACTTGTGTGTCATAAGATACACATAACCATAACGCGATGCAACATCCTTAAAGGTTACGAAGTATTCATATCCATCTCTAGCCTGGCTAGACATGGGCCCACATACGTCACTATGAACGAGAGCTAACAGCTCGGTGGCACATACACATTTACCGCTAATAGGCATTTTTCCTAATAAACAAGATTCGTAGACGTCATATGAACTAGGATCAAATCCGTCCAAGTATACACTCTTCGAAAGTGTGGATATACGAGTTTGTTAATGTGTCTCAGACAACTATGCCAGAGATAAGTTTCATCTGATTTATTCAGTTTGAGCTTTTTGTTTGTCATATTATATGTTTGAGATTCACTTACATTCAAAATATAAAGACCATTATTAGCATTTGTTGTACATATCAAAATGTTATCTTTATCTACAAAACACCTAGTGTTCCAGAATACAAAGGTACACCCGCAATGGGTTAAACAAAATACAGAGAGGATGTTCTTAGTCAAACTAGGTACAAAATAACAGTCACCTAATGTAATTACATGCCGTAATGGCAGATACAAAACATAGGTCCCAACGGCCAAAACAGCGACTCTCGTCCCATCAACGATCTCATTTGAAGTCAGTATCCTGCTAATCATCAGATCATGTACACCAGTACATATGTGAGTACCACATCCAGAATCAAAAATCCAATTTTTAAAACCAGTAGTGGACATGTTTATAATAAACATACCTGAAGCCGGAGCCTTGCCCGTCTTCACTTCCTTCAACTCCGCTTGTACTCACGGCAGTCACGCTTCCAGTGACCCTGTTTACCACAATGTAAGCAGACGTCTTGGGATATGTCATTAGTCTTCCCAGAAGACTGTGATGATTTAGCCTTGCCCTTCTTCTTCCTTTTCTTCACACCCCAGAAGCCTTCGGCCAAGCCTTGGCCATCTGGGATGTCGAAGTAAGGTGCGTCTCGAAGTTCTTGCCCTTTAGAAGCTCTGGCTCTGCTTCTTTCAACATCGTCGTTAACTCTCCAAGAGTCTTTTCTTGGTTGATCATATTGTAGTTCATGACGAACCCGCCACAACACTCGGGCAGAGACTGTAAGATCAAATCTATGGAAGTCTCAGCCTCCAAGGTTATGCCCAGCTGACCTAGCTGTTCCATGTCAGCAATCATCTGTGACACATAGTGCTCGACAGATATACCCTCTGACATACGTGAACGAAAAAGCTTCTTTCGCAATTCATGCTTATGAGATTTAAGATTAGACCTATGAAGATCCTTCAATTTCAACATCATACTATAAGGATCCAATCCTTTGTTCTGATGATGAAATTGAGGAGTCATTGCGGCAAGCATTAGGGATTGAGCGCAAAAGTTATCATCACGATGAGTCTTCCAAAACTCATGCTCTACTGTTTGCTCAACTCCGGGCTCAGGCCCTAGAGGTTTCTCTATGACATAGAGTAACTTCTCGGCTCTCAGGACTATCCTAAGATTCATCTCCCAATCTGGAAAATTGGAGCCGTTAAAGACATTATCGCCCATGACGATGTCTCTAACGCTAATCTTTCCAGCCATCTCGATATCAATAGTCTAACTATTCAATCAACGATATCGGGTACACTCAAAATGTAATGGTTACTATAGTCCAACTATATAACCAACTACAAGTGTAATAATGTCTTGTATAGTCTAACTGTTCAAAGAAAGCAATAAAACAAATATTAGTCCAACTAATATATTTATAACGACGATAAATAAAATAAAAGAGCGTGTGTAAGCAAGTATTAAAGGAAAATACAAATTTAATACTAGCCTCCCACTATTTTTCGGCGAGCCTCTAACCCTCTGTGGAGTACTCGAGAAACCCAGTTTTCTAGTGGGCTAGGATCCCGTTAAATAACACACAACCTTGACTTTGGCCAACAAGCTGTATGAAACTTAACTAGGTAGATCTCTAAGATCAATTGGATCCCATCCAATTCCTAGATCTGGTAGGTGACCTCCAAGTCCGAGATATATTTCCAATATATATTTCCTAACATTTTCCTATGAATCAACTAAGCCTTGGCTTTGGCTCAACAAGCTTAATGATTCCAGTTAAGCGTGACCCATTGACAGTGGGAAAGCTTCGTAATCCACGTCGATGTACAGTAGTGACCTTGACTTTGGCCAACAAGTCACAACTGTTGGACAATTATGACCCATAGCATCACTATTTGTAAAAGACATGGTGTTTTTTGTACAAATTAACTATGTGACAAAGGAAATTGCTCTTTTATCATTTTGTAATTGGATTACTTGGATATATAAATTATAAAAGTCCATATGATTAGTACCGGATTAATAAGATATGAGACAGTATTAATCCATGAAAGGTTTAATCATTAAATATCTATAGTCGTAGTATTATCGAGACTGGACATCGATAATGCGGAATAGGCTAGTATTACACTTGTGCGCGTTATAGAAGCTTAACGACATAGTTCTCATATATTTAAGTATTGGATACTTATGCAAGTGTGATAGGAGGTTCTGTTAGCCGTTGGATCGGGAACAGCTTCGCTCTGGATAGACCCATCGGAATCCCATTGGTAGTAATACTATGTGTCTATGGGAATCCGAATCACGGTAGGTGTATGTGGTCCTAACCTGAGACTTGCATCGCTAATACTTGCGACAATCAGTATACTTTGGTTTTGGTCGTCCGGAGCTTTAACAGGTTCTATGTACGCCTCTTCTAGGTATACTGAGAATCGTAGTGTGTTGAGTGTGATGTCAAGATGGAAGTATCACTTCAGTCATATGGAGATGATGATCACACATGGATACATAACTAGTACTCTTAAATGTTGTAGCTATCGGGATAGTATGACAAGGTCATAATAATCCGATTACAGAGATTAGTTGCTAGTGATCTGATATATGCTTCGTACGGGGCAGCACAATTCCTGTCCAAGGCCTAGCATGTGACATCCGATACTTAATCGTATTACGCAATACATTGTATACTATGCCTGATACAGATTATATATATTCCATGTTGAATATATTTCTGGAGAATTGGGTAGGCACGGTGCTTTTCTAGATGTCAACCATGTCTTGTAAATCGATAAGAACGTGGTACCGGGTACGCACGTGTTGACCGGTGTAAACAAACACGTATAACGCAAGCGTACGTATCGTTCAAGTAGTATAAAAATATCGATCCCACGAGGACTTAATTCCTACTGTTGTTATTAAATGTTGAATCTATTTATTTGCAAATATCTAATTAAAGGGAGAAGAGAATTGATTGCTTTTGGTTGGTTTAATGTGGTTTTGCAGAATAAAATAAAAAAAAGACTCAAAAGAAAATACTAAGGAAAATAATAGAAAAGATTCAAAGATCTAGGGTCGTGACTCCACACAATATTATTAAAAAGATGAATTGACTCTCTTATTTATGTGTAATAAATTAATTTGTTAACCCGGAACACGATGATATGCAAAAGCCTCTTCCGATGGTCAGACGCAAATACCTAGTATAACCCAATTGAACCATATTCCTATGTCAACCAAATTACCTGGATTCATTATGACCAAGTTCCAATTATGGCTACCCCCGCCCGACAGGTATATTCCTATCCTGTAAGGAAATCTATTAAAGGGTTATCTATCCTCAAGGAAGATCGTGGCTATTGAGTCTAAGGCTGAAACTTAAAATCTCTATGTCTAGTTCATTTTAAGTTTACCACATCAATCTTATTGGTGATCAGACAACAAGAAGCATTAAGCTTAAGACTCAATAAACAAACTAAGGAATTACCCATAATAAAGAAAATCAATTATAAAGTGTGTGGATATTGTGTTTCATCACTTCCCTAAAATAAAATAAACTGCTGGGGATAGAGGATCTACTTTTAGAAATCTCAAATTATTATAATATGGAAATTGACAATATTATCTAATTAAGTTGAACCAGCCATAAAGGCGGTGTTATTATTTATCCATAAACCAGCCATATAGGCTGAAATTATCTGTCACCTAAAGACCAGCCATATAGGCGGTGTCACATTATGTTACATAATTAAAACCAGCCATTAAGGCGGAATCAAATTTTAATCCATATTATTAAATCATAATTTCCATATTATAATTAAAGTGAGATTAATCTACCTTTACTATTTATAATTTAGAAATCTCTCTTATTATAATATATAAATATGTGTGATATTTACCAACCAGCAATATAGGATGTATCCTGATTAAGTCAAATTAATAATTAAATACCAACCGACCAACCAGGCGGTATCCTCATTAAGTCAGGTTAAAGCCAGTTTAAAAATAATTACCAACCGACCAATATAGCGGTATCATTTATTAAGTTAGGTTTTAAATAATTTATATATTATAACTAAGGGAGATTAATCTAAATTATAAAAGTAAAGAGCTTCACCTTTACCCCAGCAGAAATTTAACTATAAAACATAAAAGAAAAGAGAAGAAGAAGAAGAACTATTATTATTACTGAAAATTAAAATATATAAATTAAATATTATTTATTTTTATAAAAAGTAGATGCAATCCTTTAAAAACAGGGAAAAACTCCCAAGGAAAGCACACCAAATGAAATGACGAAGAGCCGAATTTATAGGCAAAACTTGGTTCCAGCATCACGACGCCAAGACAGCATCGCGACGTGCGTTGATCTGCGACACGTGTTGCTTGGCTTCGTGAGATCGTGACACGTGGCACTGTTATGTCGACAGTTGACTTTTTAATGTCGGCAACATGTGATGGCGACATGTGTCCAGGCCCATTTTAGTGTGATCCACTGAGATTTTGACACGTGGCAGGTGCATTTTAGCGTAGATGATGATTGTCGGCACCATAGGATGATGACACGTGGCAGGCGCAAGTTAGCAGATCGACTGTGATGGTGACACGTGGCACGGCGCACGTTAGCAAAGTCAACTTTTCAGATTCTGACCCGTTGACCCGGCGCACGTTAGCATGGACTTGGTGCATGTTAGACGTCGCGACGCCAAGGGTTTGGGCGTCGCGACGCGCCCAAAATTACCATTTTGCTCTTTTTGCCAATTTTCACTGTTTTGCTCCAAATCACCTCCAGAATGTCCTGAAACTTTATTTATCTACAAAATAACACAAAACACATCAAAATATTCACAAAACTCAAGAAACTATACAAAATATTAGGTTAAATGAGTGGGAAAAAGTGATAGATTTACCACTCATCACACCCCCAAACCTAACATTTTGCTAGTCCTCGAGCAAAACATAGAATAAAATAACATAATAAAATTTAACTAAGCCACTTTCGTAGGGATCACAATTGCATTTAGCGTATGAAACAAGCCTTTAAACCCCTAGGTGTCCCTAGTGGACGAGTTGTAGTCTCGTGAGGGTTTACAGCAATGATACAAACATTTTACAAAAGTAAAAAGGTAGTGAAACTAATGCACACAAAAGCAAAAAGACAAGCGAAAAGAGAATAAAGAAGTTAGTGACTAATCAGGTGAAACTTTTACTCCAAGTTACTAGTTGTTTTGTTTCTTTCTAAATTACAGAATAAGTAAATTCTCCGATTATATTTACCATTCTCCATATACACAGCCAGCAAAATATTAAACAACTCATTTTTGCCCACAACAGTCATAAGTGTAGTTGATAAGAGAGTAATATTTTGGTCCTAAATTTTTATCAGATTTCACACCTTGTTATAGCAATGGAATAAATTTTCTGATTTTTTTTATTTTTTTTCATTGATTTTTCTCTATTTTTTATTTATATACAATATCTTCCATCTATGTAACGAGCTTTAGGTCGGTGGCTCCCAAACCAGTTGTCTTTAGGGCACCAGGTGTTAAGACACCCCTACGGACTTAATTACTCAGACTTCAGATATATATTTTTTTCAGCATCTTTGATCCATGTAACGAGCTTTGGGCCAGTGACTCCCAAACTAGTTGGTTTTAGGGCACTAGGTGTTAAAACACCCTTACAGACTTAATAACTCGGATCTCAGATTTTTTTTTTTTTACTCCATTGCTTTTTGAGATGCTTCCTCCAATTAAACTAGAGCACTGAATATTACAAATTTTTCAATTATAGCTCATGTCTGTATGTTACTATGCATGTTGATAATACCTGCCAACTGAGTATATGAAGATCCATTTTAGTCCGTATTATGGAGAATTCACAAATTAAATAATTCAAAATGAAATAAAAAAAATTAACTTGTTCCGAAAATGGGTTTAAGATACGTCTCAGGAGTGAAAACTCCTTACTCAGCCATCTCTTACCAATTTCACCCTTTTAGTCAAAATAAAAATACAAAAACGCAAAATATTTTTGTAATTTTTGAAAAATTTTCAATTTTTGTGTATTTTTCGAAATATTTTGGACTAAAAATAAAAATAACACACAAACTAAAAACAAGGTATTGATCAACTAATTCCCTCCCTCAAACCTAAATGAGACATTGTCCCCAATGTGTTAAACAGTAGAAGAAGAGTTTAGAAGATAATACCTGGTTAGCTGAAATATAGAAAAATTACCGATTAAGATCTATGTACAATTTACGCTTATTACCACGATCGCTATCTGACCAGCTCAACTTGGAAAGAATGGGGTCGATTTTTTGTTCAAAGGCTAGGATTTGGTCAATTAATTCTTCGGCCTTTGTTGCAGTCAGGAAAATATCATGTACTGATTTTGTGACGAACTCATGTCTTTTGGCTTCCACAAGAAATACAAACAGGAAATCGAAAAAATGTTCAATGTTGAGTAACCCAATGGGCTTCTGATGAATGTTCAAGTGCGCCCATGATGCCACTGTGAACATTTCTTCAAACGTTCCCAGCCCTCTTGGTAATGCAATAAACGCATCCGCAGTATTGATCATTTCCTGGATTTGTTCAGACATACCTGATACGATGCGTTCATCTCCGTTTGTTTGTCCGATTAAGTGTTCGTCTGCCAAAGGTTTTGGAATGATTCCCAAAACATGACCGCCACCTTCCTGAACGGCTTTTGAAATGCTTCCCATCATTCCAAGATTTCCTCCGCCATATATTAAGTGCATATTCCTTGCAGCTAAGACTCGACCCAATTCTTGTGTTGTTTCTACGTATTGCTGCTTAACACCAACACTACTACCGCAAAACACACAGATGTTTTCAACTCGTCTTCTTGAAGTGGGTTCCATTTTTATATATTTCTTTCTTAAATCTGGATGCCTTCAAAAGTGCAATGACGGGCTGAATTTATAGTACCTGAAAAGGGTGAGTAATAATATCACTAGTTTCTTCCAGAGGACGTTTGTTAGCTAAACAACAAAAGAAATTGTGAAAGGTCAAAAAGTCCAGATCCTGTCTATGAAAATAAAGATAATTACAATAGAAAAGCGAATCAAAGCAATAATTAAGGCAACGAAATTATGTACGCAATACGCAACTCGCTTAGTATAAATTCATTAGGATGCGTCTCAAGAATTAATTCTTTACTCAGCCATCGCTGATGAATTGTCTCTCTTCTTTGCCAAACACCATTCCTTCTGTCTTAAAATGCTTCGTTTGTGCTTTTCCCTACAAAAATAACACACAAAATTAAAAAACTATACAACATGTATAAACAAAATATGAAAACAAAAATTACAACAAATTGCATGGGTTGCCTCCCTGCTAGAGCTAAATTTTTCGTCTTCAGCCAGACGTGACTGAAATCCATCTGTCAATGAGGTTTCAGAATTGTTTTGGATGTCCGATTAAAGACAATCCCGTGATCGTTGCTTTTGAAAGGTCTCTTCCAACGGTAAAGTGGCAAAAAGAATTTTGTCTCATTCAGTGCTTGTGCCACCTTTTTAATTTTTGTTGCTCCAGTGGTTCCTGCAAAGAAAGAAAGAAAATCATGAGGTCTCGTATGGTGCTTGACTTGGAATGGAAGTTCCATTCTGTCAAGCTTCTGGGTGATTTCTTTGAATTGTACTCCCCAAAACAGTGATGTTTCTCCTGAATATTCTGGATCTTCAATTTTGTCTGACAATTGCTCCTTCATTTGCTCCACCTTTTCTTCACATATTTATTTTAAAATTTCTGTATTCAGCTCTTCATCTGTCATCTGTGAAATACATGCTTCAAAATTGTCAACCTGAGGATGAAAAGAAATGTCAGATATTAGGTCTTCATCCTCTGATCTGACTGGCTCAGGTAGATCTTCTTCAAACATCAGTGCAAAACAGTCTCCAAGATCTTCATTTTGAGGATACAGAATTCCATCCTCAAGTGTTGATGCAGTTTGTACAAACAGCTCAGTTTCATCATCGTCAGAGTCAGAATAATAAAAATCAAATCGAGACTTTGTCGGTTCGGGCTCCTGAACTAATACCTCTGGTTGTTGATTTTGCTCAGCCTCCTCCTCTGTTGAAGTGTTATTTTGAAATGATTGGTACTTGAAGGCTTCATCAGTGTCATCTGAAACTGGCTCTTGAGGTATGTAGTTCTGGTTTTCTGTTAATTGTCTCGTCTGATCTGTCAATCTCTGAATGAATTATGATTGTCTCTGAATACTTTCGAGTTGATTCTGCTATTTTTCAAGCATCGTATCCAACTCTTCGTCTCGTTTTTTGAACCAATCTTTGAGCATGTCAATCATCTGATCTTCTTTTGATGGTTCTGATTGTTGATGAAGATCGTAGGTAGATGGTGGATAAGATGGAAAATGTGATAATTCTTCGTACCTTGAATGATTCCAATAATTCTGCCACTCTGAAAGATACATACATTGATCGCTCGGGTGGTTACCATCACAAATTACACATCTCCCCATTTCGTTCTGATGAACAAATGTAGTATTGCTTGGTTCTGGCATCCAGTGATAGTTGTTGGGCTGGACAACAGGCCTCAGAAAACCGGACTGTTGCTCTCAAGTGTGGGGTGTATCTTCTTGTAAGGTACTTAATCTCTCAATCTCCCAATAGTGTTCCATTTTTCAATCACCTGAAAATAAAAGAAAGAAATAAAAATTACGGATAAAAATAAAGAAAATTAGATACAAGTAAATTGGATAGCTTCAAAATTAATAACTCAAGAAAAATAAGTCCCCAGCAACGGCGCCAAAAACTTGACCGGCGTAAACACACACGTATAACGCAAGCGTACGTATTGTTCAAGTAGTATAAAAATATCGATCCCACGAGGACTTAATTCCTACTGTTGTTATTAAATGTTGAATCTATTTATTTACAAATATCTAATTAAAGGGAGAAGGGAATTGATTGCTTTTGGTTGGTTGAATGTGGTTTTGCAGAATAAAATAAAAACAGACTCAAAAGAAAATACTAAGGAAAATAATAGAAAAGATTCAAAGATCTAGGGTCGTGACTTTACACAATATTATTAAAAAGATGAATTGACTCTCTTATTTATGTGTAATAAATTAATTTGTTAACCTGGAACACGATGATATGCAAAAGCCTCTTCCGATGGTCAGACGCAAATACCCAGTATAAACAAATTGAACCATAATCCTATGGCAACCAAATTACCTGGATTCATTATGACCAAGTTCCAATTATGGCTACCCCCGCCCGATAGGTATATTCCTATCCTATAAGGAAATCTATTAAAGGGTTATCTATCCTCAATGAAGATCGTGAGCTATTGAGTCTAAGGCTGAAACCTAAAATCCCTATGTCTAGTTTATTTCAAGTTTACCACATCAATCTTATTGGTGATCAGACAACAAGAAGCATTAAGCTTAAGACTCAATAAACAAACTAAAGAATTACCCATAATAAAGAAAATCGATTATAAAGTGTGTGGATATTGTGTTTCATCACTTCCCTAAAATAAAATAAACTACTGGGGATAGAGGATCTACTTTTAGAAATCTCAAATTATTATAATATGGAAATTGACAATATTATCAATTAAGTTGAACCAGCCATAAAGGCGGTGTTATTATTTATCCATAAACCAGCCTAATAGGTGGAATTATCTGTCACCTAAAGACCAGCCATATAGGCGGTGTCACATTATGTTACATAATTAAAACCAGCCATTAAGGCAGAATCAACTTTTAATCCATATTATTAAATCACAATTTCCATATTATAATTAAAATGAGATTAATCTACACTTACTATTTATAATTTAGAAATCTTCTTTATTATAATATATAAATATGTGTGATATTTACCAACCAGCCATATAGCGGTATCCTGATTAAGTCAAATTAATAATTAAATACCAACCGACCAACCAGACGGTATCCTCATTAAGTCAGGTTAAAATCAGTTTATAAATAATTACCAATCGACCAATATAGCGGTATCTTTTATTAAGTCAGGTTTTAAATAATTTATATATTATAACTAAGGGAGATTAATCTAAATTATAAAAGTAAAAAGCTTCACATTTACCCCAGCAGAAATTTAACTATAAAACATAAAAGAAAATAGAAGAAGAAGAACTATTATTATTACTGAAAATCAAAATATATAAATTAAATATTATTTATTTTTACAAAAAGTAGATGCAATCCTTTAAAAACAGGGAAAAACTCCCAAGGAAAGCACACTAAATGAAATGACGAAGAGCCGAATTTATAGGCAAAACTTGGTTCCAGCGTCGCGACGCCAAGCCAGCGTCGCGACGCGCGTTGATCTGCGACACGTGTTGCTTGGCTTCGTGAGATCGTGACACGTGGCACTGTTATGTCGGCAGTTGACTTTTTAATGTCGGCAACATGTGATGGCGACACGTGTCCATGCGCATTTTAGTGTGATTCGCTGAGATTTTGACACGTGGCAGGTGCATTTTAGCGTAGATGATGATTGTCGGCACCGTAGGATGATGACACGTGGCAGGCGCAAGTTAGCAGATCGGTTGTGATGGTGACACGTGGCACGGCGCACGTTAGCAAAGTCAACTTTTCAGATTCTGACCCGTTGACCCGGCGCACGTTAGCATGGACTTGGTGCACGTTAGGCATCGCGACGCCAAGGGGTTGGGCGTCGCGACGTGCCCAAAATTACCATTTTGCCCTTTTTGCCAATTTTCACTGTTTTGCTCCAAATCACCTCCAGAATGTCCTGAAACTTTATTTATCTACAAAATAATATAAAACACATCAAAATATTCACAAAACTCAATAAACTATACAAAATATTAGGTTAAATGATAGTGATAGATTTACCACTCATCACTTGTTCAGATAGTCCGATGATCGTATTTACTGTCAACATATCCAGGAATCTCTTTGGTCGCTTCCCAAAGATTCACCGATGATATTTGACTCTAACAGAATTAATCTGGGATTAATTATGAGAAAGAAAATTAATCTGGGATTAATTACGGCAATAATTAATCTGGGATTAATTATCAAAGGGAAAATTAATTTGGGATTAATTACGTTAAGAATTAATCTGAGATTAATTACGTTAAGAATTAATCTAAGATTAATTCATGTAGAAGAGAGAACGTGATTAATTTGGAATTAATCAGGAAAGTAAATTTAATAGTTAAATTGGATTTTACTATTTAATTTATTTATTGGGCTAAAATAATATATTGGATATATTAATTGAAATCGGATTTCAATAAGGAAATAAAATTGGATTTTAATTCAAGCGAACGAATTAATTTGGAATTAATTCATAAGCGACTTTCGTAATAATTTTGCTAGGCATTATTATTTAATTAAATTGGATTTAATTACGTCGCGATGGAAAATTCATTTAATCGGATTAAACGAACCCGAGCCCAAAGCTTAGTTGTACAAGTATTGGAGATGTCAACTTAAATTTTGAATTCAAAGTTGTGGGACCCACTAACTTACATCACATGTCACTTTTTGATGTGTGTAGTTGGCATAATATTAAATATTGTATTTAATCAAACCAACCACCAACTTTTGCTTTATGTTTTTGGAAAACACAAAAAGGAACTATTCATCATCTCTATTTTCTCTCAAAAGGGCGTGAGCCTTCTTCTCTCATTTAGAACTTTTGTTGCAAAAATTCTATAAGCTAGCACTTAAAGGAGTTAATTAAGGTGATAGGAAAACTCACCCAAGTGTTGGAAACACTCTACAATGCTTGGAGCTTCAACATTCAAGAAGAAATTTTTGAAATCTCATCCGATCAATGTGAGTTTTTTCCGCAAACGTTTTTTGATTTATTCACACACATATCATGTTTAGAGATCCTTGGCATGTCTAGGACACTAACAATGGTATCATGAGCCAACCTAAACTTGATTTGAAATCTAGGGTTTATGGACTTTAATTTGGGATTTTTTGCTTGGAGCTTGATTTACCTAAATTGATTGTTTGGTTGTGTTAATATGATGATGAATTGGATTTGTGCATCTTTGGATTTGAGATAAATTGATTAGATCAAAAATCCCCAATTCCTATGTCATGGTCGAAACTACCTCTAGTACGTTCATGGTGATTTTTTCAATTGGACAATTGGATATGTTAATTGGCATGAAATTGAATGTTAATTGTTGATTTAATTGGATTGAAATCAAAATTGGATGTTTAATTTCGTGCATTGCCGTGAACTTAAGAATGTTGGAATGAGTTGGTTTTGCTTCAATTTGTGTTGGACATGAATTCAATAATTAAAGCATGATTAATTAGTTTAAATTGATGTTTTGGAAATATTAGTTTAATTAATTAATTATGGTAATTACACTTTAATTAAATTTAATATGATCTTTGGAATATTATGTTAATAAATATTAGTCTTTAAATTGGATTGGGCTAATTTGTTGTATTTGGGCTTAATGGGCTTTGTTGGGCCAAACATGGTTTTGGACAATTGGATTGGATCCAAATTGGGCCTAAAACCATTTCCATAAAGTCCAAATATAACTTTTGGGCCTTTAATAATTTAATTGGGCCTAATGGGCCTAAATTGATTTTTGGCAAAAGGGTGATTCCTAATTGGACCTTGGCATCTTGGATTGGATCCATATTGGCCAAAGCTCATGCCTTAAGAATTAATTGAAAGCCCATTGGACTTTAATTAAAAATAGTATTGGATACTAATTGGGCCTTTAAGACCCATTTAGATTAGATTTAGAATCTAAGTCTAAAAGGCACTAAAATAAGTGTAATTATTTAATTTGGAATTAAATACGAATTAGTATTCGATACGAATTAAATTGGATTTAAAATTGTAGTTCGATATAATTCAATAATATGTACTTTGAGTATTTATTCTTAAACGAGTTGGACTCGCGCAAATCAAATCGTTGTTTGAATATTGGATGGTTATTAATTCAAAGATTAATTAATTTGATTAGATTGATTGAATAACATGATTTGTGTGAATACTTGGATGTATTTTTATGAATAATGTATATCGGATGGATATTAGAAGGGTGATGGCAATTTTGGAAATTGTTGTAATAAATTTATAATTTATTAAATTGGACCTGCGTGTCCAGCCTATTATTTCTATTCTCTTTGTATTTCTCTTCTCACCAATTCCCCTCAATACAAATGAGGTTTCTTTAATGTATTATGTAATTGGGTAGAAGTATGTAAAGTGCTAGCGGGAGAGAGGAAATGGAGATATTTATTCTATGAACAAATTGTTATATATCCATCCGCATATCATTATTAATTTTATTCGCGCCTTATTATGCTTTTAGAATGCATGTTTAAGGGTGTATGATGAGACCTAATCAAAGATAATAAATTGGTTGCCAATTTACGTGAAAAACCATCACTCAAATATTAAGCGTTTTCCTTCCATTGAGTGGTTCTCTCTCAGGATCCAAGATTGGCATTGGTTTGTTGGCCAAATTCAAGATCAATGTCCATCGCGGATGTGTTTGAACCACGAAAGCTTTGTTCCATATCACATGTCTTGGGCGGTTGTGACTTGTTGGCCAAATTTAAGGTCATTTCTTGTTCATCGACGTGGATTACGAATTTTTCCCATTGTCAATGGGTCATGCTTAACTGGAATCATTAAGCTTGTTGAGCCAAAGCAAAGGCTTAGTTGATTCAAAGGAAAAGGTTAGGAAATATATTGGATATATGTTTTGGACTTGGAGGTCCACCTACCAGATCTAGGAATTGGATGGGATCCAATTGATCTTAGAGATTCACCTAGTTAAGTTTCATACAACTTGTTGGCCAAAGTCAAGGTTGTGTGTTATTTAACGGGATCCTAGCCCACTAGGAAACTGGGTTTCCCGAGTACTCCACAGAGGGTTAGAGGCTCGCCGAAAAATAGTGGGAGGCTAGTATTAAATTTGAAATTTCGTTTAATACTTGTTACACGCGCTCTTTTATTTTTATTTATCATTGTTATAAATATATATTAGTTGGACTAATATTGAATATTGATTTCTTTGAACAGTTAGACTGTACAAGACACTACTCTACTTGTAGTTGGTTATATAGTTGGACTATAGTAACCATTACATTTTGAGTGTACCCGATATCATTGATTGAATAGTTGGACTATTGCAATTGAGATGGCTGGAAAGACTAGCGTTAGGGACATCATCATGGGCGATAATGTCTTTAACAGCTCTAATTTTCCAGACTGGGAAATGAATCTCAGGATAGTCCTAGGATCTGAGAAGTTACTCTATGTTATAGAGAGACCTCTGGGCCTGAGCCCGGAGTTGAGCAAATAGTAGAGCATGATTTTTGGAAGACTCATTGTGATGATAACTTTAGTGCTCAATCCGTCATGCTTGCTGTAATGACTCGTCAATTTCGTCGTCAGAATAAAGGATTGGATCCTTATAGTATGATGTTGAAATTGAAGGATCTTCAGAGGTCTAATCTTAGATCTCAGAAGCATGAGTTGCGAAAGAAGCTCTTTCGCTCGCGTATGTCAGAGGGTACATCTTGTTGGACAATTATGACCCATAGCATCACTATTTGTACAGAACATGGTGTTGTTGTACAAATTAACTATGTGACAAAGGAAATTGCTCTTTTATCATTCATAATTGGATTACCGGGATACATAAATGATAAAAGTCCATATGATTAGTTCCGGATTAATAAGATATGAGACAGTATTAATCCACTAAGGTTTAATCATTAAATATCTCTAGTCGTAGTATTATCGAGATTGGACATCGATAATGCGGAATAGACTAGTATTGCACTTGTGCGTGTTATGGGAGCATAACGGCATAGTTCTCATATATTTGGGTATTGGATACTCATGCAAGTGTAATAGGAGGTTGTGTTTACCGATGGTACGGAAACAACTTCGCTCTGGATAGACCCCTCGGAATTCCATTGGTAGTATGACTATGTGTCTATGGAAGTCCGAATCAGGGTAGGTGTATTTGGTCTTAACCTGAGACTTGCATCGCTAATACTTGCGACAATAAATATACTTTGGTTTTGGTCATCCAGGGCTTTAACAGGTTCTGTGTACGTCTCTTCTAGGTATATTGAGAATCGTAGTGTATTGGGTGTGATGTCGAGATGGAAGTATCACTTCAGTCATATGGAGATGATGGTCACGTAGGATACGGAACTGGTACTCTTATATGTTACAGCTATCGGGATAATATGACTAGGTCATGTTTATCCGATTATAGAGACTAGTTACCAGAGATCCGATATGTGCTTCATACGAGGCAGACACAATTCCAGCCCCGGGCCTAGCACGTGACATCCGATATTGGATCGCAATATGCAATACTACGTATACTATGCCTGATATAGATTACATATTCCTTTAAGAATATTTCTGGAGAATTGGGTAGGCACAGTGATTTGCTAGAAGCCAACCATGTCTTGTAAATCGGTAAAAACGTAGTACTAGGTACGTACGTGTTCGGATAGTCCGACCACCGGATTTAATGCTAACATATCCAGGGATCTCGTGGGTCGCTTCCCGAAGATTCACCGATGACGTATGAATCGGATATAATTAATCTAGGATTAATTATAAGAGAGAGAAAATTAATCTAGGATTAATTACGGAGATATTTTATTTGGGATAAAATACTATTTAAAGAGAGAGAACGATTAATTTGGAATTAATCGATAAAATAATATATTTGATATATTATACGAAATTAGATTTCGACGCGGAATTAAAATTAGATTTTAATTCGGGTAAACGAATTGATTTAGAATTAATTCGCAAGCGACGTGAATAGTAATTTTTCTAGGCATAATTATTTAATTAAGTTTGATTTAATTACGTTGCAACAAAAAATTCGTTAATTCGGAATTAGCAAACCCGAGCCCGGGAGTGTTTGCGGGCCCACTCGAATTTTGAATCAAGTAGGGCCCACAAGTCACATCACGCGTCACATCATTAGTCATTCTTATGATGGAAGTCACATCAACTTTGAGTGATGTGATGCTTGTCACTTTTGTGATTGATGGGAGTTGTTGGAAGACTTTAAAGCCTTGTACCACTTTTTGGAAAAGTGTAAGAAGTATTTGATTTTTGAAATCTAAAACCACACAACACATCTTCTCTCCCTCTCCCCTCCTCACGGAAACAAGCCATTTTGCTCTCCTTCTCCATTTTCTCTCATGGCCGAGAGTTACACAAGGGAACATAGAATAATTGTTGCAATTTTTCAATGATGCTAGCACATTCATGGAGTCTCACCAAGGTGATAAGGAAACCTATTCATGAGCATGGAATCATTCACAAAGCTTGGAGCTTGAAGATCCACACACCAAGGGGTTGACCGAAACACAAGGAGCACAAAGGAAGGGCATGACCGAGAGCTTCAAGGAGCATAAATTTTTTGTGTTCTTCGCATCGCAAAACCGATCAAAGTGAGTATTTTCGCTACTTTACTTTGATGTATTCACACGTTTATATGCTTAATTGATCTTGGTTTGACCTAGAAAACCCAACAATGGTATCAGAGCGGTTGTTAAACATGAAATTGGATTTATGGTTCTTATGCTAAAATTTGGGTAAAATTGTTTTGAGAATGATTTGATAAAATTGATTGATTGAGTATGCTTGAATGATGATAACTTAGAGTTATGCATGATCAATTTGATGAAAATTGAATTGGATTAATTTTTCCCAAATATTGGGCTTGGCCGAATGCATAATAAACCCTAAGTCATGGTATTTTTTGTTCTTTTGATCATTGGATGAGTTGAAAGACATGGGATAAATTGATTTATGATTTAATTGGATTGAAATCGAAATCGGATTTAAAAACCCTAAAATTCCATGACATATAAAGCATGAAATGAGATAATTTTTTGATTCAATAATGTTGGACATGTGTTGATGATGATTAGCATGATTAATTATGTAAATTGATATTTTGGATATGTTAATTTGACTAATTAATTATGGCTAATGCACTTTAGTTAATTTAATTGTGATAGTTGGAATATTGTGATTAAATTAATTGGGCTTAATTTGGAATTAGGCTAACAAAGTTGTATTTAGGCATAATGGGCTTGGTTGGGCCAAGTTTGGTTTAGGTTAATTGGTTTGATCCAATTGGGCCTAAAGCCATTTCCATAAAGTCCAAATAGGATTAAAATAGGCCTTTAATATTTTAATTGGGCCTAAATTGATTTTTGGCAAAGGGTGATTCCTTATTGGGCTTTGGTTGCAAAAGTCCATACCTTATAAATTAATTGAAAGCTCATTGGACTTTAATTAAATTGACATTGGATGTTAATTGGGCTTTGAGACCCGTTAAGATTAGATTTAGAATCTAAGTTGCAAAGGCTCATTAATAAAGTGTAATTATTTAATTTTGAATTAAATAAAGAATTAGTATTGAATATAAATTAAATTGGATTTAATATTATTGTTTGATATAATTCAAGAATTCGTACTTTGAGTACTTATTCTTAAAACGAGTTGGACTCGTGCAAATCAAATCGTTGTTTGAACATTGGATGGTCATTAATTTCAGATTAATTAATTGGATTAGATTGATTGATAACATGCTTTGTGTGAATACATGGATGTGATGTATGAATAATGTATATCAGATGGATATTAGATGGGTGAGGGTAATTTTGGAAATTGTTGTAATAAATTTAGAATTTATTAAATTGGACTGCGTGTCCAGCCTATTACCTCTTGATTCTTTATATTTCTCTTCTCACATGTTCCCCTCAATGTAAATGAGGTTTCTTTAAAAGTGTTATGTAATTGGGTAGAAGTAAGATTTGTGCTAGCGGGAGAGAGGAAATGAAGAGATTTGTTCTAGGAACAAGTTGTTTTAAATATCCATCCGCATATCATTATTAATTTATTTATCGCGCCTTATTATGCTTTTAGAATGCATGTTTAAGGGTGTATGATGAGACCTAATCAAAGATAATTAATTGGTTTCCAATTACGCGAAAAACCCTCAACAAATATTAAGCGTTTTTCCTTCCTTTGAATGATTCATTCTCAAGATCCAAGATTGGCACTGGTTTATTGGCCAAAGTCAAGAACTTTATCCATCGCAGATGTGTTTGAATCATGAAGGCTTTATTCCATATCGCATGTCTTGTCCAAGTTGTTATTTGTTGGCCAAAGTCAAGATCCATTCTTGTCCATCGACATCGATTACGAAGCTTTCCAAGGTCAATGAGTCCCGCTTAACTGGAATCATTAAGTTTTTTGTGCCAAAGCCAAGGCTTAGTTGATTCAGAGGAAAAAGGTTAGGGAATATATCGGATATATTGGCATATATTAGATACATGTTTCGGACTTGGAAGTCCACCTACTGGATCTAGGAATTGGATGAGATCCAATTGATCTTAGAGATCCACCTACTTAAATATCATACAGCTTGTTGGCCAAAGTCAAGGTTGTGTGTTATTTAACGGGATCCTAGCCCACTAGGAAACTAGGTTTCCCGAGTACTCAACAGAGGGTTAGAGGCTCGCCGAAAAATAGTGGGAGGCAAGTATTAAATTTGCAATTTCGTTTAGATACTTGCCAATACGCGCTCATTTCAATTTTTCGTCATTATTTAAATATATTAGTTGGACTAATATTTAAATGTTGTTTTAAATTAAACAGTTGGACTATATTCAAACTACTTCAATTTATAGTTGATTTTTTAATTGGGTTATAGTAATCAATATATTTGAATTTAACCAATCAAATTATAGTTGATTATATAGTTAGACTATAGTAATCATTATTTTCAATAGTACGTGAAATCGTTGATTGGATAGTTGGACTATATCAATCAAGATAATTGAAAGATTAGCGTTTAAAACATAATCCTGGGTGAAAATGTCTTTAAGCGGCTTTAATTTTCAAATTGGGAATAAAACCTCAGGATAGTCCTGGGAACTGAGAAGTTATTCTATTTGATAGAATTACATCTCGGGCCTAAGCCCGGAGTTGAGCAAATAGTAGAACATGATCTTTGGAAGATTCATGTAATGATAAATTTAGTACTCAATCCTTTATGCTTAATGCAATGACCCTTTAATTCCGTCGTCAATATCAAGGATTAGATCCTTATACTATGATGATGAAATTAAAGATCTTCATAGATCTATTCTTAGATCTTAGAAGTAAAAATTGCAAAAGAAGCTATTTCGCTCACGTATGTCAGAGGGTACATCTTTCGAGCACTAGGTGTCGTAGATGATTACTGACGTCGATCAGCTAGGTTAGCTGGGCATTACCTACGTGGCCGAGACTACCAAAGATTTGATCTTATAGTCTCTACCTGAAAGCTAGGGCAGGTTCATTGTGAACCAAGAGTAAACTCTTGGAGAGTTGATGGCTATACTCTATGAGGCAAAGCCAGAGCTTCTAAAAGGGGCAAAGGCAAAATCATCACAGTCTTCTGGGAAGATAAAGGACATATCCCAAAATGTCTGCCTAAACTGTGGAAAACGGGGTCACTGGAAGTGTGACTGCCGTATGGACAAGCCAGACATAAAGGAAGTGAAGACGGGGCAAGGCTCCGGCTTTAAGTATGTTTTTCATAAACATGTTCACTATTAGTTTCAAAATTGGATTTTGATACTGAGTATTGTACATAAATATGTACTAATGTGCAGAATCTGCTGATGAGCAGGATACTGACTTCAGTTGAGATTAACCTACGAGTCGGAAACGGGACGAGAGTCGCTGTTTTAACCGTAGAAACCTAAGTTTAGGAACTACCCTTCGGGTGTGTACTTAAATTATGAAACTGTTAAAATGTACCTAGTTTGACTAGAAACATTATCTCTATATCTAAGTTTAACCTGTTGCGGGTATACCTTTATATTCTAGAACACTAAAGTGTTTTATTTTATAAAGATGATATTGAGATAAACACATTAGATGTGAATAACAGTATTTATATTTTGAATATAAATGAATCTCAAACATATGACATGACAAACAAATACCTCAAACTGAATTAATCAATGCGAGACTTATTTGTGGCATTGTTGTCTGGGACACATTAAACAAGACTCGTATATCCACACTTTTGAAGAGTGGATACTAGGACGGATTTGATTCTATTCAAATAATGTCTACGAATCTAGTTTATTAGGCAAAGTGCCTAAAACACCTTTTACTTGGTAAAAGTGTAAGTGCCACCGATCTGTTAGCCCTCGTACATAGTGACGTAAGTGGGCCCATATCTAGCTAGGCTAGAGGTGGATATGAACACTTCGTAACCTTTACGGATGTGGCATCGCGTTATGGTTTTGTTTCTTTTGAAACACAAATCGGAAACTTTGGATAAATTCAAAGAGTTTCGGCACGAAGTAGACAGACAGATCGGCTAAAGTATAAAACTGTCACGGTTAGACCGTAGTGGAAAATAATTAAGCAATAAGTTTCTCAATTACTTGAAAGAGTATAGTATTCTTTCAATGTGGACTCTTCATGGAACACATCAATTTGACGGTGTGTCCGAAATGAGAAACCGAATTTTGTTGGACATGGTAAGTTTAATCATGAGTCGCTCTGAGCTACCATTTCCTTCTAGGGATACACATTAAACAATGCAATACTTATTTTGAATAAGGTTCCATGAAAATCTGTCTGACAGACTTCATATTAGATATGAACATGAAAGAAACCGGGTTTTCTAATTCCTGGAGATTTGGGAATGCTGGGCATGTGTTTGGATGATACCAAACTAGAACCCAAATCGGATAAGTGCCTAATTTGTAGGTTATCCTAGGATAACCAAAGTATAATAATTATACAACTCACAAGAGAACAATGTAATTGTTGCTCGCCATGTGGTTTTCCTAAGAGGAATACCTATATGCAGTGGTAAGTGGGAGGAAAGTAAAACTCGATGAAAATCGGAGTAATACTATTCAAGGCACCTCACTATTAATAGCCTCTTTCCACAGAGGTGCCTCCGGAGAAGACATTGCTTCTTTATAGCTTTGAGGCTCATTTTCTAACAAATATGTCAGAAAATCAGATCTGACTCTTGGTCAACCTAATAACCGTCCTTGACAGTATCAACAGATCTTTTGAGAGACTCTCTTCTTTGTCTTTCCTTACAAGGAAATGTCTCTTCAAAAAATATTACATTCCTTGACTCAATCATCACATTTAGATTGGTGTCAGGAATCTCATACTTGTGTACCAAGAATCGATACGCACAACTGTTGCAAGCATATCCAATGAATATACAGTCAACAGTTTTAGGTCATATTCCACCTTCTTAGGTTTAGGAACCATCACCTTAGCAATTGGCAAGACACCCCCACATTTTCAGATATTTGTAGGAAGGTACATAACATTTCCACAACTCATATGGTGTCTTGTCCAATCTCTTGTGAGGAAGCTTGTTCAGAATGTAGTTCGCGGAAAGCAGGGCTTTCCCCCCACAAGTTCTGAGGTAAACCAGAACTAGTCAACATGGCATTCATCATTTCTTTCCACGTTCGGTTTTTGCACTCAGTAATCCTATTTTGTTGAGGAGAATAAGGAGCAGTGGTTTCGTGAATAATTCCGTGCACAGAACAATATTCACTGAATGATGAAACATATTCACCACCTCTATCACTCCTAATTCTTTTGATTTCCTTGCCAAGTTGATTTACAACTTTGTTCTCAGTGTATAAAGCTCTCAATAGCTTCAGCTTTGCTCCTCAGCAAATACACCTAACAAAATCTTGTGCTTTCATCGATAAAAGTGACAAAATACTTTTTACCGCCTCTTGTTTGCACAATATTCATGTTCACACACGTCAGTGTGTACAAGTTCTAAGGGTTCAGAACTTCGTTCTATGATGTTCTATGTATTTTTACTTCAACACATGCCTCACACTTATGTTGGCTATCAATGCAAATTTAGGTATAAGGTCCATGTTAATTAATGTATGCATTGTATCATAATTAACATGTCATAACCTCTCATGCCATACATTTTGTGACTCAATGATATAAGCAGAAGTTTCAGCTTTATTAATAGCACAATTGACTGTCATTGAAAAGGCCCCCAGCGAGGTATCATTTTCCTACATAGACATCATTTTTTGTCAATACAATCTTGTCAGAAACAAATACAAACCCGAGACCGAGTTCTTCCGAATATCTGGAACATGCAAACATTCTTATATGTAAGCTCCGTTCCGGATATCTTTTTCAGAACTATTGTGCCTTGTCCAACCACTCTAGAGGTAGACGAGTTTCCCATTGTCAGATGATCGCCATCATCGACCTTTCTGATACGAGGAAAACATCTTGCTATCAGCACAGATATGACGAGTAGCCCCAGTGTCTACCCACCATTCTCTCGGATACCTAACCAAGTTGGCTTCAGTTACCACTGTTGAGAGGTTCATTTCTGAAATCTCATCAGTTAATTGCTCATCTTCAGTGACATAGGCCTCATTTTTCTTGCCCTTGTCCTGAGACTTCTTGTTTCTGCAGTCTTTTGTCATATGACTGCTCTTTTCACAGTTGTAGCACTTCCTCTTGAATTTCTTGTTCACTTGGGAAGAATCAGCTCCACTTTTTCTATTCTTGCTACCCTTTACACCCTCAATGATGTTGGCCTTAGACTCCATAGTCTTGTAGCTGGCCTTCTCGAACATCCCGTTATCCTGTTCGATTCTCAATCGAACTCCAAGGTCTTCAAGGCTCATCTGCTTATTTTTGTGTTTCAGATAGCTCCTGAAGTCCTTCAATGATGGAGGTAATTTTTCTATTATGGTGGCAACTTGAAACGTCTCACAGAGTTTCATTCTTTCATCCAGTATTTCATGAATGATCAACTGCAGTTCACCCAACTGAGACATCATTCTACCCACAACAAATTTCTTTTGTCCGGCATCCTCGGTTTTGTATTTCTTCTCGAGAGATTCCCAGAGAATCTTCGCAGAAGACATGCCTTAATACACAATGTACAGGGTATTGTCAAGACCACCCATAAGGTAGTTCTTGCATAGGAAGTCGCCAAACGACCATGTCTCTTCTCGCAGTTCCTTGGCTACCTCTGATTCACCATCCACAGGACCCGAAGGATCTTTGTGTTGGAGTTCTACGGTCCCGAGGATCGAATAACAAGCAAGAAATAAGTGCGAATACAAATTGAGGAAGTTGAGGAATACTTACATCGATCAGTTGAGCGACGCGGCAACGAACAAAAATCGATTTATGTCCTCTGTCATGGTCACGGCAGTTCACTGTCATGGCTCCTCCATTTTCTGCATCTTGGTCCTCCATGAAAGCTCCAAGCTTTGTGATAAACTTCCATGCTCATGGGTGGACTTCCCTATCACCTTCGCATGTCTCTCGGAGTGCTAGCTCTTGATGATTTTGCCATAAAATCACCACATTTTGCTTCCCTTTTTCCTCCTTGACTCTCGGCAAACCAAAAGAAAAATGGCATGTTGGCCGAATGAGAGAGAAGAAGATTTTGGCTCCCAAAATCGTGAGAAGAGAGAGAGAATTAGAAAATATGTAATGGTTAATTGATTTCTAAAAATCAATTCAACATATACCAAATATTAAAATAATAATATATGTCTATCAAGCTTTCAAAAAGCTTTCAACCACTTCCATCAAGTCACATCACTCAATCAATCAATGTGACAAGTTGTCACGTCACTCAAAGTGACTAATGATTTGACGCTTTATGCGACTAGCGATTTGACGCTTGATTTGATTTACGGGCCGCACTCGAATTCGAAATGCGAATGCGCTCGCAAACAATCCCAGGCTCGGGTTCGCTAATTCTAAATTAATGAATTTTCCGTTGCGACGTAATTAAATGATTATGCCTAGCGAAATCACTATTCACGTCGCTAACGAATTAATTCTAAATTAACTCGTTCGCCTAAATAAAATCTAATTTTAATTCTGCGTCGAAATCTAATTTCGAATAATATATCAAATATATTATTTATCGATTAATTCCAAATTAATCGTTATCTCTCTTTAAATGATATTTTATCCCAGATAAAATATCTCCGTAATTAATCCCAGATTAATTTTCACTCTCATCTAATTAATCCCAGATTAATAAAAGTGTGAGTCATACGTCATCAGTGAATCTTCGGGAAGCGACCCATGAGATCCCCGAATATGTTGGCAGTAAATTCGGTCGTCGGACTATCCGAACACGTAAGTACCTAGTACTACATTTGTACCGATTTACAAGACAAGGTTGGCTTCTAGCAAAGCGCCATGCCTACCCAATTCTCCAGAAATATCCTTAATGGAATATAATATCTATATCAGGCGTAGTATACGTAATATTGCGTATTTCGATCCAGTATCGGATGATCACATGCAAGGTCTGGGGCTGGTACAGTGTCTGCCCCGTACGAAGCATATATCGGATTACAAGCAACTAGTCTCTTTATTATCGGATAATCATGACCAAGTCATATTATCCCGATGGTTGCAACCCTTTAGAGAACTAGTTCTGTATCCCTACGCGATCATCATCTCCATATGACTGGAGTGATACTTCCATCTTGACATCACACCCAACACACTACGATTCTCAATATAGCCAGCAGAGGTGTACACAAAACCTGTTAAAGCCCTGGACGACCAAAACCAAAATATATTGATTGTCGCAAGTATTAGCGGTGCAAGTCTCAGGTTAAGACCAAATACATCTACCCTGATGTCGGACTTCCATAGACACATAGTCATACTACCAATGGAATTCTGAGGGGTCTATCCAGAGCGAAGCTGTTTTCATACCATTGGTAAAACACAACCTCCTATTACACTTGTATGAGTATCATATACCCAAATATATGAGAACTATGATGTCGTGCCCTCACAACGCGCACAAGTGTAATACTAGTCTTTTATGCATTTATCGATGTCCAATCTCGATAATACTCTGACTAGGGATATTTAATGATTTATCCTTCGTGGACTGATACTGTCTCATATCATTCTCAATCCAGGAACAAATCATAAGGACCTCCTTTCATTTATACATCTTGGTGATCTAATCACAAATGATAAGAGAGCAATCTTTTTTGTCACATAGTTAATTTGTACAACAACACCATGATTTGTACAAATAGTGACGCTATGGGTCATAATTGTCCAAAAATCTCCCACTTGGCCTATAGCCAGTCACTCGAGTGTTTGACACCCGAACTATATACGGTTGGCTCAAACTACTGAGAAAAGGCTTTCGTCAGCGGATTTGCATGATTATCATCTGATGCGATTTATTCGATCATCACATCGCCACGATGTATGATCCGAACGAATCAGATGAATAGTCAAAGTATGTATCTGGATCGTTGATGAAACCATTAATTCTTTAGCCTGTGCTGATGCCTAGCTCAGATGCTAATAGAACTATATCTAATCTAATTAGATTTATTATCGAGCCAGAAGGCTTCTATTGCTGCCTTAGCTGCAGCAATAACCCGCATTTGTTGTTTATTCGGTAACAGTATCTTGCTTGGAAGATTTCCAGCTCACTGTTCCGTTATTCAAACTTTACAGTACCGTTGTTTAACTTATAGTCGTTTTTCTCGGTTAGGAAACTTTCAACAGTGATCCCAGTCACTTCAAGTTCTCCTTCTCCATAGTTTAAGACAGCATCCTCAGTTCTCTAAGCTACTAAGTATGTTCTTAACATCAATCCAGTGACCATCACTAGGATTGGCCCGATTATGACTTCATATGCTCAAAGCGTATGAGACACCAGGTCGCGTACATTTTTCAATGTACGATTTCTCGGAGAGTTTTCATGAAAGCCAAGCTTTCATCGATTGTTATTATGGGAATATCATTTCCAAGAAATGACATATTATCATTATTTTACAGGACATCCACTGTCAGTGCGCTCCCACTAACCCTCTTATATACATAAGAATCATTTCGTTTTGAATTAAATCATAAACTATTATGATTACATCAAAACGATAATTCCAAGAACCTAATGCTTGCTACAATCCAAACATGGATCGACCTGCAAACCTTGTTTGCTAGTTTTGGTACGAAAAAACCGTCAGGATGTTGTAAACATCCTCCAAAAGGTTTCCTTTTCAGGAAAGCGATTTTCCCGTTCAGCTGACATATTTCATAAATGAAACATGCAGCATTAGCAAGCATTATCCAAATGCATTTACCGTGGCAACAGGTAAAATGTTTCGTTGTAATCAACACAATGTTGATAATGATACCTTTTCGCTACAAGCCTAGCTTAGTACGTTGGTATGTTGCCTTCCACGTATGTCTTCCTTGAAGACTTATATAGTACCAATAGGCACAATGCCTTGCGATACATCAACTAGTGTCTAAATATAGTTGGTATACATGGAATCCATTTCAGATATCATGGCACTTTGCCATAATAGGGAGTCGATACCTTGTATCACTTCCTCATACGTAGTCAGTTGGTATACCTCAATAAGATTGACATCTTTATGAGGTGAGATCAGAAACCCATACCCCATGTTGTTTTCTGAATCTCTCCGACTTACGCGGTTCTTGTGTATTCGAAGATTATGGTATAGTTTCATCCTTGATGAACTTATTCATGTTCCATTAAGGACTCGGTGTCTGGAATAGTATTACTCCGATTTTCATCGAGTTTTACTATCCTCCCACTGACCACTGCATATTGGTATTCCTCTTAGGAAAACAGCATGGTGAGCAACAATTATATTGTTCTCTAGTGAGATGTATAAGTATTATACTTTGGTATCCCTAGGATAACCTACAATTGGCACTTATCCAATTTGGGTTCTAGTTTGGTATCATCTAAATATTCAGGAATGAGAAAACCTGATTTCTTTCCTGTTCATATCTAATATGAAGTCTGTCAAACAAATTTTTATGGAACCTTATTCTAAATAAGTTCTTCACTATTAATGCGTATCCGTTGAAGGAAATGGTAGCTCAGAGCGACTCATGATTAGCCTTATCATGTCTAACATAATTCGGTTAATCCGTTCGGACACACCATCAAATTGACGTGTTCCGGGAGGAGTCCTTATTGAAAGAATACTACACTCTTTCAAGTATATTAGAAACTTATTGCTTAAGTATTTTCATCATGGTCTAACCGTGGTGTTTAATACTTTAGCCGATCTGTTTGTCTATTTCGTGTCGAAACTGAAAAAGTTTCTGATTTGTGTTACAAAAGAAACACATAACCACAACACGATGCCACATCCGTAAAGGTCATGAAATATTCATATCCACCTCTAGCCTAGCTAGAAATGGGCCCACTTGCTTCACTATGAACTAGGGCTTACAGATCGGTGGCACTTGCACTTTTACCAAGTAAATGTGTTTTAGGCACATTGCCCAATTAACTAGATTCGTAGACTTTATTTGAATAGAATCAAATCAGTCTGAGTACCCACTCTTCAAAAGTGTGGATATACGATTCTTATTTTAGTTGTGTCCCAGACAACAATGCCACAATTGAGTTTCTTCTGATCAAATCAGTTTGAGCTATTTGTTTGTCATGTCTTATGTTCGAGATTTTATTTATATTCAAAATATAAATTCTGTCATTCACATCTAATGTGTTTATCTCAATATCATCTTTATATAATAAAACACTTTAGTGTTCTAGAATATAAAGGTTCAACCGCAGCTGGTTAAACACTGATATAAAGATAATGTTTCTAGTCAAACTAGTTACATTATAACAGATTCCTAATTTAGGTACACACCCGAAGGTAGTTCCTAAATTTAGATATCTACGGTTAAAACAGCGACTTTCGTCCTGTTTCCAATTCACAGATAAATCTCAACTGAAGTCAGTATCCTGCTCATAGCAGATTCTGAACACCAGTGCATATTTATGTATCACACTAAGTATTTAAAATCTAATTTTAATACTAGTACTGAACATAATAATGACAATCATATTTGAAGTCAGAGCCTTGCTCGTCTTCAATTCCTTCATGTCTGCTTTGTTCAAACGGCAGCCAAGCTTCCGCGATCCCGTTTGCCACAATTTAGGCAGACATTTTGGGATATGTCATTTATCTTCCCAGAAGATTACAATGATTTTGCCTTTGCCCATTTCCATTCCATTAGCCTTTGGCCAAGCCTTGGGTTTCTAGAATATCGAAGTAAAGTGCGCCTTGTGCTTCTTGCCTAATTGCAAACTTTGGCTTTTCTCCTTGAGAATTGCCATTAACTCTCCAAGAATTATTTTTTTGCAATTTAGTACTTCTAAGATCTAAAATAGATCTATGAAGATCCTTCAATTTCATTATCATACTTTAATGATCTAATCCTTAGTTCTGATTAAGAAATTAAGGAGTCTATTGTGACAAGCTAAATGGATTAAGCACTAAAGTTATCATTACATAAATCTTCCAAAGATTATGCTCGACTATTTGCTTAACTCCGGGCTTAGGCTTAATATGTTATTTTATCAAATAAAGTAACTTATTAAATTCCAGGACCATCCTGAGATTTATTCCAAATTTGAAAATTAAACCATTTAAATATATTTTCCTTAGGATCATGTTTTAAATGTCAATCTTTCAATTTATCTTGATTCTAATAGTCCAACTATTTAATCAACGATTTAAGTACTATTTATTATAATGATTATAATAGTCCAACCATTTAATCAACTATAATTGAATTGTTTGAATACAGTCCAACTGTTTATTAAAACAACGATTAAATAGTAGTCCAACTAACATTTAATTTATTTGACGAATGATATTTATGATTGAGCGCGTATGGCAAGTAATTAAACGAATATTGCAAATTTAATTCTTGCCTCCCACTATTTTTCGACGAGCCTCTAACCCTCTGTCGAGTACTCGGGAAACCGTGTTTCCTAGTGGGCTAGGATCCCGTTAAATATCACACAATCTTGACTTTGACCAACAAATTGTATGATAATTAACTAGGTAGATCTCTAAGATCAATTGGATCACATCCAATTCATAGATCCAGTAGGGGGACATCCAAGTCCGAAACATATATCTTATATATGCAAATATATCCAATATATTGCCTAACCTTTTTTCCTCTGAATCAACTAAGCCTTGGCTTTGGCACAACAAACTTAGTGATCCCAGTTAAGCGTGACCCATTGACCATGGAAAGCTTCGTAATCAATGTCGATAGACAAGAAGTGGTCTTGACTTTGGCCAACAAACCACAACTTGGACAAGACACCAATATGGAACAAAGATCTCGTGATTCAAACACATCTTCGACGGACAAAGGCCTTGACTTTGGCCAACAAGCCAATGCCAGTCTTGGATCTTGAGTAAGAATCACTCAATGGAAGGAAAAACGCTTTATATTTGTGAGGGTTTTTCGCGTGCAAATTGGCAACCAATTTATTATCTTTGTTAAGGTTTCATCATCATACACCTTTAAACATGCATTCTAAACACATAATAAAGCGCATATGAATAAATAATAATGATATGCGGATGGATACTTAACACATTGATCCTAGATCAAATCTCTTTCTTTCCTCTCTCCCGCTAGCACAAGTATTTGCTTCTACCCATTACACTACACTTCTAAAGAAACCTCATTTATATTGAGGGGAATAGGTGAGAAAAGAATACAAAGAATAAGGAGGTAAAAAGGCTGGACACGCAGGTCCAATTAATAAATTCCAAATTTATTACAACAATTTCTAAAATTGCCCCCCACTCATATAATATCCATCTGATATACATTATTCATGCATCGCAACCATGTATTCACACAAGCATGCTATCAATCAATCTAATCAAATTAATTAATCTAATAATTAGTGATCATCCAATGTTCAAACAACGATTTGATTTTGCGCGAGTCAAACTCATTTTGCGAATAAGTACTCAAAGTACGAATTCTAGAATTAAATTAAACTACAAAATTAAATCCAATTCAATTTGTATTTAATATTAATTCGCTATTTAATTCCAAATTAAATACTACACTTTATTAACGAACCTTTACGACTTAAATTCCAAATTTAATCGCTACGGGTCTCAAAGCCCGATTAACGTCCAACGTTAATTTAATTAAAGTCCAATGGGCTTTTAATTAATTTCTTAAGGCGTGGACTTTTGGTCAACTCGGGTCAAACCCAATAACCAAAGTCCAATCAAGGAATAACCCATAAGCCTAGAAATCAATTTAGGCCCATTAGGCCCAATTAAACTATTAAGGTCCATTTGTCGCATTTGGGCTTTATGGAAGCGGTTTTGGGCCCAATTATATCCAACCAATTTAGCCTAAACCCAACTTAGTACAACCAAGCCCACTAAGCCTAATAACAACTTTTAAAGCCCAAATCCAATTTAAAGCTCAATTAATTAAACACAAAAAATTCCAAATTTCATATTTAATTAACCAAAGTGTATTACATAATTAATTACCCAATTAAAATTTCTAAAACATCAATTAGCATAATTAATCATGCTCTTTAACATCAAATAGTGTCCAACACAATTTAATCAAAAATCAAACCCAATACATGCTCAACAAGTCTCGGCAATATAGGGGATTTTATGTCCGATCCGAATTCAATCCAATTAAATCCAATTCGACATTAAATCATCATTCCCAATCGATTTCCAAAACATCCAATGATCAAAAAATCAAAATTCCAAGATATTTAAGGCTAGTTGACATTCGGCCAACACATAAATTTTGGGCAAATTTGTTCCGAATAATTTTTCTTGAAATTGATCAAATCAAACTTCAATTAAAACACATTTAAGCATATTCATTCATCCAATTTCATAAAATCATGCTCAAAATCAATTTACCCAATTTTAAGCCCTAAATCAAATTTCATGCTTTTACTCCGCTCTGATACACCATTGTTGGAGTTCTACGGTCCCGATGATCGAATAACAACCAAGAAATAAGTGCGAATACAAATCGAGGAAGTTGCGGAATACTTACATCGATTGGTTGAGCGACGCGACAACGAACAAAAATCGATTTCTATCCTCTGTCATGGTCACGGCAGTTCACTGTCATGGCTCCTCCATTTTCGGCATCTTGGTCCTCCATGAAAGCTCCAAGCTTTGTGATAAACTTCCATGCTCATGGGTGGACTTCCCTATCACCTTCGCATGTCTCTCGGAGTGCTAGCTCTTGATGATTTTGCCACAAAATCACCACATTTTGCTTCATTTTTTCCTCTTTGGCTCTCGGCAAACCAGAAGAAAAATGGCATGTTGGCCGAATGAGAGGGATGAGGATTTTGGCTCCCAAAATCGTGAGAAGAGAGAGAGAGAATTAGAAAATGTGTAATGGTTAATTGATTTCTAAAAATCAATTCAACATATACCAAATATTAAAATAATAATATTTGTCTATCAAGCTTTCAAAAAGCTTTCAACCACTTCCATCAAGTCACATCACTCAATCAATCAATGTGACAAGTTGTCACATCACTCAAAGTGACTAATGATTTGACGCTTGATGCGACTAGCGATTTGACGCTTGATTTAATTTGCGTGCCGCACTCGAATTCAAAATGCAAATGCGCTCGCAAACAATCCCGGGCTTGGGTTCGCTAATTCCAAATTAACGAATTTTCCGTTGCGACGTAATTAAATGATTATGCCTAGCGAAATCACTATTCACATCGCTAACGAATTAATTCTAAATTAACTCGTTCGCCCGAATTAAAATCTATTAATTCCGCGTCGAAATCTAATTTCGAATAATATATCAAATATATTATTTATCGATTAATTCCAGATTAATTTTCTCTCTCATCTAATTAATCCCAGATTAATAAAAGTGCAAGTCATATGTCATCGGTGAATCTTTTGGAAGCGACCCATGAGATCCCTGGATATGTTGGCAGTAAATTCGGTCGTCGGACTATCCGAACATGTAAGTACCTAGTACTACATTTGTACCGATTTACAAGACAATATTGGCTTCTAGCAAAGCGTCATGCCTACCCAATTCTCCAGAAATATCCTTACAGGAATATAAGATCTATATCAGGCGTAGTATACGTAGTATTGCGTATTTCGATCCAGTATCGAATGATCACATACAAGGCCCGGGGCTGGTACAGTGTCTGCCCCGTACGAAGCATATATCGGATTACAAGCAACTAGTCTATTTATTATCGGATAATCATGACCAAGTCATATTATCCGATGGTTGCAACCCTTTAGAGAACCAGTTCTGTATCCCTACGCGATCATCATCTCCATATGACTGGAGTGATACTTCCGTCTTGACATCACACCCAACACACTACGATTCTCAATATCCCAGCAGAGGCGTACACAGAACCTGTTAAAGCCCTAGACGACCAAAACCAAAGTATATTGATTGTCGCAAGTATTAGCGGTGCAAGTCTCAGGTTAAGACCAAATACACCTACCCTGATGTCGGACTTCCATAGGACACATAGTCATACTACCATGGAATTCCGAGGGGTCTATCCAGAGCGAAGCTATTCCGTACCATCGGTAAAACACACCTCCTATTACACTTGCATGAGTTCCTATACTGATAGAAAGAAACCTACCTGGAACAAATCCAAGCAAACCTCTCCACGTGTTCTATGCCCCAAGAACCGCGAATCTTGATTTTGTAAGAACAAAATCCTTCCAAGATCAAGTCCAACCCTTAAGGAACATTGCCCTTAAAAACCTTTCTTTATTTCTTTGGAGAATCCTGAACAGCGATACAGCGCCACAACGCTTGCCACACGTTGATAAACTTTTGTTCCGTAAAACAAGGAAGAATCCACTCCCTCAAGATGACACAAGTCAATTTGTTTTGTAAAAAGATATATTATTGGTTAATTATTCATTACAATGAATAATGCCCCTTTAAATAGGTGGCTAACCCTAATTCTACCAAAATATAATAAAACCCTAATAAAATACTTGAAAATTTCGTCAATGGGCTTTTTAATTTAATTAATGTTCAGCCCAACACTTAAACAACACATAACTTAAAAAAATATAAAATATAAAAACTATAGGGATACATTGCGTCCTCATTTAGACCATGAAGGAATCCGAACTGGACTTTGATAAAAACTTCAAAGTTGTAGAACTACGAGTTCTCTTTTCAATGCAACTTGAATCACCAAAATCGGACATCGGAACGAGAAAGTTACGTCCAAAATACGAAGACTGCGTAAATCCCACCACTGCTAATGCACCATTCGGAAATAAAGCCCAAAATCAATCAAGGCAGCCCATGCACGTCCTAGACCCATTCCAATATTTCTTTAGACATAATAAAGCCTTCACATAATGTCTCATGCATGGACCAAACTCCAGAACCCAAGGAATCTTCCAAATCCACCAAAATGGCCCAAATACACCAATTTGACCAAGCCATGCAATCAGCCACAACTTCAAGTTAACTTGGCCCAACAAACAGAGCTCATTCTGGATCACATCATTCTCCCTCTCTTGAAAAGGATTCGACCTCGAATCCGAACCCGGGTCATAGATAAAAATGACAAGATCAATGGGACGAGAATCCTGGAATAAAAGAAAATCACATGGAAAAAAATGGTTAAGGTGAGCAAAAGTCAATAAAGCGAATGAATGACTTTTTGTCAATATTTTTCCACTCTCAATCTCTCCATTGCTACTCTCATTCTTAACTCCACTTGCAACAGCAAAGAGATTCCTACATGGATTCACATTTGAAATCTCATTTAAAACAAACTCAACATGCCCATGTCGCTTTCTCAAACAATCAACATTCTTATCAACGATCTGATCACACCTACATATTCGGCCACATGTACTTTTTGCACATCATAACTCATGTCCTCACAACCAACATCAGATTGCTCCATATGATAGTCACCCTTAACAGTAACGTCAAGCACCTCATTGGAATCATGAACAACCAAATCATGATCACTAATGTTATCGCTCACATCAATATCATCACTATCATCAACACCATCAACCACCTCACTCTTATTTATTGAAACATCAACATGTTTCATTTCATTACTCAAGGCTACGTTTATATCCTTCTCTTTCACATTTTACTAATGTATTTTTCTCTATAAACTCTGGAAGCTCTCCTAATAACATTCCAAAAGCAATCAGACTTTTCTTTTTAGCCCACTCTTCTTCACTCCTCTGCATGTACAACTCGTCCTCATAGACCTCTTGTAGGGTTAAAGGAGCAAGCTTGATAATTTTTCCACCATACCTAAATTTGTATATATTCCTATCCATATCATAAACTACTTTATTGAATTTATACCAAGGCTTACCCAATAAAATATGCGTATGACATATAGGAACCACGTCACAAACTACTTGGTCAACATACTGCCCAATTGCAAAATTTACCACAACCTGCTTAGCAACCTCGAACTCTCCAAAATCACTCATCCACTTATAAGGTCTATCAAGAGGTATCAATGGTAATCCCAATTTTTCCACAAGGGTAGTGCTAGCTAAATTTATGTGATTCCCTCTATTAATAATCATACTACACACTTTACTATTGATAGAGCATCTCGTGCGAAAGATAAATACCCTTTTATCCATCAAATTATTTATATAAATCAACCCTTACTGGAAAGACGCCAATAATGAGGAAAGACTCAAAGAATCACAAAGAAAATATGAAAACAAACACAAAGAAACTGACAAAAAAAAAAACCCAAAGAAATAAGAAGACAAACTGAACTGAAACTGGACAGAATTCGTAACTTTGAAAGAGATTTTGAGACTCGAAACTTAAGCGGATTGCGTACGGCCAATGACTAATGAATTCGTCTCCTGAGTACTTATAAATCGATATATTATGGGTCCCGTAACTCTTTCTAGATCAAAAGTTACATCAGTTTGAAAATCAGTGCGCGGCTGAAAAATTCTGACCGAACTGATCCGAAAATTACAGATAAATTCGACTTAATTGACTCAAAAACTCTAAGAACTGAATCCTATATGCTATTACCATGAAAGCATTATAATAACATCCAAGAATCGGTCATAAACATGAAAAACACAAAGGAAATAAGAAAAAAATTGAGATGAGAAGAGAAAAAAAAAAAAGGAGGAAAAAAAAAAGGAATATTAAAAGAGAAAATCTTGACCTTGGAACCCTGAGCTCCTGATACCAAATGATAGAAACCTACCTGGAACAAATCCAAGCAAACCTCTCCACGTGTTCTATGCCCCAAGAACCGCGAATCTTGATTTTGTAAGAACAAAATCCTTCCAAGATCAAGTCCAACCCTTAAGGAACATTGCCCTTAAAAACCTTTCTTTATTTCTTTGGAGAATCCTGAACAGCGATACAGCGCCACAACGCTTGCCACACGTTGATAAGCTTTTGTTCCGTAAAACCAAGGAAGAATCCACTCCCTCAAGATGACACAAGTCAATTTGTTTTGTAAAAAGATATATTATTGGTTAATTATCCATTACAATGAATAATGCCCCTTTAAATAGGTGGCTAACCCTAATTCTACCAAAATATAATAAAACCCTAATAAAATACTTGAAAATTTCGTCAATGGGCTTTTTAATTTAATTAATGTTCAGCCCAACACTTAAACAACACATAACTTAAAAAAATATAAAATATAAAAACTATAGGGATACATTGCGTCCTTATTTAGACCATGAAGGAATCCGAACTGGACTTTGATAAAAACTTCAAAGTTGTAGAACTATGAGTTCTCTTTTCAATGCAACTTGAATCACCAAAATCGGACATCGGAAGAGAAAGTTACGTCCAAAATACGAAGACTGCATAAATCCCACCACTGCTAATGCACCATTCGGAAATAAAGCCCAAAATCAATCAAGGCAGCCCATGCACGTCCTAGACCCATTCCAATATTTCTTTAGACATAATAAAGCCTTCACATAATGTCTCATGCATGGACCAAACTCCAGAACCCAAGGAATCTTCCAAATCCACCAAAATGGCCCAAATACACCAATTTGACCAAGCCATGCAATCAGCCACAACTTCAAGTTAACTTGGCCCAACAAACAGAGCTCATTCTGGATCACATCATATACCCAAATATATGAGAACTATGTTGGCGTGCCCTCACAACGCGCACAAGTGTAATACTAGTCTTTTACGCATTTATCGATGTCCAATCTCGATAATACTCTGACTATGGATATTTAATGATTTATCCTTCGTGGACTGATACTGTCTCATATCATTCTCAATCCAGGAACAAATCATAAGGACCTCATATCATTTATACATCTTGGTGATCTAATCACAAATGATAAGAGAGCAATCTACTTTGTCAGATAGTTAATTTGTACAACAACACCATGATCTGTACAAATAGTGACGCTATGGGTCATAATTGTCCAACACTTTGAGGTACTTAGCCAACTGCAGAGTTGACAGGTAGAACAGTATTTTGCTCTGCCACTGTTTGAAGTTTGCCCCACCAAACTTCTCCGGATTTTCTCCATGAGAGACCGGTACTATGATGTTTCCACTTGGAAAAATCAACAGGGGTCAATAGGTCTACAAAAGACAAATTGCACAACGATCAACGAATGATCTTATTCAAAGTGATATACTAGGTAACCACTTGTTGTTCTATTGGACGGTGGTTCCAATAAACACAAGTCCTTGAATTTCAACTAGAGACTCTTTAGCAATTCAAACCCAGAACTACACTTTATTCAAAATACAATATCTGTAGATATGTGTAAGTGTCAATCAAGATTGGATGGAATTTCTTGTGTATGATTACACTTTAAATTCTCAACCAAGTATGCAACACTCAATCAACTTCAACTTTATCACTATGTGTATGCTTGTGATAATTGAACAACCTAATAATAACTTAAATCTATACTACCAAGATTAATGTGTTACAGTATATGATTTACTAAGCTAATATTAATTTAAGTTTGCAGTTTATAATAATTACAGGACTATTTCGTTAGTGTCGCGTTCGTATATACGTTCGAACGAGACTGGCAGTGTGGGTGCGTTCGTGTTGCGTTTGACAACGCGTTCGAATGAAGTGTTTCCAGAGAGTTCACATTCGAGTAGCGTTTGATAACGCGTTCGAACAGAATGATTCCAGAGAGTTCGCGTTCGTATAGCGTTCGAGAACGCGTTCGAACGAAATGATTCCAGAGAGTTTGCATTCGAGTTGCGTTTAGGACGCGTTCGAACGTTCTTAGGCAGAAGGCTTGCGTTCGAGTTGCGTTTGAAGACGCGTTCGAACGTTCATACGAAATTTCAGATTTTAAGCCTTCGCGTTTGTCGGGCGTTCGAACGCCCTACGGGTTTACATGCACAGTTCGTATTTTTTCCAGAAAATTTCTACCCTAGCATGCGAATTACAATCTAACAACACTAGAATCCGATAAGTTCTTAAGATTGTGGTAAATATAGTGTCGTGAAACAGTAAATAACATGCAAACAAACAATTCAAATCAGAAAATTGGATCTAATATGCATAAACCCTAGAAAACCTTAAAAACTTGAAAATTAAGAAAAATCTTATGAATCCAAGTCGAGATAATCCTATGTCCTTAAGAACTTATTGGCCCCGTCACAGGTGCTTTGCGGATTCGCAATTGGCCAATGTTCTCCCAGGATAACTTGATTTCTTCTTGTCCAATGAGCACTACTTGACAAGTATACAAATTAGGAAATGGTTGAACTCTCTCTCAAAAAACCAAAAACAACAAATGACTCACCAATTTCGGATCTCTTTTCTGTTCCTTTTGTATTGGATATAATGCCTCTTTTATAGGCATGTAATGGTGCCAATAGGGCACCCTTTGGGGTGGGGTGAAACCCCCCAAAGGGTTGTACCTCTCACAAGTACCCAATGCAACAAAAGAACAGATTTACCATTAATGAACATTTAGAAGAATTTCCAATAACTGCTACTATAAGTCTCAGCACTATTGCCTCACAGACAATTGCCTCACAGACAAAGCCTAGTCGTATACCGTGGTCCAGAAAATAGGTATGTATCTTCATTCTATATTATTTTTATTATTAATTATTAACTTTTTGAAGGTTCTTTTTACAGTTTGGAGTCATCTGGTATATACACCCATTGTATCATGAAGATGTTCAAAGAGAGGCTGGATTATCAAAGTTCTTCATGAAAGGCAATTTCTTTGGAAACTCATCGATTTTATGTTAATAAGATTCAGGTAAATCAATTTCAATTAAATTATGATATAATTATATTTTTTTCTTATAAGTTATAATAATAATAATGAATAATTGAATGTTGCAGAAATATTTCGTATGGAATGAGGCGTTAGATACTTTAGTGAAATAGGTTTGGAATATGAAGGCAGGTAAATGCTACGCAAGCATTGAAGAGACATCTATATATGTTAATGAGGCAACGTCAAAGAAGTGGGTGCTGTAGCCTGTAAGAATATTGGGGCTCGACCTGTAGTAATAGATATGTTTGTATATATGATGCCATTCCACCCCAGGTAACATGATCATTAGAAATTTATTAACTAGCTAGAGGTCATGTGATGTGCATGTCAATAAAAAGTGTTTATTAATTTAAATTTATTTATATTTTTCACATATTGGAGTTGGAGATGACACAGAACAATGAAAGCATGGCGCTTGTTTTATATTATGGTGAAGAGAAGCCATGTATATATATATATGGTCTCGACTCATAGACGATGATAGTTTATTATAGCTTCAACTCGACTTCTATGATATCTGCACCTATATATTAATTGGATGGGAGACTTCAGTACATTAGGCCGAGCCTGATGAGCTTTAGAGGCATATATATACATGAATATCCCAATAAGCATGATTAATGCATTTATATCTGATCTGAGCATCCCCCTCATTTTGATAGTTATAGTGACTTGAACAGTTTTTATGTATTTTTTTCTTTTTTCTATCACTTATTACAATAACATTTGAACTTTTATTGCTACATATATTATTAATATATTTTATATATGACAATTATTTTGAGTATTTTTATATTAATATAGGTATTTATAGTAGTTAAAATAATAATAATAATAATAATAAATACCAATGGAATTATATATAGAAATTGGTATTGTTGAGAGTTACCGACGAAATAACTTACAAATAATTATTAAATATAATAATTAAAATATTGACTAATTTTCAATGGAAATTCCGTAGCCGATAGTGGATCATTATATTACCGAAAAAGATGGCATAATTTGGTGACAAATTTTTCATCAATAAAAGTATTATTGATAATGTTTTTTACTGACGAAATTATTTTGTTGATAAATTCATTTACCAATGATTGTCAATGAAATATTCCATCTGTAATTAAACAAAATTTTATAGTGCGCAATTTTGAATTTAATATGATTTGATCGAGCTTTTAACAACACAAAAATTTAATCAGCACTTATTATTAAGTTAGTTTGTAAATACCCAACCTCTCTCTTGCCAAAATAGAAATTTTAACATTGTTGTCAACACTCGTTTTTTTTTTAATTAATTATGTTATTAAAGTGAGTCATTTCTTAATTATGTAAATTTCGTTTTGTCATTTCTATTAATAATTAAAATAATAATAATAATAATCACCTCTAAAATTTAATCATGTCCTCGTGGCTCATGTTGTTCCTTACATTACAAAGGCAAGATAAAACTTTTATTTTGGTTGGTACATGTGATAGAAGCAAGTGCTTTTATTATCTTATACTGTTATCTGAGAAAGTTGAATATCTATTTCTATCATTTGCATTCATTCACACCAATCAATTTATTGTGGGGCTCATATGCTTTTAATGGGCAACATTTATAATATTTTCATAATCAAGAGCTTGCAAAAAATTGAAGAGTACATTATTAATTCATAACGAAATAATAATGCCCCACAAATAATGTCAAAAATGAAAACATTAAAAGAAGAAGAAAAAAAGAGAGAGAAATAAAGAAAGAATGGATCCTCAGATTCGCAAATGAATTGATTTATTTGAAAGATATTAATATTATAACTCATTGTAAATAATGATATCAATTTAATAAGATGTGTATAGAGATATATGAAATTCCAATCTTAAGTTGTTGCAAATTAATAAAAATAAAAAATAAAAGTTTTTTAAAGAACTAGGAATTTTTTTTTTTTTTTGGGGACAAAACCAGCCATTCAGAACTATTAAACTATTTATATAACTACATTCAGAAACACATGAAAAACCTTCTGATCAAATTCTTACAACTTTCAAATTAATTTCAAACGGACCAACTAAATTATATTTTGATAAGAAATTACATATTATATTTGGAAGAAAGAATATAAATTCAAAAAGCATTATGCCTGAGATGTGAAAATGGTCATCAAAAGACACTATCTCAATGGCACGTGAAGAAATTAATTAAACAAGAATTTTCGATTTTTCCAAATAACTTCACTTGTTTCAACCTCAAGAAATGATTAAGTTGAACTTGTGTTTCAGCATGTAGAATGTGACTGATGTTGGACATGTCAAGAAAAATAATCTTTATAAAATTTGATCGCCTGTTCAGTTGTTTATGGGAATTTTTTAAAAGAAGAATCACATTCATTTCATTTTAAATAATATAAGAAATCACATGACATAACATGAGCTTAAAAATTTAATTTACAGTTTATACTAGCATATCTGCAAAAGATATATATAGGTAAGCTCTTGAAAATAGGACTTTAAGTTAAGATAAAATTATTAACAAGAAAAGATTTGAAAACCTGATCATTTTTTGCCCACTTGAAAGGATTTGAAGACCCTAAAAGGATAAATAATGAAGGCTAGTTAAATATGAAATGAGTTGGTCTTTTTCTTCTTTGTTTTTTTTTTAAAGAAAAAATAATTAAATTGGAGGTACTAAAATTTTATCAATAATTAAGGGCCTGACATAAGAATATTCCTTACCTCCTTCATCTTCGCTACAACAACTATTATTATTAAATATAGTTAGTATCTAAGAAGATGCACATTTCAATGCCTCAAACAAAGGTTTATGCAAAATTACCAATTTATTATGGAATAAAGCCGTGCAGGTTGGACCAGACACGTAGCTTAGCTCGTTTATGTGCAACTTCGATTCATAACTTTTTTATTTGTTCATTATATAAATTACACATTTTAAAGAGTACATGATATGGACTCTCTCTTTTATCTTTTGATTCTTCAAGAACAATAGAATGCATGATAAAAGAGTACCCCCGACTTATAATTAAGCTAAGGTTTGCTCAAAGTTCAGTGGTCAAAGAAAAATCAAAACTCTCAAATGGAAACTCAGAGTGAAAGAAAAGTGAGAATAGGTCAGGATCCTTTCAAAAGTGAGGTATGGTCTCTATGTTTAGTAATGGTTAACCCTCACTTTGGGGTTGGCCCAATTTATGCCCGCGAGCGTTTCATGGTAAGTTTATTTAAGGCAAGTGGCACATGCTAGCATAAATTTGGCTTTTACTAACTCTCATGGGAGCATGAAACAATGCCATTTTTATTTACTTTAGGAACAAGGATTCTCCGAAGGGATGTGTCCATTTTAGAGTAGCTTTACATTGCTTCGGGGCTTCTCGATGTTAAGGAAATTATATTATATTATACAGAATATTGTTTCTTATTATATTTCCATATTTCATTATCATTATACATAATTATATGATTCATTTTCTATTTTATTTTTCTATGTTACCTATATAAAGGCATCTACTATTGTAAATATAATATAGAGTAGATACTAGGTTACGACCTTTTAACTTTCACTCTCTCTGATTCTCATCGGTGCGTGGGGATCACGGCTACCATCATTGCATGACCCTCACGCGCTCTCCTTTCCCACCATCAAACTCTTTTAAATCCTGATTTTTTTTAGTTTCGTTCTCTCTGCTCTCATCGACGTGTGGGGATCATCACCACTATCGACACGTAAACCTCATGCGCCACTCCTTCACAATTGCTTCAACCTCACCACCTCGCGCCACTTAGATTTCAGGTCACCCACCATCTAGTTTCGTTTGCAATTCTCTGGTGAAAGCCCTAGTAAAGTCCCCAAAAAAAATCACAAATATGCTTTTTTATAGTATGATGACCCATGTTCATATTTCACCTAGTTTCTTGTCGTTACGTGGTTCAATCGAATTCTTGTGCAAACCCAGAAGCCCAAATTTGCTTGAGGAGTTGTTGGGTTGGTCTTAAATCAGGGGTCAATTTCACAATATTTGAAGAAAATTTTTGGGCTTTCTTTTTTCGATTTCTCTCATTTTAATCGTTTCTTACATTTCCGACTGCTGCACATGATCTCTTTTTTTGTGTTCTCTTAAATTTTTCAACCACTAAATCACTTATCTAACAACTTCTTAAATTCATATTTTTAAACACTTATCTCTTTCGGGCTCTCTTTCAAGATTTCGTGCTCTTTTAGGGATTTCGCTCCCTCTCAGGATTTCACTCTTTCGGGCTTTGGCTTTCTATCGGGATTTCATTCCCTCTCGGACATTGGCTCTGCGTAAGGATTTCATTCCCTCTAGTGTGTCGGTTCTCTCTCGGGATTTCGCTCCCTCTTAGTCTTCGATTCTCTTTCGGGATTTCGTTCCTCTCAGGTTTCAACTCTCTCTCAGTTTTGGCTCAATCTGGATTAGGCTCTCTCTGGCTTAGGCTCTCTGTCAAGATTTCGCTCTTTCAGGGATCTCGATCCCTCTCGAGCTTCGACTCCACCTTCGAACTTCGTAGGTTAAAGCTTGTTGATGGTGTTTTCAGGAACTATGATATTTAAAATAGCACGACAAGGGTAGAAGGGTAATTCCCTTCTTGGATGAGATCATTACTACCGACCCAACAAAAGCCAGCAGTAAGGGCCCGAGCACTTTACAATAAAAGGTCGACCACCTTATAAGTTACTAGACCGACCACAACAGGAAGAGACCGAGCACTTATGATCGGTATCCGAGCACTTGAGTTCAAGATAACTGGGCACTTATCGGGTCAACAGCAGCACTCTCAGTACAAAAAATTATCATGACCGACCACCTGAAGACCGGGAGTACGGCGGGATATGCTCCAGAAGATAAGCTATCCTACTTTCATGGGAAAATTGAGGAGTCGGAGTCCTAGTGGGATAAAGAAAATAAAAGTAAGATTTAGTTAGGAATCCTTGCGGGAGAAGGAAATTGTATCAACTAGGAATCCTTATACTAGAAGGAGTCTGATTTATTCACTATTATAAATAGAAGGGTAGAGTATGTGTAAAAAACATCTGAATCATCAAGCTCTGACTTGTAAGCACAAAAAAAGATCTGAGAAGCGTGTTTGAGTAATAAAAAGTATCATCCTGTTTGTGTCTGTAGACGTAGGTCGGATCCGGATCCACCGAACCACGTTAAATCTCTTTGTTGATTGGCGTATTTATCCATCTTTTGCTAAGTTTGCTTTTGGTCCCCCATAACCAAACAAATTCACTATTGAGGGAGGATTGTCTCGGGAGTAATATTCCCATATTGCCCTGAGACCAAAATCAGCCGTCAACAGTTGGCGCCGTCTGTGGGGAACTCAATAAAAAGCAGCTCGCGTAGTAAGACGATGGCAGAAGATGAAAATCACCGATCGTCAGGGATTTCACCAGATAGTTCGGGAAATCCAGGATAAAGGTCTGTTGGCCGAGTCTACTTTGAGGAGGTTCCCGATTGAGGAGGGAAATAGTAGGGCATACTGTATCTACCATAACGTAAGGGGACATGCCACGAACGGGTGCAGAGACCTGCGAGAGCAGGTGGAAGACTTGGTGAAAGAAGGCTATCTCAGTATATACATAGACCATTCGGTTTTTGAGGTCGACCAAGTTGATAGCGGAAGTCATCCGGTCGGATGCGTGGAATGCTGAGATGCAGAGAGGATGCATTAAGAAGAGCCTTGCTTGTAGTGACCCTTGTAGAGTTGCAAGAAAGGCAACAGATCCCAAAAAGGTGAGTAAAACCTCTTCTGACTTAGGTTGACATTTGATTATACTTGTTTGTTATGGCTCACACAATGGTTTTGATATTTGTTTTACGGCTAGGGTCTGCTCTTGTACCGCCGAGATCGATGTCTCTTTCCGGCTCGGGTTTGCTCTTGTACCGCCGATACCGATGTCTCTTTCCGGCTCAGGTCTGCTCTTGTACCACCGAGACCGATGTCTCTTTCCGGCTCGGGTCTGCTCTTGTACCGCTGAGACCGATGTCTCTTTCCGGCTCGGGTCTGCTCTGTACCGCCGAGACCGATGTTTCTTTCCGGCTCGGGTCTGCTCTTGTACCACCGAGACCGATGTCTCTTTCCGGCTCGGGTCTGCTCTTGTACCGCTGAGACCGATGTCTCTTTCCGGCTCAGGTCTGCTCTTGTATCGCCGAGATCGATGTTTGTTACAGCTCGGGGTCGGGTTACGTCCCACCGAGTCATACTTATTGGCCTGGGGACGGAACATTCCCCCAGAACCAAATGTCTCTTTAGCTCGGAATATTCAGGGACATACTCGATGCATAGGATCCGTGAGAAGCATAGCACGGGGAGGGATGATACCTCAGTGGCGATTGCTTGCTCCAGTGTTACCGAACATAAGGAGAGATATGCCCTTAATGTGTCGAACACTCTTTGATCCTCACTTACCCGATGTAATGGATCCGTGGGAAAGCATAGCACAGGGAGTGATGATGCCCCCGTGACGATTGCTAGCTCCAGTGATATCGGACCTAAGGAGGGAAGTGCCCTTAGTATCCCGAACACTCTTTGATCCATTTATCATTTGGATCCAAGAGAGGCGCAGCACGGGGAGGCGTTGGGCCCATGTGGCGTGTGTCTGCTCCAGCGCGGTAAAGAGGAGCCCCCACACAAATACACAAGCTCCACAGTGACCTGACGTATAGAGGATGTGCCCTTACCATTTTAAACGCTCTACTGATCCAAATCCTGGTTCGCCGGGACACTGAATTGAAAGATTCAGAATTGTGTTTTGGAGGCCTCGGACAGGACGCTGTTTTGAGGCATCCATGTTGTTGTTTATGCTTGCGAAACGTTTTTGTTTTGGGATAAGTGCTAAGTCACCCCCGCCTTTTGATTTTATTTTCCAGAGTTTTGTTTTTGTTTTTCACTGGTCTGGTAGGGGGACGCCCGTGCCGGACTCAATAGGGCTTCAAAAGGTTGATTCACCTCCCTTCTGAATAAGTCCCACTTGATTAATCGGCTCGGGGCTGAATTCGTTCCGCCGAGGCCACCTGATTAATCGACTCGGGGCTGGATTCGTTCCGTCGAGGCCACCTGATTAATCGGTTCGGGGCTGGATTCGTTCCGCCGAGGCCACCTGATTAATCGGCTTGGGGCTGGATTCGTTCCGCCGAGGCCACCTGATTATTCGGTTCGGGGCAGGATTCGTTCCGCCGAGGCCACCTGATTAATCGCTCGGGGCTGGATTCGTTCCGCCGAGGCCACCTGATTATTCGGCTCAGGGTTGGATTTCATTCCGGCGAGACCACTTAGTTATTCGACTCAGGGTCAGGTTACGTCCCACCGAGTCTACCTCTTTGGACTGGGGACGTAACATTCCCCCAAGTCCAAGTGTCTTTCTCAGCTCGGGGTCGGGTTACGTCCCACCGAGTCTACCTCTTTGGACTATGGACGTAACATTCCCCCAGGTCCAAGTGTCTTTCTCAGCTCGGGGTCGGGGTACGTCCCACCGAGTCAGCCCTTCGGACGGGGGACGTAACATTCCCCCAGGTCCAAGTTCCTTTCTCAGCTCGGGGTCGGGGTACGTCCCACCGAGTCAGCCCTTCGAACTAGGGACGTAACATTCCCCCAGGTCCAAGTACCTTTCTCAGCTCGGGGTCGGGGTACGTCCCACCGAGTCAGCCCTTCGGACTGGGGACGTAACATTCCCCCAGGGCCAAGTGCTTCCCTCTGATCGGGGTCGGGTTATGTCCCACCGATTCAACCTCATTTGGTCTGAAGAACGATCCCCCAGAACCAAAGTGTTTCTCACTACTCGCGGTCGGATTACGTTCCCCCAGCTCATATTGTTCCCCACGGAGGGGTCTCAAGCGTTCGGTTGAAGGGAAACATGAAGAATAAAATACAAAAAAAAAGAGAAAAAGAGAAAGCAAACACATAAGTATATATTCAAATAAAGTATGAAGTGTTATTACAAAAAAGATAAGTATACACAGGGCCCCATCCGGGTTACCCCTTCTCAATCAGCCCGCGCAGGGGCAGGAAGTTCTTCCTCTGCTGGATCAGACGATTGAGGGATCGGCTCGGTCTCAAGAACTGGAACATCAGCTTCAACCTCGGCAACATGGGAGACCTCTACTTCAAAGATTGGAGGAGAGATCTCAGAATAGTCCTCACCAGGAGCGGGAATATCAGGTCGGCCTTCTTGAGGAGCTAGAAGAACCGGGGCAATCGAAATTGGGTCGGGATCCATCACCTCCTCGGAAGCAGAGGGCAGCCACTTCCGAAACTCCTCATCAGATATTTCCCCTTTGCAAAAACGAATGGCTGCATGGATAGGCCCCATGTCTAGGTCAGGCAACACTGTTGGTATAATCTCAGCACAATCGCCGACCCCTTCAAGACGGATTGCATCCCTCTCGGCCTCCAACTCAGCCTCTTTTCTCCTAAGCTCGTCACGAAGCCTCGCCAATTCTTCATCCTTGGCCCGAGCTTTAGATTGTTCGCTGCGCACCTCCACCTGTAAAACCCTAATCTCGGCCTGAGCAGCTTTCAAGTCTTCTTTAGCACCATCGGCATTCTTCCTCTCTAAAGAGGCGGCGGCCCGAAGAGCCTTGTTTGTTGTATGGGCCTCGACAGCAGCCAGCTCCAGATTTTTTATGTTCTCTTCCTTGCGAGCCAGCTCGGCCTCCGTTTCAGAAAGCCGGTTCTGAAGCCTCTGAGCCTGGCCACCCTCAGACAGAAGGCTCAAGAGAAGATCCTTATTCTTGGCTGCCAGATAGGTCGCCTACAAAAAAAAAAAAAAAACAGAGAATCAAAAATCAAACTAAGTTAGGAACTCAGGGCGGGAACAAGAGAAGAAAGTAACTGCCTTTGACATATGAGAACACAACAAGGTAACCACGTCCTCAGGAGAGATATCCTCGTACTGCGGAATATTCTCTGGAGGAACGGCATCGGCCAGCTCATTGAAAGCCAGCACCAGATGAGAAGTAGCTTCCCTGATATCCTTCCCGAGGTCGTCAACACCAAGAATTACAGAACCCCTCTGCTTCTTAGCAATACCCCCCGACGACCCCCTCTTCTGCCGAGCAGGAGTCTCTTTGTGCCCAGCTCGCTCCTCCGCCAACTCCCGACTGAGTATTGGGTCCACAGCACCAAACGGGCGCTTCCTCATTCTAGAAGTTCTTGGAGGACTTCCAAGTCGGGCAGCGACCGTCAAAGGCACCTCGGAAGGCGAAGACCGACCTTGAGAGCTCGGACGCTCCACCTCTTCAGCCGCCTGTCCAGCCTCAAGAGCTTCAGGCCATTTTCGAGAAGTACCAGCTCCGCCCGGGCTAGTTTTCTTTGCAGCACCGGTCAACCGATCTAGGTATTTTGGTCTCTTCGACATGCCTGCAAGAAAGCAAAGACAAAAGAAGGGATCAGGACCTGAGTATAAAAAAAAAAAGGAGAAGAGAGACAAAACATGCTCAATAAAACATGGGAGATGGCTAGAAGATCAACAGACATCAACCTATCCGACCCGAGAGCTCCGGAGGAACGGTCCGAATAAGACCCGACGCAACGAAAGCCGCATCATTAACTAGCTCCCTCCAATGGTCGGCATATCGCCGAGCCCAATGTAGCCGCCTCCGGACCTGACGAGAGACCTTGGGAGCGTCTCTCCAACAAGCTGGGAGAGATCAAAAGAAGTTAGAACACCTAGCATAAAAACTAAAGGACATGAACGATAAGCGGTAGACTCCTAACCTCCTGCTCTGAAGATATCCGGGACCGAAACATCTTCTACATATGATCGCAGGACCCGTCCCCAATCTCCAGTGGCCCAGAACCAAAGATCCTTGAAGTTTTTGTTGGAATCAGGGAGCTTACGGACAACATTAGAAGAATCAGCATATGCAGAAAGGTAGTACCATCCGTGGTACGACCTGGGGTTGGCTTTCAGCCGGTACAATCTCTTCACTTCTTCAAGAGAAGGTTCACCAAGCCCCGCTCGGTGCCAGACCACGTGTATGCCGGCCAAAATCCTCCAGCTATTTAAACTCAGTTGACATGGGGCAATCTCCATCTCGGCCAACATCCAAGCAAAATAGCGTTGCATCGGCAGCCGTAGTCCACACTCAAAGAAAGTAGGAAGAAGTGCAACCGAGCCCTCATCAGATTGACTAGCATGATCCATTGGGCCGGGAACTTCAAGGGCGATATCTATTGGAATATTGTATCGTTGCCGCAGAAACGCTAGATCGTCCTCAGTTATCTTGGAAGGCCGATCCATATCCAGAGCCGAGCAATCAAGATCGCCGGGCTCTGGATCCCTCCGAGGGACCCTCTGATGATAATTATCTTGTTCAACTTCGGAAGGGGTAGGGGTGGTGTCAAGGTCTTCCACGGTGGGTGCTCCCGAGCCAGAGGAAAGCTCTTCAGCAATAGGGGCCAAGGGTTTAGCAGGGTTTTCAAGGGGAGAACTGACATTAGACATCCTAGACATCCGCAAAACAAAAAGGAATGGGAAGTCAGTCTATAGCTAAAACTCTAAAACTACTCAGGAATTCCGAGAAAGCTAAGCATGTGGGTTCTAAAATGCCCTAACAAAATCCGACAAGTCATAAGTCACTCCCTAGCAAAATCAAAGCTAACAAAGGATTCACAACACACAAAAAGAGGAGAGGTCGTTCAGAAAACTTACTTGTTTCTTTCAGAAAGACTGAAGATTGCACAGCACGGTTTGCTCGTCCCTTAAATTCGCAGGTCACAGCGGAGAAAGAAGAAAATGCACGGCTGAAAGAAACTCCGGGAGTACTGAGTCAAGTGAGTCACGGTTGAAATATTCACTGGAAGGAGAGAAAGATTTGCCAAAAAGACTGCACAGTAAAAGCCCCGTCTTTTTATAGTCATAAGTGGGACGCTCATGGCCGTTGGATCGAGAAAAGAAACCCGGATGGACGCCAAATGTCAACTGCAAAAGAGGTCTGCCAAAATCAAACGAACGGTTGAGATCAGCACACTGTTAAAACGCCCCTACACGGTCGATTCACTTTCTTTTTTGGCGGGAATCCGACAGATGATTGAAAAGTGTCACACTTAGAAAAAACCCTAAAGGTGATTTGATGGGCATTAAACAGACGTGACTGTTGTGCGTCTCAAGAAGAGGTGCTTGAAAAGAGGCGACAAAAATTTCGATTCAACCCCGGATCGACCACCAACAAAGTAATCAGCACACCATCTTTATATAGTTCCCGGCACCAACTCGTATACTCGTTGGAACCGAGAACTAGGGGAAAGATGTTGATGGTGTTTTCAGGCACTATGATATTTAAAATAGCACGACAAGGGTAGAAGGGTAATTCCCTTCTTGGATGAGATCATTACTACCGACCCAACAAAAGCCAGCAGTAAGGACCCGAACACTTTACAATAAAAGGCCGACCACCTTATAAGTTACTAGACCGACCACAACAGGAAGAGACCAAGCACTTATGATCGGTAACCGAGCACTTGAGTTCAAGATAACCGGGCACTTATCGGGTCAACAGCAGCACTCTCAGTACAAAAAACTATCATGACCGACCACATGAAGACCGGGAGTATGGCGGGATATGCTCCAGAAGATAAGCTATCCTACTTTCATGGGAAAACTGAGGAGTCGGAGTCCTAGTGGGATAAAGAAAATAAAAGTAAGATTTAGTTAGGAATCCTTGCGGGAGAAGGAAATTGTATCAACTAGGAATCCTTATACTAGAAGGAGTCTGGTTTATTCACTATTATAAATAGAAGGGTAGAGTATGTGTAAAAAGCATCTGAATCATCAAGCTTTGACTTGTAAGCACAAAAAAAGATCTGAGAAGCGTGTTTGAGTAATAAAAAGTATCATCATGTTTGTGTCCGTGGACGTAGGTCGGATCCGGATCCACCGAACCACGTTAAATCTCTTTGTTGATTGGCGTATTTATCCGTCTTTTGCTAAGTTTGCTTTTGGTCCCCCATAACCAAACAAATTCACTATTGAGGGAGGATTTTCTCGGGAGTAATATTCTCATATTGCGCTGAGACCAAAATCAGCCGTCAACAAAGCTTATCAATTATCTCAAAGTTTCAAGCCTCCAATATTCAAGATTTCCAGTTTCAAGACTCCGATCACCGATTTCAAGATGCAAACTCAAGCTTGTTCCTTTGTTACCAACTTGAGTTTGAAGGGGTGTTGAGGAAATTACATTATATTATACAAGATATTTCTTTCTTGATTAGGACATTACATTAAATAAGATATTTGTTTCCTATTATATTTCCTCTTTTTTTTTTAAGATTTACTATATTCATTATTATTATACATAATTATATGATTCATTTCCTATTTTGATTTTCTATGTTACCTATAAAAAGACCTATACCATTGTAAATATAATATATAGTGAATTCAAAATTTTATTTCATTATTTAACATCCGAAATTTATACTAGTAAGGAAAACTAAATAAAGTCATACCTGATCATCACAGTGCAATCTCCAGACATGCATGGGAAAGTCACGGTGTAATATCGGGATCGTACGTGGGAAAGTCATCAAGGCTCCCAAATATACAAAGGAAAGTTGTGTCAATTACAGCTTGACACGTCATTAGGAAGGAAATATCATAAGCGAAGGAGCACATGACAGTGAGTGATGATTTTGTACAACTACATCTACATCCGATATTCGACCACTACTATGGTATCCAAGGGTATCAAATACCCTTAGATACAAACATATAATTTTGAGCATTGAACATGCAACTTAAACTATTAAACATGCAAACTCTATCAATAAACATGCAATTAATTTCATATTTTGAAAAGTTTCATGTTTATTAGCAGAATTTGTATATTTAATGGTAAAAATTACATGTTTGAATCAAGGATTTCAAATACCATCAGGGTACTGTAGATGGGACTCTAATATTCACATATATAATCATTTGGAGGTGAGGGCATCTTTATTTTATAAAATGAGGATATCTACTAAACGATAAAAAAAAAAAAAATCACATTGAAAATTGTATTTTTTATCTATTAGGTGTTAGAATATGTGTTTTTTTTAACAAGACATCCTTATTTTATATATAAATTAAAATATATATATTTTTTTAATCAATGAAGCGACACCCTTATATATATATATATAATATATATATATATATATAATATATATATATTATAAAGCACAATGGTGTGGGAGGAAAGAGCGTGTAACAGATGGTTAAAATTAAGAAAGATAATACATG
>SKCR01030643.1:0-204730 GCA_019454045.1 Zanthoxylum bungeanum | reverse complement strand
GGCGTTCAAATGCCCGCACATGATTTGGTTATTTTGGACGTGTTTTTTAAGCCAGTTTTGGACAGGGAAAACCATACATATAAAAAGAGACACATAGTCACTTTACCTGGGTTGGAAACACATTATTTGGAGCCCTAATATTTTTTGTTTCCTTCCTCCTATTTGAAAACCACCTTGAAGACTTCGTTGATTTCATTGTCTTCTATGTTTTGGTGAGATTGATTTTTTGTTGACCATCAACACAAACACAACTCTTATTCAATACTATAATCATTCAGAGTTCTGAGGAGGTGATTGAAGGTAGGGGTGTTCAAATGATCGGGTCAACACGCGACCCGATCCGCGCGAGTTTTAAAAAATAATAATGAATTTTTGGATTAACCCGACCCGAAATTTGCGAGTCGGGTAACATGTTTGATATTAAAACCCGATCCGACCCGAAACTATAAATTTTTTAATATTTTCTAAAAAATTTATTATTATTTTTAAGTTTTTACTATTATTTTATTTATTTTATTGTCTTGAAACTTTATATATATGATAAATTCCGGGACATAAAATAACTAATATTTATATTTCAAAATAATTATTAATTCTTTTTTTTTTGCCGACCCGACCCAACTCGATCGGGCTTCAGCTTTCAAATTTCGGGTTCGGGTTTCACGACCCGCGTGACCCGACCCGATCATATCTCATATTTTTCAAAAAATCCTACCTGTGAACACTCCTAATTGAAGGTCGAAGTTCTGATATCACAAGTTTACATATTGGATTCACTCAGGGACTTCAGAGGTTTTGAAGAAGACTGTTTAGTGCTGTCTTGATGAGTTCTTCGAGTGATTACAATATATAGGTATTCTAGTCGGTGACATTGTCACCATAGTTCTTATAATACCATCGCTGTTAGTTTTATCTACTATAGTATATTCATGCAATAACCTATACTCGAATTGATTTTTTTACTCTTGAGAGTTTTCCGCTCATTCAACAAATTTTTTTGTGTTGATCTATTTTATTGTTTTCATATAATGCTATACTTCAATTAAGAATTTTCACTGTGGATTGCAAATGTACATATATTTACAGATAATGCAATATGGTAGCTGATTGTATGGCCAGTTATGGGCTTAGCTTGCACTAATTTCACTTTTGAGATGTTCCTCCAATGCAAATTCATAAATTTATTTTCGAGGATACTTGTAACTTTCCCAAATATATTTGACTATTTAACTTTCATTTCATTGCAACTTTCCTCTTTTTTCATCTTAATAATGTTTCAGCATTAATATATTATAATCCTAAGACTCGACCATTTAATACGTGAACACAAATTAGAGCTAGGAAAATTGTAAGGTATATATATATATGGGTCATGCTAACTAGTGCCCTAATGGCAATCATTGACATTAATGATCCATTTTTGGTAAGTTTTCATATCACTTTTATGGGGAAAGTATAAAATTGTCAAAACATTAATTACTTTTTCATTTTTCCCATAAAAACTTTCATAAAATGGATCATTAACAAATGTCTTAAGGGCACTCATTAGCATTTCCCTATATATATATTTTATCTCATATTACGCTAATTCACGAAAAAAGAAAAGTGAGGACTGAGAGGGTTGACGCATTAGTAGTTGCATGGAAAGTAGTTACAAGTGCGATATTGGTAATCCGAGATTTTATGTTTAAGAGATTTGTTTCCTCTCAAGTTAAGGGTTCGAATGTCATTATATGCATTTTATTTAGACCATATCTCTGGATGTAAAAAGTTTGCGACTTATCCTGATTTGTACTGTGAAACTTCCGATGACACGAAGTACAAATCTCGAATATCAATCAAGATGTGCGTAAGTTAGCTCGTATATCCCGATTACCAACAAATATGTGTTTTTTTTTTAATATGCATGTGTTTTTCCCATATTATTAATTGTTATGACTATTTGTCATTGACATTACTGGGGTAGATTAATTATTAATTGCCTCTCTTGAAAAATGTTGTTGTTGTTGTTTAGCTGAATAATTACCACGTGTTAAATGTTGTCAATGGTTTTATATCTTTTTGTGGTGAATTATTTGTTTTGGGTTAATGATTGTATTGCGCATTTATGTGTGGAAATTTAATATTGTATTTATTTTTGTTAGTTGTTAACGGAAGTTTGAATTTGGACATTTATTGATTATAGAAAGTGTTTTTAGTCGTGATTGATTCATTGTTCGATCCCATTTGATTGCATTATCAAGGTTAGTAATCTTATGATTTATGGATATGAATTCGAGTTTTTACGAAATTTTATAATCGTATGAGTTTTTTCCCCAATGAATATTGGTGAATTTATTGCATTAGATCCATATCAGGAGAGTTAATTGGGAGCTCTACATAACTAGGGTTCATTATAAGATATTTGAGGTAGTAGATAAGGATGATTTCGTAAATTTCAATTGACGTGAATATAAATCATAAAGAGAATTATATATTTTATTATGTTTAATGTGATAATAATTTCGGATATAATATAATAATTTTAAAGAATTATTATATATCACCTAATGGGGAAATAATTTAATTAAATTTGATTTGATTTTGAAAAAAAAATACTTATTATGTCAAATAATGACCATTAACGTCATTTTTCCTTATTCAAGTCATCTCAGTTATGTCTAATGATATGGATGATAAAATGAATTGACAAATCGAATATGTGTCGAATTCTACAAATATCGAAGTAAGATGTGATAAATTTGTATTCGATTCGTTTAATAAACGAATCCTAATATCGCGATTCGTATTCGATTCGTTTAATAAATGAATTCTGAATGAATATTCGTTTAACCATAATATGATTTAATTACATAAAGTATCATAATTTATTTACATTAATTTCTCATAAGCATATATATTCTTAATTGGGTTTTTCAACCCAACCCAATGACCCATACTTAATTGGGTTATGGGTCAGTTGAAATTTTTAATAGATTGAAATAATTTAATCGGATTAGATTAGATTTAGCTCCAACCGACCTAATCTTAGTCGTTGCCACCCCTACGAGTAGGGGTGTCAAATTTACCCGGGTTCATGATTAAAATATTAAGACTCGAGCTTAATAAATTAAGAACCGGATGAATCCGGATCCAGGATCACACGGGTCCGGAAAAAAATTATAATAAAATAAATTAGAATATAATAAAAAAATACAAAATAATATGCATATATAAATAAAAATATAATAGAATATAATTTAAAAATAAAAGAATTGAAATAAAAAGAATAAATTGACAAAATACAAATAAAAATTTTAAATAATACAATTAAAAAATAAAATAAAAAACGGGTATCCGGATCCGGACCAGTGTATATTTACCCGGGTCCGGACCCGGACTTGGGATAATAAAAATACATCCGGATCCAGGTTCAGATTGGGATCCAGATCCGAATTTTGCAATCCCTACCTACAGACCCGGCCACGGTTCCGGTTCGGAACCGGAACCGAACCGGTTGGAACCGGAAGGTTCCGGTTCCAACCGGTTCCGGTTCGGTTGGGGTTCCACCCCAACTCGAACCGGTCCGAACCGGTGGAACCGTACGGTTCCACCGGTTCGGACGGTTCCAACCGGAACCGAACGGTTCCGGTTGGAACCGTCGGGTTCCAACAGGAACCCTAAGGCCCCCAACGGCTAGTAGCCGTTAGGGGCCTTATTCCCCAACGGCTACTGCCGTTGGGGGAATGCAGGGAGCCGTTTGGCTCCCTGCCAAAAAAATAAAAATAAAAATAAAATTATAAATTTTTTTTTATTATATAAAATAAAAAATTACTAATGTACCCCTAATAACGGTAATAAAACAGTTATATTTAGGGGCATTTTTGGTATCAAAAAAACCTCGGTAATTCATCGAGCCTGCACCAAGTAACATTCTTAGAACCTCTGAAGTCTTTAAGTGAATCAAACCTGCGAACTCTCAATGCATAAATTTTGACTACCAATCATCACCTTATAACTCTTAAGGTTTATGGTGTTGGCTAGGATTGTGTTTTGTGTTGATGGTTATCAAGGAAGAAACCTCACCAAAAGAAATAAGGCATGAATTCAATAAGTCTTCAAGGTGATTTCTCAAGAATGAGGAAATAAAAGATATGAGGATTTGAATATTGTGTTTCTCACCAAGGTAAAATGGCTAAGGTTTTGTTTAAATATATTGGATTTTACTCATCCTGAAAAGCCTTGAAAACGCGTCCAAAATAATCAAATCTCGCATTATCGTTAAAATGCCCAATGCACGCGTGAAGAACGCGTAATGTTCCGCAAATTCATTCAAATGACCTGACGAACGCACAACAAACTGGAGCTCTCTATAAGGTTTCGTTCGTACGGGATGATGAACGCATCAGGCACGAGAAGCATCTGCCCAATTTTGTTCGAACATGACAATAAAGAACCTCGTTTGATTGTAAAAACAAACGCAATACGAACGATTTTCCAAATACTTGTCAAATTGCTCTAAGATCTTCAAGACTCGTTACAATTTAATTAAACTTTTTTTATGGAAGTTGCTAACACATATAGACCCAACAATCTTAGCTATTGAAAATGTTGTTACAAATGATTGGGGACATATTTTACTACAAAGTGATTCAAGGTCAATCATTAGTTGCCTTAAAAAAAAAAAAAATTAACCCCGTTGGATCTTTAGCACAAAATGTGGTTTAATTGCAATACTTTGATCAATTTTGTGTGTTAGTTTCATGTGTGATGGTAAATTCCGTAACATAACAAGTTTAATTGAATTGTGATGAGTTTTGAAGATCTCAAAATAATTAGACAAGTATGTAGACAACATTATATGAAAATATCAGGGATTTCGTTCATGTTGCGTTCTTATTTGGGTTCAAACGCTCAGCGTTAGTGTATCATTTGATATTATGTTCAAATAAAAGCTTACAGAGAGCACTTGTTCGAGTCATGTTATTCATCACATTCGAACGAAACCGACTAGAGGCTTACGTTCCACTTGCATTTTTTATTGCGTTCGAATGGTTTTGAGAAACTACTCGCGTTCTGTGGCGTTCAAATGCCCGCACATGATTTGGTTACTTTGGACGTGTTTTTTAAGCCAGTATTGGACAGGGAAAACCATACATATAAAAAGGACACATAGTCACTTTACCTAGGTTGGAAACACATTATTTGGAGCCTAATATTTTTTGTTTCCTTCCTCCTATTTGAAAACCACCTTGAAGACTTCGTTGATTTCACCGTCTTCTATGTTTTGGTGAGATTGATTTTTTGATGACCATCAACACAAACACAATATCATAATCATTCAGAGTTTTGAGAAGGTGATTGAAGGTAAGGGTGTTCAAATGATCGGGTCAACACGCGACCCGACCCGATCCGCTCGAGTTTTAAAAAATAATAATGAATTTTTGGATTAACCCGACCCGAAATTTACGAGTCGGGTAATGGGTTTGATATTAAAACCCGATCCAACCCGAAACTATAAATTTTTTAATATTTTCTAAATTTTTTTTTATTATTTTTAAGTTTTTTACTATTATTTCATTTATTTTATTGTCTTGAAACTTTATATATATGATAAATTTAGGGACATAAAATAACTAATATTTATATTTCAAAATAATTATTAATTCTTTATTATTATTTTTTTTGCTGACCCGACCCAACTCGATCGGGCTTCAGCTTTCAAATTTCAGGTTCGGGTTTCACGACCCGCGTGACCCGACCCGATCATATCTCATATTTTTCAAAAATCCTACCCGTGAACACTCCTAATTGAAGGTCGAAGTTCCGACATCACAAATTTACATATTGGATTCACTCAGAGACTTCAAAGGTTTTGAAGAAGACTGTTTGGTGCTGTCTTGATGAGTTATTCGAGTAGTGATACAATATAGAGGTATTATAGTCGGTGACATTGTCACCATAGTTCTTATAATACCATCCATTACAAGAAAACTGTGAATTAGAGACGGAAATATTTGTCGCTAATCTGTCGCTATTGGACAGTTAGCGACGGAATAAAGACGGACAAATTATGTCTCTATTATGTTGGTCGCAAAAAAATAGCGACAGAAATATATCATCCGACGTAATTTATTTTGTCTCTATATAGAGACGGAAAATTTCGTCTCTAATTAGCGACGAAAAAATTTCCGTAGCTAGTGTTGTAATCCATTTCAATTCCGTTAAGAAATTTTGAAACGGATCTTTCCGTCGCTAATTTTGTATTTTCTTGTAGTGATCGCTGTTAGTTTTATCTGCTATAGTATATTCATGCGATAGCCTATACCCGAAGTGATTTTTTTACTCTTGAGAGTTTTCCACTCATTCAACAATTTTGAGATGTTCCTCCAATGCAAATTCATAAATTTATTTTCGGGGATACTTGTAACTTTCCCAAATATATTTGACTATTTAACTTTCATTTCATTGCAATTTCCTCTTTTTTCATCTTAATAATGTTTCAGCATTAATATATTCTAATCCTAAGACTCCACCGTTTAATACGTGAACACAAATTAGAGCTAGGAAAATTGTAAGGTATATATATATATATATATATTTTATCTCATATTACGCTAATTCACGAAAAAAGAAAAGTGAGGACTGAGAGGGTTGACGCATTAGTAGTTGCATGGAAAGTACTTACAAGTGCGATATTGGTAATCCCAAGAGACTGTCTCAGTGGTAAAAATTTTATGTTCAAGTGATTTGTTCTCTCTCAAGTTAAATGTTCGAATCTCACTATATACATTTTATTTAGACCATGTCTCTGGGTGTAAAAAGTTTGCGACTTACCATGATTTGTACTGTGAAACTTCCGATGACACGAAGTACAAATCTCGAAGATCAGTGCGTAAGTTAGCTCGTATATCCCGATTACCAACAAATATGTGTTTTTTTTTTTAATATGCATGTGTTTTTCCCATATTATTAATTGTTATGACTATTTGTCATTGACATTACTGGGGTAGATTAATTATTAATTGCCTCTCTTGAAAAATGTTGTTGTTGTTGTTTAGCTGAATAATTACCACGTGTTAATGTTGTCAATGGTTTTATATCTTTTTGTGGTGAATTATTTGTTTTGGGTTAATGATTGTATTGCGCATTTATGTGTGGAAATTTAATATTGTATTTATTTTTGTTAGTTGTTAACGGAAGTTTGAATTTAATTTGGACATATTATTGATTATAGAAAGTGTTTTTAGTCGTGATTGATTTATTGTTCGATCCCATTTGATTGCATTATCAAGGTTAGTAATCTTATGATTTATGGATATGAATTCGAGTTTTTAAGAAAATTTATAATCGTATGAGTTTTTTCCCAATGAATATTGGTGAATTTATTGCATTAGATCCATATCAGGAGAGTTAATTAGGGTGGCAGAAAAGCCCGAAGCCCGGCCCGGCCCGGTAAGCCCGGCCCGGCCCGGGCGGGCTTTGGCCCGGCCCGGGGTAACACGGGCCCGGGCCGGGCTTCACCCAAAAAGCCCGAGCCCGGCCCGGCCCGGGCTTAAAATAAATAAATAAATATTTTAATTTATAAAATATATAAATTTTTATAATAAATTTTTTATATTTATAATTTTTTATAATAAAAAAATCGGATCCAGGCTTAAAATAAATAAATAAATATTTTAATTCATAAAATATATATATTTTTATAATAAATTTTTTATATTTATAATTTTTTATAATAAAAAAATCGGATCCGGGCTTAAAATAATAATATTTATAATTAAAAAATCAGGCCCGAGCCCGGCCCGAGCCCGACCGGGCCTGCCCAGCCCGGCCCGATGACAGTACGGGCCCGGGCCGGGCTTTGATAAGCCCGGCCCGAGCCCGGCCCGTTGCCATCCTTAGTTAATTGGGAGCTCTACATAACTAGGGTTCATTATAAGATATTGGAGGTAGTAGATAAGGATAATTTCATAAATTTCAATTGACGTGAATATAAATTATAAAGAGAATTATATATTTTATTATGTTTAATGTGATAATAATTTCGGATATAATATAATAATTTTAAAGAATCATTATATATCAACTAATGGGGAGATGATTTAATTTGATTTGATTTTGAAAAAAAATACTTATTATGTCAAATAATGACCATTAACGTCATTTTTCATTCTTCAAGTCATCTCAGTTATGTCTAATGATATGAATGATACAATGAATTGACAAATCGAATCTGTGTCGAATTCTAAAAATATCGAATCAAGATGTGGTAAATTTGTATTCGATTCGTTTAATAAACGAATATTAATATCGTGATTCGTATTCGATTCGTTTAATAAATGAATTCTGAATGAATATTCATGATATGATTTAATTACATAAATTATCATAATTTATTTACGTTAATTTCCAATATATTATTAATTGGGTTTTTCAACCCAACCCAACCCATACTTAATTGGGTTATGGGTCAGTTGAAATTTCTAATAGATTGAAATGATTTAATCGGATTAGATTAGATTTAGCTCCAACCGACTTAATTCTAGTCGTTGCCACCCCTACGAGACACGAGTAGACCCAACCAAGGTTCCGGTTGGAACCGGATGGAACCCTAAGGTTCCAACCGTGCCAGTCCAACGGCTAGTAGCCGTTGGGCTGGGGGCAGGGAGCAACGACTCCCTGCCCCAACGTCCAAAAAAATTAATATTAAATTTGGGGGTTTCCCAAATTACCCATAATAACAGTAATAAAACGGGTAATTTTATGGGCATTTTATGTATCACAAAAATCTTCTAAAAATGTATAAAAATGATTTTTTTTCATTATTTTAACACACCAATTTCTCAATTCTCATTTCTCTCAATTCATATAATTCTCTCATTCTCAATTTTCTAATTCTTTAAAATTTCTTATACAACAAATGGCAAGTTCATATGAGAACACAATGTCAAATGTGACAACCCAGAAGAGCGACCCTAGTATCGGTTCACGAAGAAGAAAAATTAAGTCTTGTTCCTCATATGTTTTCAAAATTCATTTCCATTTAGACGATACTGATGAAGGTTCAAGAGCAGTATGCAACAATTGTGGTGTTCCTTACAAATTTTATGGTGGATACGACAATATGATCAAACACTTGGAAAGACATTATCCGGTTGAACTTGAACTTGATACGACGCAAACTCAAATGACCAGGTACACATCATCTAGTAGAGGTACGAGTGCTTTAGATTTATTTAAATATTCTGATGCTAAAAATAGAGAAGAATTTGCTAAATTAACTTGTATGACACATCTTTCTTTAAATTTTGGTGAAAAAATTACTTTTACTAATTACGTTCAAAATGCTTTAAATCTTGCTGCATGTAAAATAACTAGAAATACAACAAAACGTCAAATTTTTAAATTATATAAAGATGATAAAATTATTTTAAATGAAACATTTAGAGATATTAAAGGGCGTCTATCTATTTAAAAATTTAATGGTATTAAACTGATAAAATTTTCACGAAATGTTCCAACACGTTGGAATTCAACTTATTTTCTTTTATGTCTACCTTTTGAATACAAGATGCATTATGTAGTTTTGTTTTCCTCAAAATGTTCAACATATCACACTTTTTCCTAGTCAATGGAAAATTTGTGAACTTTTTTTTAGAGATTTTAAAAGTGTTTAATGATGCTACACAAATTTTTAGCGGAGTTCATTATCCTACATCACATTTATTTATTATTGAAAGTTTCAATATTGTTAGTACTTTCGATGAGCATGTTGATAGTCGTGATCCTAATGATATTGTTTTATTTGAAGCTATTAATGTTATGAAACGAAAATGGTTGCATTATTTTAAAGACATTCTATTACTTTATCTTATTGCTGTTGTTTTCGATCCTACATTTAATTAGAAGGTTTGAATAATGTTTTACCCGCTTACTATGGATATTTATGAATACTATATGAAATTGATATTTCAAGAATAATAGCTAAAATAAAAATTGATTTAATAGAGTTATTTAATGATTATGTTAGAAGATATAACTTGCAATCAGTAGGACAATCTAGTAGTAGCGAAACGACCGTAATGCAATCAAGACTTAACGCAGGTGATCGTTGGTTATTACAACGAAATAAAAAATATAGGGATAACACGACTAATAACCCGGAATTAGATAATTATTTATCTAAAAATTTTGAGTTTTCAACTGAAAGTTTAGTTAGTAAAAATTTTCAAATCCTTGAATGGTGGAACCGACATCGAAATATATATCATGTATTATCAATTATTGCTAAAGAGATATTGGCAGCACTTGTTTTCACCGTTGCGGTTGAACAAGCCTTTAGCATGAGAGGCAATATATTGGAAGTCAGACGGTCTTCATTACATCAAAGCACTCTAGAAGCAACAACATGTGTGGATGATTGGACCCGAGCTGATATGAGACAACAAGAAGATGACCATGATGAATTTGAAGACTTGTTCGATAATGCATCTGCAAGTGCAAGCGGAACTGGAGCTGAAGGATCAACATGCACTGATGATGATTGATAATTAAATAATTGTAAAATTACAATGGGGAAATATCTTTAAAATATAATGAAACTACGTGAGCTTTGATTCCTTTCACCTCTGGAGGATACGTAGGCAACTTAAGTTTTAAAAATTTAAGTTCAAACTATTTTATTTAATATTTTTTTTTATTTTTTTAGGTAAGAATTTTATTTGTAATTTATTTAATGTAATTATATAATGTAAGTTTATTATATAAATTCAAATTTATAATTTTAAATTATATTAATTTATCAATATCAATTTTTTTTTTCAATAAAGCAAAAAAAAAAAAACCCGAATGGAACCGGAATCGAAACCGAAACCGAACGGTTCGGTTCCGATTTCGGTTCCGGTTCGACACTCGTGGAATCGGGAACCGGACGGTTCGGTTTCGATTCGGAATCGAACTGAACCGCCGGGTCTACCTACGGCTACGAGGGATGTCAATGTGAATTTGTACAAAAGAAGTGTATCAAACCGTGGATTGGACAAAGTTTAGGGAGCCAATTGAAAAATACCCGACAAGTACATGTACATATATTATGTACATACCTCACCGGTCAGCCATTGATCTTGAAATATCAACAGAGTGATAGCAAAACGCGGGATACAGCAATAAGCAAAGCGCGCAATAATCTGCGGTGTTGTTTATCTTCACATGTTGATCTGCCATCACCATTAACAACAATACAATACATACATATATACATATAAATTATACTGCGATAAATGGTAATGGGCCATCAGCACAACAGCAGCGATGGTGTCACTCAGCGAGTCAACAGCCCGCGTTTCTCCGGGTCAATGACTCGGCGAGCTAACTCATTCAAGCGCAGTAATAATAATAATAATAACAGCAGTCAAAACAATGGCGTCGGAAGCAGCAGCAGCACCAGTAACACCACGAGTGCTTCTGCTCTCAGTACTCATCATGAAATCGATGTGCAGTTGACCTCGCCCAGATCTGAGATTGGACCCGGGCCTAGCTCCGGTTCGTTCGAGGTTGGCAGTCATGTTACGCAGAGACTTCACTTGAGAGGCTTGTTGAAGAAGCCTGTGGTTCTTGACGTCGGCTTTAGAGGAAAGAAGAAGCTAGGGCATTGGATGTTCTTGGCCTTTTGTGGGCTTTGTTTGTTTTTGGGTGTTTTCAAGATTTGTGTTAATGGCTGGTTTGGATCTGCCATTGAAAGAGCTGCCTCCCATAATCAGGTTGCTTTATGATTTGTTTTTCAATTTTTAATGTTATATTTTTCATTGATATTTAGCATTCTAGGGTTTTTATTTTTTATTTTTAATTAGTGTATCAGTCAAGTATTTTATTCATCTGATAGTGTTTTTAAATATAGATAATGATATGGTGGAAATTAGATTTTAGAGCTAGTTAATAAAACTTGTTCAAGTTTTTATTTATTTATTATATCATAGACTAATAGTGCAAATCAATGTGACATGGGGGAGCAGTCAATGTAAGATGATCAATTGCATTCGTTATATGTAGTTATGTGTACAAAGAGACAAAGATTGGATATTGATTGAGTGTGGAAACTGTGAACCGAAGGTGGCCATTTTGTTTCTGATGGAAAATTTAATGATAGTTCTATGCAGTGTTATGATGCAAGTTTGCTGTTTCTAAATGTCTAACTTCAAGAAATGATGTTTCGTAACTCGTAATTTCCTGTTTGATACGAATTCTCATTATTTTTATAACATGTTGAGTTTGTATGCTTGTCCATTAGCTCTTGTATTTTGTTCTTGTTAGCTGCCTAACTGTTCTTCACTTGAACTAGGATTTATTTTTCTCCATCACTCCACCAAAAGTAGTGGATCAAATCTCTCATGATTACCAAGCAGGCAATGATGTTGAACGAACTTTAATGATGGTAGCATCTGATGTAGCTGGTAATCATAATAGCGTGGCTGAAGTAAGTGTCATATTTATTAATTGCAGTTTACTTACTCATAGTCTCATATTGGAAAAGGAATTGAGAAATGAGAACCCAGTAGTACATTAGCTTCTTGAAGGTTTTATTCGCTGCTTCATTCTTCAAATCTACTTCTCATTCAGCATTCAGGCATCTGGTCCAAACCTAACAGTGAGAATTTCACCCAGTGCATTGAGAAACCGAAAAATGGAAAAAGTAAGATACATGTGCTTTTCAATGTGTGTTCCTTAATGTGTAACGTGTTTCTTAATATCTCAGCTCCTAATCGTTGCTACTCTTGACAGAGCTAGATGCAAAGATAAATGGCTATATACTCATTAATGCAAATGGTGGCTTGAACCAGATGAGATTTGGGGTCAGGCTATTTTGTGATTATATTGCTTGTGCATGCCGATGTTTGTTGGTAACAGCTAGTTTCTGATGTATCCATAATTTTAGAGTGCAGATTTGCGATATGGTTGCTGTTGCTAAAATAATGAATGCAGCACTTGTGTTTCCTATGCTTGATCACACCTCGTACTGGGCTGATGAGAGGTTGGTTCAATTCTGCACTTCTATATTTGAAAATTGAACTGATATTATGAAATAATGATTGTCTTATTCCTCTACAAACATCATCAACTGTTAGCCATGCTGATTAGTAGTCAATGTAATTAGCTGAGTTTTGGATGTTGACGACTAAACTACCGATAAAACCAAAGTCGAGTAACTTATTGACAAGTTTTGAAAATTCTAAGCTAAGTTGTGGGAAAGGTTGGTTCATAATTTGAAGTTTTGAATATTTTTCCATATGCTTGTGTTTTTGTTTTTTTTTGCTTATGTTAAGACACATAAATCAAGATGCATGTACGTGCTAGATCTTGGAATATTCATTGACATGCTTTCTGATTAGAAAATGTAAATATTTAGCAAAGAGATGTTAAAGATACAAACAAAAAGAATGGCTTCGAGTTTGAATAATCACCGGCTGTTCAGCTCTATAAGTCACTAGACATGTCCAACATTACCATGAGATGATTTCTTTTAATACTACAATCCCTACACCTCTTACCATTGTAGGTAACCTCTTACCTTGATATCACCCTTTAATCATTCATTTTTCTTATTGATCTATCCTTAGCTAATTCCATTTTGTTTGTATTTTGCAGTGGCTTTAAAGATCTGTTTGATTGGCAACATTTCATCAAAACGTTGGCTGATGACATCCACATAGTTGAAACATTACCGCCTGCATATGCTGCAATGGAGCCTGTCAACAAGACACCAATATCTTGGTCTAAGGTCATTACATAGTTTATTTACTATAATCAGTTTTGTCAATGTCTGCAAAACGAAATACCATAGACTTTTCCCAGTAATTTAGTTATAATTCTCTCCATACAGTTAGTGAAAAAGGTCTAAGCCACATTTGATGATGTGAAGTCATTAGAACAGCAAATGCCTTTTTTCTTTGGATAAGTGGGTCACTTGCACCTGTATACAACTAGTGCTGCTTTGTTATTATTCCAACATTCTTTGCTATACTTCCTTTTGTTGACTCGTTTTCTCTGATAAACTGTCTTTTTACTTATATTCTTTTGTTCAGGTTAGTTATTATAAAACAGAAGTCCTCCCATTGTTGAAACAGCACAAAGTAATCTACTTCACTCATACTGATTCCCGCATTGCCAACAACGATATCTCACGCTCCTTACAGAAGTTGAGGTGTCGTGCAAATTACAGAGCATTAAAGTATTCAGCTCCAATAGAAGAACTGGGAAATACCTTGGTTTCTAAATTGCGAGAAAATGGAAGCCCATATCTTGCTCTTCATTTGAGGCAAGTGCTCATATTTGTATTTCTTCATGGGTGCATCAATACTCTCCTTTTCATTTTCGAACTTTTTATTTTTGGGTAATGGAAATGATCTCATTTCCACAGTTCTGAGTTCTGACCACAATTTAAAATGAAACTTGTATTTTTGGGTCATGAAAATTGATTTCCACTCAAATATCTAGAGCTCAGAGTTTTAATCACAAGTTAAAACTGAAACTTTTAGTGTTTGCTTTATCTGATCAACTTTGAGAAAAAGTGGCTTCGGTTAGACTTGCTAACAGAATTGTCCATTTTTGCTGTACTTTTTGATAGTCAAAATTGACTAAAAACTTGAAATGATTTTTGAGAACATTGCAATCCTTTAGGCCTTTTTGGGAAAAAATGCATTTTGGTCAGCTTGTCCCAGAATGGGGTTATACAGAATGTCCTAATCTGACTTGCTTTCTAATAATTTGTTTGTGTTCTATGAATTAATGTGTTCTTGTCGAGGGCCACTGAATTTTTATTTTGTCATAACGATGTTCAATCTATGTTTCTAGTTTTGTATTCAACCCATTTATAAATGCTTTCTATCTCTTCAATACTTTATAGGTACGAAAAGGATATGCTTGCATTCACAGGATGTAGTCATAGCTTGACAGCAGAAGAAGATGATGAGCTGCGCAGGATGCGATATGAAGTTAGCCACTGGAAAGAGAAGGAGATAAATGGGACAGAAAAAAGATTGCTTGGTAGCTGCCCATTAACCCCTAGGGAGACCTCACTTTTGCTCAGAGGGCTGGGCTTCCCAGCTAGCACCAGGATTTACTTGGTAGCTGGTGAAGCTTATGGGAATGGGACTATGCAATATCTTATAGATGCCTATCCCAATATCTTCTCGCATAGCTCTCTCTCTTCCGATGAAGAGCTAAATCCTTTCAAAAATCACCAGAATATGTTAGCTGGTTTAGATTATGTAGTTGCCCTACAAAGTGACGTATTTCTCTATACTTATGATGGAAATATGGCAAAGGCAGTTCAAGGTCATAGGCGGTTTGAGAACTTCAAGAAGACAATCAATCCGGACAAGTAACATTCTGATCTTTTTCTGAACTCATGATTTGCCTGTTTTTTTTCAAAATCTGTAAATCATGAATAATTTTTCACACCACATTTTCTGTGTATGATAACTGCCATTACTATTTTGCAGGATGAATTTTGTCAAACTTGTTGATGAACTAGACGAAGGAACAATATCGTGGAAGAAATTCAGTTCCAAAGTGAAAAAGCTTCACAGAGATCGAATTGGAGCTCCTTATCAAAGGCAGCCCGGAGAACTTCCAAAGCTGGAGGAGAGTTTCTACGCCAATCCCCTTCCAGGATGCATCTGTGAAACGACAATAAAAAGGTGAATGCCGAAGTCACAGGACTTGGAAGGAGACAAACCAGTATGTCCGAAAACTGGATAGAGTTACTACATTGGCTCGGAAAAAATACCTATCATATAGGAAAAAACCACACGATTAGGTCATTGCGATTATTTATTTATTGGCGGCGCTGCTTACAAGGTAGAACAGACAGGAGACAGCTAAAGCTAGGGTTCTTCCTTTTTATCTGGGGAGTTAGGTTTCTTCCTTACTGATGTAATTGGTGTTTGTAATTTCAAAATTGAGTACAGTATTACATTTGTGGTGATACATATTGATGCTCTGAAAATGTGAAAATGTTGAGCTATTTCAAGCTGTTTTTGTTCAAGTTTATTTTCCTTCCTTCCTTCCATTTATTTTATTTTATTTTTTAAAAATTAAATAAATAAGATAAATGAAGGAAGATAAACTTTTTTTTTTTTTTTGGAAACGATGGAAACCCCGCCACCAAACCATCCATTCTGGGCCGCGGCGCAGGTAAAACCACCGGCTGTCCCAGGCTCTTACAAGAAGTGCAACCTCTGTATTCGAATCCAGAACCTCAAGGTGAGATCCTGGACCCTACACCATCAAGCCACACCCCTTGGGGACTGAAGGAAGATAAACAATAAAAATTAACTCCGAGTGAATAATAGATAGGTTAATTTTAAAATTTGTTTTACAAACAATCAACATCAATATATTGAAATCAACTTTAAATTTTTATAGTGGACGCAAATAAATAAATATTAATAATAAAATATGTCTAAAAGATAATTATTTTATTTATTATAAATTTTTTAAACATTATATTTGTATTTATCACAAAATTTTACGGTCAATCTCTGGGTTAAAAAAATTTAATATTCGTAAAAGATGTTAGACAGATTAATAATTCTGTTTAATATTCCAAATAATTTATGAAATGTATATTTTTAAATTTATTTTTCCAATATATATGTAAATTTGGTGTACTTTAGGTATATGCATGTCATTTTGTAAAAAAACTATATTATGTGTGAAATACATGAATGTACAGGTGAAATAATCAATTAGGAAGCCCATCAGCTTAATTAGGGTGCACAAAAAATTTTGATTTCCGATCAACATTTTGTATTATTTAGTAAGTGATTTGGGATCAAAAAATTCATCATGAATAAAAATTTTAGTTAAAATTTGAGACGATTTTTCGTCTTGAATGGCAATCGATACGGGACGGGATGCAATGAGACCTATAAGAAACGAGATGAGAATATAAGATTAATATAAGACCAAACGTTTCCAATTGTCATCCACATTTTTAACTAATGTTTAAAAACTAGTCATATTTAATAATTAACGGTTGTTCGAAACTTATATTGTTAGTTCAATCATTATTCTTAACATTATTTTTACATTTATTATATTTTTCGATATGTAGTAAAATAAGTTTAAAATTGATCAAGCTCACACTTAGAATCGCAAAAGTATAATCTTTATACATATATGTAAAAGTCTAATGACTTTCTTCCTAAAACGCTCATAAGACTTTGCTTTTCATCATAAAATGTTACAAATAATTTTTATTTTTTTATTTTTTATTTTAAAAAATACAAATTTTATTCATAATTAAACTCCTCCTCGTCATCATATTTATATATATATAAATGTTGGAAAAATGCTTATTTATAAGCATTTTGAGGCTCAATTTTAAGCATGGTCCACTTCGTGTTAGTGGTTGTTATTGAATGATTCGGATACTCCTCCGTGAGTACTTCGAAATGGTATATTCATATGCTTAAAATGGTGCTTGGGTGAATGAGAAATTGTTGCTCAAAGTTCACAATTTTCAAGCCTTTTGTAATTCCATAACAGCTAATTTAATTAGCTTGGTGGTTACAAAGTTTAATCTCCATAAGTGCTAATCTAATTAGCTTGGTGGTTATATAGTTTAATTTCCATTAGTGCTAATTTAATTAGCTTAGTGGTTACAACAATGTGTAACATCTCCCATTATGAAATTTAATTGGCGAGTTAATTTATATTAATTGAGATGTGTTTTTCTTTTCTTATATAAACAACATCAGTTCTTGTTTTCAGGATATGAAATAGAAAATAGAGAAAGACATAGCACACACACGAAAGATCATTTTCTTTGTTTTGTTAAAATGAGAGTTCAAACACTTTGTGGTTCGTTGGATACGAGTCTGGTGGTGCCCTTTCTCGTACGTTTCCGTTGTATCCTGGGAAACAATAGTCTCACGTTCTACTGCACCTACGGTAGGGGACGAATTTGTTTTAAGGATATTGTTGTTTTACAACAAGCCTCAGGAAAGTTCTGATTTGCCTCAGCTTCAGCTTCAGCCTCAGCTTCATCTTCTGCCTCTGCCTGCCATCAGCATCTGCCAACAGCCTCTGCCTCAGCTTCAGCTTCTGCCTCTGTCTGACTCAGCATCTGCCAACAGCCTCTGCCTCAGCATCAGCATCTGCCAACAGCCTCTGCCTGCCATCAGCATCTGCCAACAGCCTCTGCCTCAGCTTCAGCTTCTGCCTCTGCCTCTGCCTGACTCAGCATCTGCCAACAGCCTCTGCCTCAGCATTAGCATCTGCCAACAGCCTCTGCCTCAGCTTCATTTTCTGCCTCTGCTTTCAGCCTCAGCCTCTGTCGTCAGCCTCTGCCTTCAGCCTCTACCATCTGCCTCTGCCTCTGCTCATCAGTCCCTGCCTCCGCTTTCAGGGTCTGCCGTTAGGGTCTGCTCCGAGGATAATAATTATAATTGTAATTTTGTCATATTCGGATTTCCCAATTACCGTGTAATAATTGTAATAATTGTTATTTACAATAAATTCATCGTCTTTCTTTCTATTTTAATTTTATTTAAAATATATGAGTTTCATTCATAAATAGATTATTCATCAAATCTTTTTTTATTATAAAAAATAACATTTAAATTTTACTTAACTATCGCAAAGAGCATGTCACACGCTAGTTATTATTATCATATAAAAATTTCATGTTTTTTTTTCCAAAGGACCACATAAGATTTTTCTCAAACAATAAATATGAATTTTCTTTTATTTAAAATATACGAATCCTATTTATAAATTATATTACTCTTCAGATATTTTATATTCTAAAAAAAAAGATTTAAATCTCATTCAATCCGTGCAAAGAGTGGACCCAAATTAGTGAACAGAAACGAAAACATGAGAAAACTAATTTAATTTTTTTTAAATGTAGTTTTGAAAAATGATGAATTGTAAATGTATTATTATTTCTCACTCATTTGACCTAATATTTTGTATAGTTTATTGAGTTTTGTGAATATTTTGACGTGTTTTGTGTTATTTTGTAGATAAATAAAATTTCATGACTATTTGGAGGTGATTTGGGGCTAAAACAGTGAAAAAAATGCAAAATGGTCATTTCGCGCGTCGCGACACGAACGACGCGTCGCGACCGCTAACGTGTGTCGAATCATGCTAAAATGCGCCGGGACACGTGTCAAAATCTGAGAAGTCTGCTAACATGCGCCTGCCACTTGCTATCTTCGCTACGCGTGAAGCCCAGTGACACATATAAATTCAGCTCGATTTCAGAATTCAAATCATGCCTTCCTTAGGTTTCTTTAGGGACTTTAAGGATTGCATCTTGATTGTTTAAGTTATTGTAATTTAAATTAAGCATTTTTATTTTTAGTACTTTTAATTATGCACTTTTACTTTCATTAATTAATTTTATTTTATTTATTTTTCATTTCTTTTATGTTCAGCAGTTAAATTACAGCTGGGGAAGGGTGAAGCTTTTTACTATTATAATTTAAATTAATCTCTTTTAATTATAATATATAAACTATTTAAAACACGACTTAACGAAGATACTGCCATATTGGTCGGTTGGTAATTAATTATAAATTGGTTTTAACCTGACTAAGCATGAATACCGTCTGGTTGGTCGGTTGATAATTAATTATTAATTTAACTTAATCAGGATACCGCCTATATGGATGGTTGGTAATTATCACACATATTTATATATTATAATAAAGGAAATTTCTAAATTAGAAATAGTAAAGGTAGATTAATCTCACTTAATTTATAATATGGAAATTGTAATTTAATAACATGGATTAAAAGTTGATTCCGCCTTAATGACTGATTTTAATTATGTAACATAATGTGACACCACTTATAGGTCGATCTTTAGGTGACAGATGATTACCGCCTATATGGCTGGTTTATGGATAAATAATAACACCGCTTTTATGGCTGGTTCAACTTAAATGGGTAATACTGACAATTTCCATATTATAATAAAGTGAGATTTCTAAAAGTTGATCCCCTAACCCCAACATTTTCTTTTTAATTATAGGGAAGTGATGAAACACGATATTAATAAGCTTAATAATTGATTTAATTATATAATGGGTAGCACTTTAGTTTGTTTATTGAATCTTAAGCTTAATGCTTATTGTTACTTGATCACCAATAAGATTGATGTGGTAAACTTAAAATGAACTTGGAAAATAGATTTTAGGTTTCAACCTTAAATTCAATAGCTCACGATCTTCCTTGAGGACAGATAACATTTTAATAAATATCCTTACATGATAAACATATATCTGTCGGACGTGTGTAGTCATAATTGGAACCTGAACTTAATGAATTCAGATAATTCGGTTAACATAGACATATGATTAATTGGGTTATTAGGGTATTTGTGTCCGACCATCGACAAAGACTTTTGCTTATTTTCGTGTTCCAGGTTACCAAACTGATTTATTACACATATATAATAGAATCAATTCATCATTAGAATTATATTGTGTGAAGTCATAACCATAAATTTTTGTGTCTTTTGTTATTTTCCTTAGTATTTTCTTTTGTGTATTTGTTTATTTATTTATTCAGCAAATCCACATTCAACCAACCAATCAAACAATCATTCTTTTCTTCCTATAATTAGATACATGTAAATAAATAGTATCAACAATTAATAACAATAATAGAAATTAAGTCATCGTGAGATCGATATATTTATACTACTTGAACGATACGTGCGTTTGCGTTATACGCGTGTGATTACGCACCGCTCAAAAAAAAAAAATAAAAAGCTAACAATACCAAGAACAATAATAGGTTGATAACAACAATTACAAACTTGATAGTTAAGTAATTTCGATAATAAAGATATCAAAATTATTTTCCCCAAGGATATTATAGTCTTTCACTAAACAGCGGGTGCCAATTATCTAAAATCCTGACAAATATGCTATTAGTCCCGTCCCCTTAAATAGTGAAGCAAAGCTTCTTATGTGCAAAGCTCCTGATCTGACAAAGAATTAGGGTTTTTATTTTTTCGCACGCGCAGAGAAAAGAGCTTCTTCGTAACCGCTGCAATGGCAAACAGTAAGTGTTCCTCTCGCTTTATTAGCCGGATTTTTATAATAATTATATATAATAATTATTGATAATTTGAAAACGATTAACGAATTGTGTTATTTTGTGACCTGTAGCAATGGCTAGGTCTTTTCTCCAAGCTGTATCTACGGAGGAGGTTGCGCCGCCTCTCAGAGTTGTTCAGATTGAGGGTCTGGTAATATCTCTCTCTGCTTCTTTCTTTCGTTCCATTTTTTTTAACGTTTTTAATGTCTTTTTTTGTAAGATGAATTTTATTTATATTTGTATTGCAGCGGAAAAATTACAAAATTGAATGAGCATTCTTGAATATGCTACTAGTTATTATATTCAGATCTTTTTATATAAAAGATGAGTATGAGAGCATGTTTTTTTGTTTTTTTTTTCCATGAAACAGGTTATATTAAAGATAATCAAACACTGCAAGGAGTTTTCACCAGCTTTGGTGACAGGACAACTTCTTGGGTTAGACGTTGGTAGCGTGCTTGAAGTTACCAACTGTTTCCCGTTCCCTGTATGATATGCCCTTTTTCTCCAATAAAAAACCTTCATATTCTCATTTTTTTTTAAAAAATAATGTTTTACTGATTGGTGCTTATTTTTCTATCGCTGTATATGTGAATATAGATCCAGGAAGAGGATGAAGAGATTGAAGCTGATGGTGCTAATTATCAGCTTGAAATGATGAGGTGCCTTAGAGAGGTTAATGTGGATAACAACACTGTTGGATGGTAAGATTGACTGACGAGGAAGAATTATGTGTCTCATGAAGGTGTTTTTAATTTTGTTTTCCTAGAGTTTTAGTTCATTTACTGTACTAGTCTTCAAACATATGGAAGATATGATCTTAATATACTTTGTTGAGGTTCCAATTAAGTGCCACGTTTACTTATTGGACTTATAAACTAGTTCAGGACTCATTCGCTAGCAATGTGAGGATTCACATTATTCTCCCTTGAGGACCTCGCTTTTTTGCAAGGGAATGGAAACATAACTGAATGAAATCACATCATACACGTATTCTTCCACACATCAGTTCTAATATCAATTGTAACAGCCTGACCCCAGTAACTAAGTAGATATAGTATGCTTTAGACACACAGCATGTCTCTGATACAGATTTGTTATTAGGTTTGCAACCCAAAATGTGTCTACTAGGTTAGGAAAACCCGTATAAAATAGTCCAGGAACTCACTTACTAGTGATGTGGATATTACACAATGCGTGAAACGTTATATCCTTTCTCAAATCTCAATTCATATAACTTATTTCTTAAAATATTTTTAGGTACCAATCCACAATGTTAGGATGTTTTCAAACAGTGGAATTGATTGAAACATTTATGAACTACCAGGTATGTTGAAATTTGATTTGCATTTGTTTCTTTATGATAGACATGGATGCTAAATGCAATTATGTTATTTTTTCCTTTTTCTCCAATTTTCTTATTTGCTCTATTCTGGATGCGATGGTTAGAATTAATTTGAGTTATGTCACTCTGACTGGTTCTCAATTTTATGGAGCAATACCTTTTCGTGTTTCAGTTTCATTTATGCTGGCTAGACTCTTAAGAAATTGTGATTTGACATGCTGTGATGCTGATAAATTTTTTTAAATGTTGCCGGTTTTCTGTTGATATAAAACACTGATATACATTTAAATGTTGCATAGAATTCCAGTGTTTTACTTTTGATAACTGTTCTGTGGCAGGATAGCTTTAGTTAAGATGAGGCCGACATTTCCTGTTTTACTTACTATTTTAAATTAAGCTGCTTGTTTTACTTCTATTTACCTTACTGTTTAGGATTGCTTTTTAATTTTCAGTACTATTTAATTAATAACTGGACTGAAACAATGAATTTTATCGTTAAAACTTTTTTTCGCCGAATCAAGATTTATCTGCATATCTATATTAAAAGCTAGTGCAGGGTCACACAAACATTTGTAAGAGGAAATTTTGTCGTTGGATTCAACTAAAGGAACCATGAAACTACTAGCTAATGAAAGAACTAACAATTCTTATTTTTCACTTCATGGTATCTTAGTTCTTTTCAGCGCTTGTTTTTAGTTATTTATTTTGTTTGTAACTCATTTTGGGTGATTCCAGGAGAATATTAGAAGGTGTGTCTGCATAATTTATGACCCTTCGAGGTCCAATCAAGGCGCCTTGGCTTTTAAGGCTTTGAAGCTTTCTGATTCATTCATGGAACTTTACCGCAATAACAGTTTTACTGGAGAAAAGTATGCAATTTTTTATGTCCATTTTGCACAAAAATATTTTTTGCATATAAACTATTTGATGCAATATGATGTTTTAATATCGTTCTTGGTTCCAATAGGTTGAGGGAGAAAAACTTATCATGGGTGGATATCTTTGAGGAAATTCCTGTAAGCTTGTGAACCATTTCTTCTTTGGACAAATTTATAAATTTACTATCGTGTCTGCATTATTTGTTGTCAGTTGTCACCTATCACAGTGTCTTCCTGCTGTCTTTTTAATCCTTTAACGTATCATGGTTGACCTGATAAATGTAAAAGAAAAGAAAAGAATAGGAAGAAAAGGGGAAAAGAGGGGGTGGGGGGAGGTCACAATGATTCATGGCATGTGTGATAAAAAATAAGGATGTCATAAAAATAAGCATTTGAGTATTATCATATATATCTGTGTGGAGTCATTATATAGTAGGCAACATTGCTCCTGTTATGGTACTCGACGCTGCCCTGTGGCGATGTATAGTTAATTCACAGCTACAACTCCATTCGTAGGTACTAAGGAATTGCACCACACGTGCAGTTTCTGACCATAAGGTGGGCAATGTTTCTCACTAGGTTAATTGTATATTTAGATTCACACATGCATTTAGGGATAGGTTTAGGGGCTCCATATTGTTTATTACCCAGGTTTAAGACCATTGGGTCGAAATTACGTCTAATATGTGTAATTAATTCATAATTATGCCCTACAATTAATGCGCACTTGAGATTTATAATATCAACAATTGAGAGTGCATTAATCCAACCCTTTAAACAGTGTAAGAATTTCTGTACAAAATGACTCTTGATCCTAACCCATATATATTTGGGTGGCTCGAAGGCTTTATCCATTTATAATAGGTATTTGATAGGAAATCTGAGCTGTCGTTAAACTGGTGAAATATGAGCCTGGGTTTGTATTGAAACTCTTAACTGCACATTTTTCAAGTTCTAAAATGGGATTTCTTTTTTCTGTAAATGTTTGGTATGGGGTTAATCTACAAATTTACTCATTGGACCTGATAAATGTAAAAGAAAAGAAAAGAAAAGAAAAGGAAGAAGGGGAAAAGAGGGGGTGGGGGGAGGTCACAATGATTCATGGTATGTGATAAAAAATAAGGATGTCTTAAAAATAGGCATTTGAGTATTATCATATATATATCTATGTGGAGTCATTATATAGTAGGCAACATTGCTCCTGTTATGGTGATCGACGCTGCCCTGTAGCGATGTATAGTTAATTCACAGCTACAACTCCATTCATAGGTACTAAGGAATTGCACCACATGTGCAGTTTCTGACCATAAGGTGAGCAATGTTGCTCACTGTGTTAATTGTATGTTTAGATTCATACATGCATGCAGGGATAGGTTTAGGGGTTCCATATTGTTTATTACCCAAGTTTAAGACCATTGGATCGAAAATACGGCTAATATGTCATAATTATGCCCTACAATTAATGCACACGTGAGATTTTTAATCTCAACAATTGAGAGTTCATTAATCCAACCCTTTAAACATAGTGTAAGAATTTGTGTGCAAAATGAGGACTCTTGAACCTAACCCATATATATTTGGGTGGCTCGAAGGCTTTATCCATTTATACTAGGTCTTTGATAGGAAAACTGAGCTGTCATTAATTTGCATAGCTTGGACTGGTGAAATATGAGCCTGGGTTTGTATTGAAACTCTTGGCTGCACATTTTTCTAGTTCCAAAATGGGATTTAATTATTTTCTGTAGGTGTTTGGTATGGGGTTAATCTACAAATTTACTCATTGGTTTATTATTTACAGATAAAAGTCTCAAATTCTGCACTTATTAGTGCCTTTATGACTGAGCTGGAACCCGATACACCAGTGACGCAGGTAAACTAGCAACTAGTCCTTGAGGCCATACAATAAGATCGAGTTTATAGTCTGTAATTTTATTTTACTTCGGTTGACTCTGGTTTCAGTGCGATTACGACCGCCTGCAATTATCAAGCAATCCATTCTTGGAGAGGAATATGGAATTTTTGATTGAATGCATGGATGATTTGTCAATGGACCAACAGAAGGTTCTACCCACTTTTCCTTAGTATTGTATTGTTTTTTAGACTTTTATTATAACATGGTCCATGCATCCCTTCCAGTTCCAATTTTACTACCGGAGCCTGACACGTCAACAAGCTCAGCAGCAAGCATGGCTTCAAAAGAGAAGGTAAGATGATGGCTTAATTTTGGACTGTTTATTTATTTATGTGTCTTGTTTAGATGTTTTCTTAGAGGTGAATTTGATGACATTTACAGGATAGGGAGTTATGTAGGTCTTTTAACATTAATATTTCTGTAGATGGTAGACTGACCTGTTATAGAATTATGAGATGCGTGGATCATCTCCTTTTGGCCCGTGCATCCTTTTCAATGTGATACTGTTCCATTGTTGTATTAAATTTGTGTTTGAGATATATGTGGCATTAAAAACTTCGCCTTATATGTTTGACAACTTGAGAAATAAAATACTGATGAAAACAGCACTCTAATAGCCAATTTCTCTGGCTTCTCTGTTCGTACTTTTCATTCTCTCGGTTCTTTGGTTTCTTGAAGTTCAATGTATGAACATATCCAAACAGCTGCTAATTTTTTTCTAGTTTTTTTACCTCCTATTTTTGCTGCCTTGAGGGTGGGGGATGTTGGGCAATTGGTTGGGAATGGGAGTTAGATGTTGAGTTTATGAATTTGTTCATCCAGTTCTAGGATTCCTGTCCTTTTGAAATTAAACTTTTTCTTTTGGAAGAATATGAATTCAAGTGGAAATTGTTGTCTATTTTCTACACCATTTATGTTGTTACTATTGTTAGTGTTAGTTTTAACGTCACTGTTTCTGTTTCTGCATTATCTTGTGTAAGTTTGACTTTCTCGTGACTTGTAGGGATGAGAACAAGGGACGTAAAGCTAATGGAGAGGAGCCTTTGCCTGAGGAGGATCCTTCAAATCCCATCTTTAAGCCAATTCCTGAGCCTCCTCGATTGGAAAGTTTTCTGATAACAAATCGAATCGCCAACTATTGCAACCAAATTAATGGGTATGTTGCAAATCTTTTGAAGACTTGTGCAGAATGCATCTGGCCATATTACTTAAACTTTTTGTTTAATTGGTATAAATAATATGACCAATCTAGTAGTACTTGAAAACAGCATGGGTTCATTCTCTGGAGTTATCATGTTACTTGTGGCTTTTAAATTTACATATTGTGACTCATGACTCTTACTGGATTGATTCGATTGAAGATATAACTACCTATTTGCATTTGTGGTCCTATGACCTCTTAATGTTTGCTATGATGTCTAGAAGAACCACCTAACCCCTTTGGAAAAGAATTTTAAAAACTAAGGCTGAATTTGGTGGAGAGTAGTGCATTGAAAGTATAAACTAATTTATAAGTTGTGGAACAAAAGCTAGCTACTAACGTAGAAAAATAATCAATCTCATGTTGTGATATTATAATTTTGTGATAGTATAAGTTAGTGCAAACTATGTGTTTGGTGTAGCGTTTAAATGCTAGCTTATATACTAGTTTATAAACTCATTAAGTTCTACGCCAAATGGTGCCTAAATGAAAGAGGAGAAACCTTCCATTTTTTTTTTGTTTACCTCCTTCTGGTGTCAAATGTTTGCTCGATTAAATTAAATAAAATTACTATTAGTCTCTGTTGATTGTAATAGACATTGTTAAAACACTTTTCAGGGTTACGGGACAGAGCTTCAGCAGATTATATTTGACGAAGGCTTTGCATGATAATTGATTTAAACCTCGACGACACGATCTCTTATTCCTATAATACATTGCCTGCTTGAAGATGAAATAGTGAATGCAAATAGGAAAAAAGGTTGTGTGAATGTGATTGAAACTGAAGATTTTGGACTGCAGCTTGGTTTTTTTATTTTGGTGATCGTTAAATATAAGAGCAGACCCAATAATATTATTTATTAATTTTCTGCATTTGTATTGTGATATAATAGAGAGAGATCTTTAAAGTTTGAATGATGTTACATTTATTGATCAATTCTTGAAAATTGAAAAGTGATAAGATTCCAAAGGGGTCCCAAGGCCAGGCTAGTGGACAGAGACAAGTCTACTTTTGGTTATTTGGAATTTTGTTTGTTGCTTCCCGTGAAGATGTTTTGGATCTTGTGACTGCCCATGTTATGTTTGCTTTCAGTCTGGATTCATTCTTTCTTGCTTTTTGGGCTTCAAAATTAATAATAATTATAATAATAATAATTGTATTGATGGTCTCAAATGAAAGGAAATTGTATCACTAGCATTGATTTGATTTTGATTTCCAACCTCGTGGTGCAACAATGATAAAGACACGTGAAATATTTTGGAGAATCTTGATTCTTGAGATTACTTTTTGTTGGTTTTTTTTATTATTGTTTTTTTTTTAAAAAAAAAAAAAATTTACTGTTTTAAGTTAGTTTCCAATCTCAACTGATTTATTTATAGTTAATAAAAAAATTAACACAACCGAACAATAACCATAAGAAGTTGCCGCTATTGTCTATTGAAATTAATTGATTTATGCAATCATATAAGTATCATAGACGAATAATTAAAATTAATTGATTTGATAAAATAAAAATAAAAACAAAATACTGTGATTTTGAATATCTATCATTTATTTGTGTTGCTCATTATTTTTATTAAAATTTTAAGTTAAAATAAATCCACCTATATTTTTGCATCGATTATTATCATTTCACTATTTCATAAATGGAGAAATAAATAAATAGGTACAAAAGTATTGATGTGTAATATTTTTATTATTAGATATTTATAAAATCTTATATTTTATATGCATGTGAAAAAATGTAATAAAATGAAAAGACTTTGTAGTAAAATATAAGGTTTTGTAATAATTTTTCTCTAATTTCCAAAACTTTCTTAAAAGCACAAATATATGAAAATACTTTTCGAAAAATATTTTCAGACAATAATTTAACACCATAAAATGATTTTCTTGAAAAATATTTTACGGATTCAAATAGCAAAAACCTTTTTATTAAATAATCTAATTTTCAAAACTCTCTCATAGGATGAGTTTAGCAAATATAAATGGGATGCCAAAATATCAAATAATCACATTACTAATTATTAGTAAAAACAAGCTTAGAGAAATTTAAGATTTAATAAAAGAGACTTAACTTTAAATACTAAAACATGCATCGATCATTGAGAAAGTTGTTTGTTTGTTGTTGCATGGTAATATATAGTAGTGGAAATTAAGAGAAGGCTAATGGAGACGACAAATATGGTCACGGCTGAGCTTGCTTTTGCTAAACTTCCACACCCAGACAAATGAAACCCTTGATATGCGGTTTCCCTTGTTGGGTTACTTGTACTTTTGTTTGAATTGCGGTCACGGATTTGGATTCGATATTGAATTGAATTTTATCACGATGTTTTTTTATTGTGATTTCGAGGGTTTAAGGTGAAGTAAAATTATATATATATTTAAAAAAAAAATCAAATCAAACTAAAATTATTTAAAATTGAGGCTTTTGGGGGCATAAGTACGAGAAAATATACCATACAATGGAGGTATCACGTCATCCGTGCAACAATCCAATCAACTATTGTCACGCGCGCTAAAATATTAAAAAATAACTAAAAAATGAATTTTAAATCTTACATATCATTTATTAATTGGATGGTGATACCACGTCACCCATACCTCCGTTGTACCAAAGAATTACTCCATAAGTACAGACTTACCGATCCTGATTGTGATCGATAGTTATTAAATCCGAATTTGTAAGTAATTTAATCTTAAATTTCAACCGTCTATTACTTATAATAGAACATTATAAAAAATTGAGCGCAAAAAAATAAAATAAAAATAACAGTGAGTGCAAATTCAACAGTCAGTGTCAGTCACAGACTCGCTCATCATTCTCAATTTCCTTCCACTGGAAGTTTCATAAAAAGTCTCGTGAGCACGGGCATATCAAAATGGCTTGTTAATTTCATGCAAATCCTTCACTAAAACACTCACAGTCACAGTCACAGTCCCAGTCCCAGAGCTGAAAGATAATGAAGTTTCTAAAACTGTTGTTGTATTTGCTAGTGTCTTCTTTTTTGAAAGGGTGGTGCATTTCCGGCGAGGATGCTTTTATTGAACTAAACGATGATATTTTAGGCCTTATAGTCTTCAAATCAGAGATTAAAGACCCATTTTCAAATCTTGAATCCTGGAATGAAGATGAAAGTTCCCCATGTTCATGGAGATTCATTCAATGCAATCCCATCAATGGTCGTGTCTCTCATGTATCACTTGATGGCTTGGGATTATCCGGTAAGATCGATACTAGAGGCCTTCAAAAGCTTCAGCATTTGAAGGTTCTGTCACTTTCGTGTAACAATTTTACTGGTAGTATTAATCCTGGGCTTGCTCTCATTCCCAGTCTTGAAAGGCTTAACCTGAGTCACAATACTCTTTCAGGAATCATCCCTGTTTCTCTTTTGAATTTGAATATGAAATTTCTTGATCTTTCTGAGAATTTATTATCAGGACAAGTTCCTGAACAACTCTTTCAAAATTCTGTATCTCTTCGGTACCTTTCTTTGGCTGGCAATGTTCTTGAAGGGCCAATTCCTAGAGTTTATAATTGTTCTTCTTTGAACACACTGAATCTCTCCAGCAACCGTTTTTCCGGAGACATTGATTTTGATTCCGGTTCAGGAATTTGGTCACTGGAAAGGCTGCGGACACTGGATCTTTCTCATAATTCATTTTCTGGGTCCTTACCACAAGGAGTGGCGGCTGTTCATTACTTGAAAGAGCTTCATTTACAGGAAAATCAATTCTCAGGGTCACTTCCTGATGACATTGGATTCTGCAGACACCTGACGAAGCTGGATCTTAGTAATAATCTTTTCACAGGACAATTGCCGGTTTCCCTAGGATTGCTGAACTCCATGAGCTTTATCAGCTTATCAAATAACAAGCTGACAGGTGATTTCCCCCAATGGATTGGAAACATAAGCACCCTGGAATTGTTGGATTTCTCCAATAATTACTTAACTGGAAGCCTTCCTTCATCACTGCTGAACTGTAAAAAGTTGTCTGTGATTCGGTTAAAGGGCAATCATTTTAATGGCACCATACCTGAGGGATTATTTGATTTGGGTTTGGAAGAGGTTGATTTTTCAGGAAATGGATTCATTGGTTCCATCCCAGCGGGTTCTTCAAGTTCAAGCACACTCTTTCAGTCACTCAGGATATTGGATTTGTCAAGTAACAATCTGGTTGGAGAAATTCCTGCAGAAATGGGCCTTTTGGCCAACTTGAGATACTTGAATCTGTCATCAAATCAGCTTCGTTCAAGTATCCCTCCAGAGCTTGGTTACTTCCACAACCTAACACAATTAGATCTCAGAAACAATGGCTTATATGGTTCTATTCCTCAAGATATATGTGAGTCTAGAAGCTTAGGTATTCTTCAGTTGGATGGAAATTCATTGACTGGCCAAATTCCACAAGAGATTGGGAATTGCACCTCTCTCTATTTACTGTAAGTTTCATGTACACTTTGCTGTTTCCTTTTTCTTTACATTTTGCCTCAGAGGCAGAGACAAGATTTTATCCTAGGGGTGGATAGTTTATTTATTTATTTATTTATTATTTTTCTAAAGAAAGTACAAAAATTATGAAATCGGCACCGGATTTGGGCATGAACAACCCACTCCTGATGCCGTCCCTATTTCTCCTCCTCTTATTAATGCATTTCTATGGCCATCTTTAATTTGTTTGCAGAAGCTTGTCCCACAATAATTTAAGTGGTTCCATCCCTAGATCCATTTCAAATTTGAGCAAGCTCAAGATTCTAAAATTGGAGTTTAATGAGTTAAGCGGAGAGATACCACAAGAGCTGGGAAAGTTGGCAAGTCTTCTAGCTGTAAATGTATCATATAACAGGCTCATTGGAAGGCTTCCTGTTGGTGGTGTATTTCCAACTTTGGATCAAAGTGCTTTACAGGGAAATTTGGGCATTTGCTCACCTTTGTTGAAGGGACCTTGTAAGATGAACGTACCGAAGCCTCTTGTCCTTGATCCATATGCTTATGGTAGTAACCAAATGAATGGTCACACTGATCACAGACACAGTCACAGCGCTTCCAGGAATCGCCACATGTTCTTTAGCGCCTCCGCTATAGTTGCTATTATAGCAGCTGTTGTAATCACAATTGGAGTGATAGTAATCACCCTGTTAAACGTATCAACTCGAAGGAGGCTTGCATTTGTAGACACTGCCCTGGAAAGCATGTGCTCAAGTTCTTCAAAGTCTGCAAGTTTAGCTGCTGCAGGTAAGCTGATTCTGTTTGATTCCAGGTCATCCCTTGATTGTGTCATTGATCCTGAAACCGTCCTGGAAAAGGCCGCTCAGATTGGTGAAGGTGTCTTTGGAACCGTATACAAGGTCTCGCTTGGGACACAAGGCAGAGTTGTAGCAGTTAAAAAGCTCGTTACATCAGATATAATCCAACATCCAGAGGACTTTGAACGGGAAGTTCGAGTATTGGGGAAAGCAAGGCACCCGAATTTGATATCACTGGAAGGATACTACTGGACTCCTCAAGTAAAGCTTCTGGTAAATGATTATGCACCAAATGGTAGCTTGCAAGCCAAGCTCCATGAAAGGCTTCCTTCTACTCCACCGCTTTCCTGGGCAAACAGATTCAAAGTAATCCTCGGAACAGCAAAAGGACTTGCTCATTTGCATCAGTTCCGTCCACCCATTATTCATTACAACATAAAACCAAGCAACGTACTGCTTGATGAGAATTACAACCCAAAGATTTCAGACTTTGGACTCGCGAGACTTTTGACAATGCTTGACAAACACGTAATGAGCAACAGATTTCAGAGTGCATTAGGGTACGTGGCACCAGAATTGACATGCCGGAGCTTGAGGGTGAATGAGAAATGTGATATATATGGCTTTGGGGTTCTGATACTTGAGCTAGTAACTGGGAAAAGGCCAGTGGAATACGGAGAAGACAATGTAGTGATACTAAGTGAGCATGTGAGGGTTTTGGTTGAAGAAGGCAATGTGTTGGATTGTGTTGATCTAAGCATGGCGGATTACCGAGAAGACGAGGTCTTGCCGGTACTCAAATTGGCACTCGTCTGCACTTCTCATCTGCCTTCGAGCAGGCCTTCAATGGCGGAAGTTGTCCAGATATTGCAAGTCATCAAGACTCCACTCCCACAAAGAATGGAGGTTTTCTAACAACAATGGCAATCATTTCTTGAATTTGATATTGTTTTCTTTTTCTTTATTTTCATTTTCATTGTGCTGTGCTTATTAGATTTCTTGTATTTGCAGATTCAGTTTATGTTGATATTATTTCTTCTTTTATCAAAATCAAACTTTTATGGAAAATGCTATTTACAGTGAATTTCTTTCCACTATCGGATTTCGCCCATACAAAATGTTAATTTTATCTTTTCCAATTAATTAATCGCTCAAATCGCTCTCGTACGAGTTAATTTTGGGGGCATATTTGGAATTTAAGACGGTTTGCCAAGTGAAAAATATACTTTAAAATTATCGAACATAACATGTGTTCAAAGTATTTTTTTAAGTGTAAATAATCTCATCCCAAATTAAATTAAAAATAGAAGATACCACCAAATTTTCTAAAGTGGTTGGTTTCATATCTCAAGTTCTCAACATGCCAACAACATAAAGGATAATGCTTATAAATACAAAGTCACTGCAGCAGTTCAACAATTTGCAGGTTCCTAATGACAATAAAATTTGACATTCCTATCTCCTAGCTCAGAAACTAAAAATTTTAAAAATCCAACAATCATTCAATTATCCAGAGTAATCCGTTCAATTACTACATTTGACATACAAGAAAAAAATTATGGGTATTATCTTTAACCCAGCACAAAACCGCCCGAATCCTTTGTTTATTCCAAGTACTAATTGCTCTCAGCTTCACTTGCATCAATTGAAGCGACATGTTTGGACGTCTAGACACGCTCGCTCGTCTATAGTCTAAACTAGTGTGAGATGTAACATACATAGTACATGGATGGTTGTTCGTTCTAACTACCGATGAAACCCAGCCGATGAAGTATCACAGCTAATATGAGCATGCATATGGCCAAAATCATACCACGTTTTCCCAGCAACCAATTCTTTGCCTTTTTGACACCATGAACTCCTCTTTGAACCCTATCTGCCCACAGCATCTGCAAAAGGAAGAAAAAAATTTAACAGATTTAACCAGGATGCTAGGCAAATAATATTATTTTAAAAATGATAAACGTACAAAGAGGTGACAAAATGGTGGCAAAAACTAATCAGAAAGTACACGTACTATGCGTTAAAATTGCTTTTTAACAATATAGCACGAGTACTTTATGATTAGTTTTAGTCACCCTCTTATCACTCTTTTGTACATATATCACTAACCATATTATTTAGTTTACCAAACAACCAAATAAAGCATTCCCACTAGTCTGAATATTATATTATTATTTAGTTTAAAGTCCTAAATCATTAAATTGTATGAAATACTGAAGGTTGACGAATAAACCGAGACCAACACAATTAGAGGCCGAATTAAGCCTTAAACCAAGCCATGAAAGAGTGAAGGTTGATAAATAAACCAAGACCAACACAATTAGAGGCCGTTGATAATTAAGCATTAAACCAAGCCAATTATCTATTGTTGTATGTAATTGCATGGCTTAAATTTAACTTCTCTATACACATGCAAACTACTAAGGATATCAAAAATCAATCTTGGAATTCAGATAATAACAAGCGAAGTTGGGGAATTAAAAAAAAATCAAAATTTCGGGGAAAAAAACACCAAGAACCAAATAAAATTCAGATGAATTAACACCTGCCCTCATAAACATTAAACAGTGACGACGCACCATGTTGCAAGGGTCTAGTACATTAATGGCAAGTTTTCTATATTGCATCACGTTACATCTCATTCAATGTCATTTCTACCCTTTGGTATCAGGTGTTTGGTGTGTATGTGTGTAATGTGTAAGATAGGAAAAAAAAAAACAAAAATATCTGATCATCTCCTCATGAGCTCACAACAATATGCAACGGCACAACAATTTTGAAATCTTTTTTTCCTCCAAAAAAAAATAGACAGGAGGAACAATGAAGAAGAAAGAATACAAGTCTTCATATTTTGTTCTATTTCATTCATTTACTCATCATTCAAAAAGAAAACAACTACTCTGACATTTATGAGGATAGAAATAACACATTACAAGGTCTTGATTTTAAATGTAAACTTGTAGGCGAACATATCAACTATCAAGTTGCAAGTTGCAACCCTAAAAGATAAGATAAAAATAACCAAAAATCATGAAGTTGGTCATTTAAAAAGCTTCTTGATATTTGGAATTGCATTACTTTATATATGAAATAGTGCCATGAACAGAGGACAATTGCTAAAAGAAGTTACCATTCTATCCAAGTGATCCGGTGATAAAGATGACATAGTTTGTTGAAATTTTTCCGCATCGTCCCGAGAAAGCTTGATTCCAAACTGTTCACTCATGTTTGCCATCATTTCTGGGCTCATGTTCTTAATCATGGATGAGAAAATCTAACAATTTGCAAGCAAAAAAACATTCAGAAATTAGCAAGTAAGGCCACACAAATATCTTTATGATATGATAAGGCTTATAAAGAGAATGATTTCATTCCACTGCCCATTAGTACATGAACTCATTCATTACTCCCTATGATGAAAAGCTTGTACAGCATGGAGTCATTGCCAAATAATTGAGAATATCGTAGATAAAATTAATGAATTTAATCATGTCAATCCAATCGAAGCGATTTTAAATGATGTGAGGTATAAATTAAATAATTTCATGTCCATACAGATTCGAAGCACCCTTTAATGAAAAAAGAAACAAAGAGAAGCAACAGTACCTGTTTCATAGCCGGATCATTCATTTCGCTTCTCATTTGTTGTAAATCAGCAGTTGAGGGTGAAAAGCTTGACTGTGGATCAGCTCTGGAATTCGGAAAGAAACTACCAGAACTAGGATCACCCACAACATTATTCACATTAACCGTAGAACTCTCCCTGGATTCTGATAATCGTGATCCAGTACCTGAACTTAGTCCTACAGCTGCTGATGCTTGACCAGAGTCTCCCTTTTTCAAGGAGGATGTCATATCAAACATTTTCTGAAGATCCTCTGGTGACATCTTACTCATCATATCAGATGCTGTTTTTAGCATGTCAGGTGTCATATTTGGAGGAGTTGACCCAGGTCTAAAGCTATTAAAATTAGTTTCTATGGAACCCCCATTTGCATCTGGATTTTCCCCTTGAAATGAAGATGCAAATTGAATCATCCTTTGAAGTTCATCGGGTGACATCTTGTTGATCATATTTGATGCAGCCTTAAACATGTCAGGAGATATCTCTCCAGCTTTTCCACCACTCATAGCAGCCAAGGTTTCAGGATTGGCATTGGAAAGGAAATTTTGGAATGATCTATGAATCACCAAAAGCAAGAAGCAGAATAAATAAAACATTTTCATACCATCGCCATGATTCAATCATTGAATAAACAGGAAGGACAAAATAACCACTTTCACCTTAAATGTATACTTTGCACACTTGAATTTTCATCCTAAAATCAGCTTAATCCTTTAAGATCCGATTGCAGTAATGTAAATCTTAATAATTCAGAGCAATGCACTAAATTTGTAGTTTCTCATTAATTGAGGTGTATAAAATTTGACAGAACACTTATTTGTGCATATCGAAACACTTTTTGTCCAATCTCTATTAACCTCTGTATTAAATTTAGAAGTAGATGATGCTAAGTATCAACCATAGAGTTAGAAAGAAGGATTGGGAAAAGAAACTCATCAGAAGGACCAAAGAAAGCATGAGAGAATAGGTAATTATGCCTAGTCCAATTTCCAGTAGAGTTTTTAAACTAGTCACTAATATTATCATTATTTGTAATTTTCCTTGGTCTTTTCCATGCTTGAAGCTAAAGCTCTACACAAGTGGGTGGTCCATTCATGAATATTTTTCATGCCTCAGGGCACCGTCTAATTTTCATAAACTATTCAACTAAAAATAAAACCAAGAGAATCCTATCATGCATTGATACCGGTATTAAATATAACTAGTCCAACGGCCTGTCCTAGTAACAAAATATTTATGCCTCTTTATATGCTTCCTATGTCACAAGTTTTTTGTTTAATGTATATCTTTCACTTTGCTAATATGGTATACTGCTAATTTCTCTCTCTCATTTCCTCCACTCAATAGGTTAAGGGTTATTATCCTTTTACTAGTTTAACTATGCCGAAATAACAAAAATAAACTACCGTTGGTTATTTGCCGCATGTAGTAGCGTGAAGTATAGCACTTCACACGTTGACTACATTTTACTACTTTTTCATTACCACCATTAGTTGACTGGTTAGTTGGCTTGTAAAATATCAATATCTTAATGAATAACTCCTAGATAATAAATAAAAAATTCTAATTATTTTAATTTGTTTAAATGAATAAAAAGAATGGTCGATAAATATTTGAGGTAGATAATAAAATTTTGTCCTTCAAATTCTATGGTGCACTACAATTGAGGTTGGATTTGACACAGAGAGATTTGCCAATGCGACGTCATCATTTGACAAATGAAGTAACGGAATTAAAGTGTTACTTTTTCATACTTAACATGTAAATATGTTAATTTCAATAATTGTTGTAGCCGATTGTTATTTCCGCATAGTTGTAGTAGTAAAAGGATAACAACCCATAGCTTAACTAATGAGAGATTTTACATTTTCTGCCTTTTCACTCTTGCTTTTCATCCTCCCTTTAAATGTTTCTTATAAATTTGGCATTACATGCATGATATCAGATAATGCTTTCCCAAATCTCATCTCAAATCACAATCTCAGGAGTTTCCTCATTTATATGAGATTAGGCCTTCACGAGCTTAATACTTAAAACGTCATCTTTCTTTTAGTTGTATGCTTCATTCTTTAGCCAATTACTAGGTAACTAAGCAAAAGAAGACCGTGGATTAAAAATTTACAAATTTAAGAATGAATGGAGATGAAACCTTATTGATTCAGGGTCATCTTTCAAATCCTGCAAACACTCGGGATGAGTTGACAAGCCTCGACCATTAGCACTACATTCACTCTTAGAGAGGTCAGTGTTTTCCTGCGGTTGTGTTACCGGGTATTTTTTGGATGAACTTTTATGGATTCCAGAAGACAAGGCCCCAACTTCTTCAGTTATCTCTTCAATTACTAATCCTATCCAATATAAGCAAAGAACAAAAAAATAATAAAAATATCAGGATAAGGAACAAATACACAAGTAGACCACTAAGAACATCATAATCATCAACAACAAAAAGCAAAAGAACAACATACCTCTTGGTCCATGATGACCACCTTCTTTCGCCAGTCTTTCCTTTGCATCTCTGTATCAACAATTGCCATCATATAATATGGTATATATAAAACCCAACACGTTCTCTACCATAAAATACTAATAAAATGTGATAAAACCATAAAACCTGATTCAAAAAGTAATGCAAAAAAGTTTTGATGTGGTTTGTCAAAACCATAAATATTAGGAATTAAAATTAAAATATCAAATAATTTTCTAATTATTTCTATATGTATGCAACTTTTGGCCAATAGCGCAACCAACATGACTACAAGATTATAGCTATAATAACATTAATAACATGTATAGGCTCAGTATAGCATAAGTAATGGAACTCGACAAACATCCCATGTTTGTTCCAATACCAGTTGAATTCATACCTTAAGACATCTGCAATAGTTTCATCATCAGGGGAAACTTCACGTGCATTGCTTAAATCAGAGATAGCTTCCTAAACAATTTCAGAAATCTCATAATAAATAGCAAATATCTGCATAGATTGGAAATCTCTTTGAAGCACAACTTGGCAATAAGGAGTACCAACTCACTAGTGTTTATGAAAGAACTTACTTCCAATTGGCCGAGTTCTTTATAAGCTTGACCCCTTCTATAAAGAGCCTTGACATTCTTTGAATCATATGCTAATAACTGGAATAAAGCCAAAGAAAATCTTTTTACTTTGTATTCTCTATTTTTACAAAATATAAACCAACATTCTCACGATTATTAACTTGTTTATTATGTTTATTGCTAAATTCAGTTTGTTTATCACACGTTATTTATTTATTTATCTTTTTTAAAAGAAACTCAAGTCATAAAAAAAGGAGGTGAATCAAAAAGTGACAAGAAGTCCATGAAGAAAGAGCTAAAAGATTGCAAATAATTCTCCCAAGTTCAGATGTTCTTTGGATTAACTAAATAGCTAACCATGCATGAATGATCTCATACCACAATATAAAGACAATGATAAAATGACTTGTTTGTACCTCGGAGCCTTCTTTTATACACTCATTATACTGCCTTGTTTTCAGGTAACAAGACATCGAGTTAAGGGAGCATGCCAATAAAAGTGTCCTGCCTTCGGAGGAATGGATTCCTTGTAGGTTTTTCTTTGCCTAAGAAGGGAGGAACATCAATATCAATTCCAGAACATACAATAAACAAAGAGCTTGTGAAATATAGATGAGATAAGATGCAAATATTGCCTTACAAGTAAATATTTCTGCAAGGCATCGCTGAACTTCCCCTCATTATGAAGCTCATTCCCCTACAATATATTAATGACAATATAAACCCACAACAGAGGCAAATACATTACCGGAAGAGATAAAAATATAGAAATCAATACATCATTTAAACATATATTAGAGGGAAAATGAACATAGGTTTTTCTGACTTCAAATGCTTTACAGTTACCTGTTTCTTCAACATCTTTGCAGCATTTAATTCATAATTTACTTGGGCATCGACTCGTGCACGCATAGTAGCAATCTCTTCAGGACTTGCATTAGCCAATTTCTCACCAATCTCGGCCACCTCCTCAGGCCGGGTATGATTTAACTGTTCTGCAGCACGTTTCAAGTCTTCAGGTCTCATATTCTTCATGTTTTCTGTAGCCATCCTCATCAACTCTGGATTAGCCATCATCTGCAGTACCAGTTGCTCATCATGAGTATCAATTAGTAGAAGATTACAAATTAACCAATTAAACACCAAACTTGTGGGATGCATGCCTGACATGGCCAATTTCAGAAACTTAATCTAAATACGAAATTCATCCTTGTAAGTCATGAACTAATAAGGTGCCATCAGTTGTCATTGACAAAATCAGTATTTGGTTTGGCTATCAATTTTCTATTTTATTATCATTTTTTTTCAATAAAACAAAAGGCATAAGTATATTGCACCAAATAGACATCAAAATTGACCAAACATAAAAACAGATAATCAGATGTAAAATGCTTGATTAACCCAAATAAAATTTAACAAAATTTTAAAAATATTTAGGTTCGAATAGATTTTAATGAAAACGCACCTCAATAAGGAAAATTATCAACATCAATCAAACCAGGTAAAAAATATTTTTCTGACAAAGTAATTATTAAACATGATTACACAAACTCGTTAAAATTTATCATTCATAATAATCACATCAGAAAAATTCACATCTAAGAGAATTTCCATAAGCAAGTGTGTCTAAGTAAAAGTAATTAATTACTGAAAAGGGAAAAGAAAAAAAAAACCTGTTGTTGGATCCTGGCAAAGTCATCGGGTGACATGCGACTCATCTGTTCTTGAGCAAGTTTAAACAACTCTGGATCCATCGCTCCGTTAAACATTTCTTGATTGCTTAATTGCAGCTATCAATCGCCAAATGGCCAAAAGATTTGAATTTATTGTTTCTTCGATGCTTGATTGCAATAATCAATCAATCGCCAAATATTCGAATTTTTATTGTTCCTTCGATGCTTGATTTGCAAAAATCAATCGACAAATATTTGAATTTTATTATTCTCCTTTCACGATTACGATTTACGAACGCCTTTAATAGAAACTGGCAACCGGTTGCCAACAAGTAAAGAGATTTTATTTATTTATTACTATTATTATTTATTATTATCCCACGCGTATTTTATAATAACGTGAATGGATAAAGAAATTCATTTAATTGGATGTTATTATCAAGATTTTAGACATGATCCCATTTGGGACCTAATTATGGTGATAGTGTATCATTTTTTGATCTAAAAATATATATAAGAAAGAAGATATATATATATATATATATATTATTTATTTATTTAGTGGACCGGTCGCTCCCGGTTAATTTTATGTTGCTTTTAGCTGGCACTGGCACGTGGCTGTGCAAACAAATGAACGGAGTAGCCGGTGCCAATTTTGAAGGGAATATATATATGCTAATTCGCTATTTTGACTTCCTACTAAAAAGATGGGTAGGAATATGATATGTACCTTATTATTATTTTTTTAAAATAAGTAAATAAAATTGTCATCACATAAATTAACCACCCAAGACCAAAAAAAATAAAAATGAATTGGCTGATAATAAATTAGGGGTGGCAATTTGGGTTAGGATTCGTTAATTCGTTCGATTCGATTCGCTTTAAAGCGAATAAAGGTTTGAAAAAATGGATTCGTTTAATAAATGGATCGATTCGATTCGATTCTTAAATGAATCGAATACGAATTGAAACTCATTGATTCGTTTATTCATTTAGAATTCATTTTATTATTTTTTTTACTAATTTTTGTTATTTTTCAATTAAGATTCGAGAAATTATGGTTAATTACCACAGAAAAATAACATTATCGATATTTGGTGAAATATTTTTAGTAAATATATTAATTACATATTTCATATAAACGAATTGAATACGAATCTGATATTATGATTTGTTTAATAAACGAATCAAATACGAATCCATTACATTTTGATTCGACTCGTTTAAGATTCGATATAAATTCGATTCGTTGATTCGTTTTGCCACCCCTACAACAAACACAGTTAAAAAGTAAATAATCAATCATCCATAAAGGAATTTTGGTAATATTTGCTTGCTAGTAAAAGGTGGTTGTACAGTATAACTTATACTTGTCTTGCTGCTTGCTTCTTCAGTAAGAGATGATACAAAAAAAATCTGTCTAGAATTGTTTAAAATCGTATTAAAAGTATTTTATAGACTCAGAAACGCTAGTTAAGTAGTACTCATACAAATCTTAAATCCAACTTGGCAAACCTTCACGTTCCCAGTAAAGAAGAGCAATATGATTTCATGTAGATACAGGTTTTGCACTCACTCTGCAAACCTCTACATTGAACCCGGAATCCAATAGCAGCAGTAGCCACGCCTTCTGCTGTTCAGACAGTCGATCCCTGGGGCCTTTAACTTCAACAAGCTTGGCTTCACCTCTGTATTTGTCGTGGAAACGCCATAACAACAAATCTGGCATTCCACTAGACCAGCTTCTGTAATCTTGGGCAAGGTATCGACACAAACGAGCTAAACAGGGACCCCCAGTGCAGGTAACAGCTGCTCGAAGCTCAGAGAGAGAATGCCGGTCCCAGTTAACTCCTCTGCAAGCTGTTCCAGCATGTGATTCCCAAGATGTGATGAGGATCTCTTCAGCCATACCATCATAAATTTTTTGTAGTTGCAATTCTATTAGTTTCTTTCTCTCTAAATAAAAGCTATTAGTCTCCAAATCCAAGGGAGCAGTCTGCAAAAAGAAAGACCAATTTTCCTACTCATAAATCTCAATGTCAAAGGCATCAGGAAAATCATTATGGGCAGCACATGAGTTGTGAAATGAAGGTTTTTTAGAATGCTTTTTTTCCTTATATTCTAATTTTGTGAACTGCTGGTCCGCCTCTTTGTAATTTTATCTGTTGTTGACCCTCAGGCTGATACTATTGGAAATTTGTATCTTGTGCTTTCTTGCTTCCATTTCTCCCATTTTTGGAGAGAACTATGAAAATAAACCCAGATTGGAGTACTCGAACAATGAACACTAAGAGGTGGTCCGTGCATTCATGTGCATATGAAGATGTGTGTGTATGCTAGAGATGGGGAGAGAGAGAACAAGAACTTAGACAACAATACCTGAAATCTGGTGCGGAAAACATTGGGTACATCAGAAAACAAAACATCCCACATGAGAATCCCAAAAATGGTCAACCAAATGCCACTTTCTGTATGAACACCTTGCCATCCGCCTCCTTCCCTGGCATAATATTGTAAAGCAAGCTGCTCCACTCCACATTGTTCTCCATCTTCTCCATAGAACCTGCTCTTCATACCAATTTCATTGTTCAAAGGTCTCCCTTGAACAATTATCTAATATATTCACAAGAAAATCAGTCACAGCGTCTCAATCTCAAAATCTTCAAAATATAAATTATGTAATAACCTCATGGATCTTTCTGTTAACGGATTCTGAAAAACTAGGAATTTTCCACCGCCTTGGTGGTTTCCCCAATCGAAGCACCCTCCTTTGTAGCGCTACTCTTGAACCAGCACGTACCCATGAATCTACTAACCCTTCTTCAGCAACTGACAAACTCTCATTGGGACAGCCCATATGCTCCAAATCAATAGACAACCTCAATGTCCAATATCCTCTTCTTCTATCACAAGTGAAGAAAGTTAGCAGCGTTCTCAGCAAATTTATGGCATCACTGTACCTGAGACACAGAAATAGGATCATTTTGCTAGCAAAATATCTCAACTGCATCAAATGAGAAAATTCACCAATATCCATGAGCCGTCATGTTTCTACTTTCCAACCTACAAATTGAACTCAATTCTCCCTCACATTAATCAGTCGGTGATAGCAAAGAGCATTATGCTTAATGCAAACAATAACACCACAGAAGGTACAGAAAAGTAGAATAATCAATATTTTTCTAGAAGAGAAAAAGAGATCAATGGTTTAAAAAGTGGCATGTGATATGAAACTGCTGTTTTACCTCTAAAGATACAGGTATTTCAAATACTTCCAGTATTCTTTCCCAAAAGCAAGAGAGCTTAGGGAGGTGCCTTGTGCAAATATGGAGAGATTGATCCATTATTTGTGCTAGTTCAGTGGCAAGTTTGTCAAGTGAAAATAGAACAAGGATAGGAGGAAATAATTATTTTCAAGCAGGTGGAATAAAATGCAATTTAGAAGTGAAAGGTGGCAAGGATGGATTAAAAAATAAACTGCAATCTAACAATTGGGGGGAAAATAAAACATAGGGATTCTTTCAATTATGTAAGAGGTGGTTATATTTTTGAAGTGACAACTCCACTGGTAGGAGGCATGAACAAGACAACTAAACCAACAATGGAGGAAGCTGTTGGACACAGGAGTACAGACAACCAATTATAGGGAGAGTTCTCATAATTAGTCAAATTAGCTTTAAAGCATGCTTTTGCATTTGATGCTATCCAACCTTTAGGACAATTGCTTTAATGAGAAACAGATTCAATGAGCAGACAATTACGAAGCATAATGTTTATAAAAAAAAAAAAAAAAAAAGAGTTCATTTCAGAATTCAAATAGCAGAATCAAGTGATGATTGTGGCAGCACGGAAAAGGTAAACAAGAAAAAGACAGAGAGCATCGACTCATCATGAAATATTGTAGTTGCCTACAAAACACCCCCAACCCAACCCAAAAAAAACCCAAACCCAAACAATGATCTGTATTGTAAATTGCATACCTATGCTCACGCTCAAGAAATGAAATTCCTAACAAGACCACCTTTGAATTCACCCACGATGCTGAAAAGCATGAATGAAATGTATTTGCTACTTCTGAGGTTGTGGAATGAATTGCTTTGCAGGAACTACTGGATATACGTGATTCAGCTACCATGATGCATCTTAACACTAATTCAATATCGTTTTCATCAAGAGATTGATCCATTATTTGTGCCAGTTCAATGGCCTGCAACAAATAACAGCACTTATAGCAAAGGCAACAAACTCTCCAACAATATTTCCGTATAAAAACAAATGAATACCTCTTCATAAGCAAGGAGATCACTTAGACCAGAGAAAATCTGCTCTGTAATTATGCAGTTGTAAGTTGGATATTTGACTATCCCCAGATCAACTAGCAGAAATGCTGACAGATCCTGTTCTCCATTGAGGAAAAAAAGCCTCTGCATAAGCAAAAGTTCAAAGAAAACATTTAGATGTAAACCAAGCCCATAATTTGGTTAACCCCTGCAGTGTACCAAAGAAACACAGAAGCCAAATAAGCACCTCGGCACGCCAGATAAGATGCTCGGCTTTTGAAGATATTCTAATACAGACCCCTGTTCTATCCAGAATCATTTTTAATAGGACTGGGCTGCAAATTCAGAAACCAAGGAGAGACAAAAATTAACAAAATACTCAATGACTCACTATTCTGTTAAGTAAATCATTCATACCGTGTACTGTCTTCATAGAAACAAAGAAGAGATGCAATAAGCTCTTGCTTTCTTGAACCACGATTGCAACTCTGAGGACTCAATAGAGCACATAGCATCAGAGAAATTAGAAGACTAATGAAGAAACAAAGACCACAGTGCAAACATTATATAGCAGTTGAAGAAACGACTTTATTATCACTTCTCCAACCAGTCAATATGGGACAAAGGAACACTACATAAACGGAATGCTCTTCTTTTCCTTTTTCTAACAAGAAGGTATGGACTATGGAGGATGGAAAATATCATACTGAACTAACAAGATCTTAATATAATGAAATTCTTGCTTAGTCAGGTCGTGGATCCTCACGGTCTCATGCAGGTATCAAGGTCTTCAAAATAATTATTAACAAAAAGAATGTATCTTTGAAAATAGCATCAAAATGACTAAATCCAAATTTAATTTCCAACAATAGAAAGTATTGACTTCAAGATACTATCAAGCATATCTCAACAACTAAAGATGTGACAAATCCAAAGCCAATAAGGATGTGACATGGACACTTGAATTTTGTTGAAATTTTTGAACTAGCAATTTAGATGCAAAATATGTCTATGCAATGAAAGGCTTGCCTAATGCAATGAATAATGTCTACTTATTGATACAGATACATGCACATATCAGACACATACACATATAAACTTTAAAGCAAAAAAGATTGTCAAAAGGTATAATCTCTACTTATCTACATAGTAGATCTCTAACTGTTTGTTGTTGTCTTGTATTTGATCAACTGCACATGTTTTGCTTGCGAGGGGGTGTGAGAAAACTGAAAGCTTCAATGTAATCATCATACTCTTACATGCTAACTTAAGCTTATGGTTTTAGACTTTTAGTGGCTATCAAATAATAAGCAGCAAATTGTCAAGAAGCAATCTTCTTTAAAGGTGTTGGTTTAAACAGAAATAACTTTTTTTGCGAAAAAGGAAAAAAAAGTTTCCTCACTTTTAAGTAAACAAGAAAACTGCATAAAGCAATAGCGTGTGCAACAGCTGAAAACAAACTTGTTGCAGTAAATTAATGAACATTTTTTAAATAATGTTGCTTGATAATTTCACGCCTAGGAAGCCCCATATTAAATGACATGTATGCCAACATAATAAGATCCCATTGCATGGTTTTGGAGTATGCTTTAGAAGACCAAAAAAAGAGAGCTAAGAATAGAACAAAATGAGACTGATAAATAGCAAAAACATAAACCTTTTTAAGCACAGATGAAATTTCACGTAGCTCAGAGACAGTGAGCAGATTACAAATATCCTTCATGTCATCATGTAGGTCGTTTGTATCTTTTAAGGGGCATATATAGCCATTGTCTGCAATTTCAATGACATAAAGAAATCTTCTTTAACACACATATTGAAATTCTGAACTAATATAATTAATAGTGTTGAATTACCAGAGAGTTCCCTGACTGCTTCTTGAGAATTTGATACTTCGGGATAGGAAATATTAGACAACCGAAACCATGGCCCTGATCAGAAACCACAAATCTACCAATTGAAGGTCAGTTTTGGGAAAAAAAGAAAACTTAAGATTTTCTTAGCTTATTATTGTCAATACATGCTTAAACTGCATTCCGAGCATTTGATTGCAAACAGAAGTATGCAAGTATAATATACAAAATGCAATTGTACAATTGAAAGTTTTTTTTTATAAACTTACACAATAATCGTTAGTCTACAATTTGCACTGATTAGTCATCGACGAATTGAAAGGAAAAGTCAAGCATCACTTTATCAAATAAATTTTTCTAGCATGTCATATTTACAAAATGTTGTTTAAATGTACTTGACATTGTTAGAGCATTAACATTATTGTTGGGCCCTTCTATATCAGCTTATATAATCAGTAACTTAACATGCTGTCACAGCACACTGCGCGAGAGGTATTGTGCTCGAATCCTCCCACATATTAATTAAATTAAAACAATGCGTGTGCATGTTGTTGTTTTGTTTTGCTTTTTCTAATAAAAGCTTAAATATTATTATTGGACCCTTGCTATCAGTTTAAGCTTTAAAATAGTTACTACATTTCAAGACAAATGGAAAAGTAGATTCCATCTTTTAAGTAGGTAACATTGTTTAAAAATAAGTAAAACAGATTTTGATTGTAACAAAGAGAAAACCCATGCAACATCTTGTTCTCAGTTACTCATCAAATGGCATTCCCAGGAAAGACAACAAATTGCTTGATAGAACAGACATTTGTAAATGATTCATTTACCTCAAAATGAATTCAAATAACTTCTGAGAGCACACTTTTTCCAACTTGGTACAATCTAGCATATGTATAATCATGTGCACTTAAAAAGAAAAGTTTTGAGGATAATAGCAAGTTGAAATAGAATGATTCACACAAAAAGAAGATGGCAAGATTTATTAGTTACAATAAATCTCTTAAACCATAAAAAGGAAGATGACCAAATTTATGTTTTTCACACAATAAAATTTCCCAGTGTATTTACTCAAAAGGTGTATAATTTCTGTTTCCCAATTCATTTACTAGAATGTGTGTGTGCATGCGCGCATGTGATGCTGCTGCCTAACAGCTTAACAATTTGTTGTACAGTAATAAATTTATGTAATGCACTTGAATCCATGAAAGTAGGGACATAACAAAATCTTGAGATAGCTAGATGTATAACTTTGATGCTGCAACATAGTAAAGAGATTGTCTGGTAAGTAAAGGGACCTTTCCGTGTATAAAGCCGTACAAAAAGCCTCTGACTATCCTCAGAGAGAGCAGAAAATGATTCTGACAAAAGACAATGTGGGTAATTGTCGTAAGTTTTCTAAAAGATGTAGCAACAGAAGAAAAAAAGATACAAAGTACCTGCGTTGATACCTAGGAAGTTTTTTTCATCATCTGTAAAAAGATGAGGACTACTTCTCAGCACCTCTTGTATTAACAAATTGAAGTTATACTGATACTTTATCGTACTGGATGGATAACTCTTAGATCCGGCTACATATAGAGCCTTTTCCCAGAGACATCTAGAAACCTCAATATCGTCATCTTTTGCATTATCTGATACAATCTTGCAAAATGTAATCATTATTGGAACAACATCAAGGGAATGTTTTGGAGCTGAAACCACACAACACTGCAAGAAACACATGTGCAGAAGTGATAACTAAATCAATCATTCATAATTTTCCCAATTCCATCATATGATTTTATCTACAATATTCTGGCAATAAAATGTTTAGACAGTAAGATAGATGATGGAAACACATGTAATTGACAGAGAAAATACAATCAAAAGATCAAGGACCCAAAATTCTCCAATATCAGGGAGATCTGCAATCAACCACTAAAATAATTGATGCACATACAGTCATACACCATAAAGATCCAAATAGATGGTCTATTAAAGGCTAGTTGAATAACAATTATAATAACCAATTCAATACTCTCTCTCTCTTTAAGAAATAAGGATACTTTTAAACACAAACTGAATATTTTTGAAATAAAAAATCTTCAAGAACATTTTTTTAGTAAATATGGGAGCCTAGGTTGTACAAATTGGACAGTAGCACATGAACTCACATGACATTCCACAAAAAAAAAAAATAATAATAAAAATTGTTTGAATTGAGTGTGCATATATTCACAATAACAAAGTAAACAAGAATCTGACATCATTGAAATAATGAGCTAAGCAATTTACTTCCTCGCTATCATTATATTTTGCAGATTAAACGGTTGACTTCCCATGAGAGGAAGAGAATTAGCACTGGGCTGAAAAGGAAGTTGGTTGCACAAGCATAGAATGAAAACCTGAAACATTCTTCCTTTTGCATCTTATTTTTTCCTCATTGATCATGTAACAGACAATAACAAAATAAACAAGATGCAAAGAAATGTAGCTAATATAAATATTTCCTACTTGATATCTACATCACCTCAAAGCTCAAGGAGGACTTTTCCATTAACGGAGATAAATATTCAGATAACTCTTTAGGAAGATAACCAAGCACTTTACAGCATCCAGAATCTGCCGAAATAACCTGACTCGGAAAGGCATGCAAGGTTATTAAATGAGTCTGTGTATATTAAAGAGGAATTGACCTTTAAAAATAAAATATATGTGTGTGTGTGCAGGCGCTGGCGTAACATCCTTGTCTCTTGCAAACATCTGTATTAATCTAAATTTTGAATGTGTAATTCTCTGTAACAGTAGTGCTCAAAAACAAAAATTTACTCAACTCATTGAGTATGGAGTTGCATGACCAATGCATTGAAATTAAAATATTTTGACTTTCCGTAAATCTCTATATGTAGAATTTATCATAATTTTTTTGATTATATTTATGTAAGTAATAAGAAATAAAACCTCATGAAAGCGCTAAGGAAACAAACCTTTATAGCATTGGGATCCTTGACATTATGAGGATCTCTTGAAAGAGAGATGCCAGCTCCAATTTTAATCTCTTTTTCATCACTATACCTCCGACCAACAATAACAGTTTGAAGAGTAGCCTTAGACATGCCGTCAAGAGTCACATTCATGTCATGTTTGGTGACATTATTATTTGGGGATGATGGTGTCTTATCCTTCCAGTTAATCCTTTGATAGCTGCCAGCATTTTCAGTTGAGTGACATGTAAAAGTCTTCCCCAGAGATTCCAATTTTAGTGCTGATCTGCAGTGATTACTATCATTGTCTTCAACTGCAACAAAGTTAAGCAGTCCGTGAATAGCATTCTGATCAAGATTCTCAACTGGACCCTCAGGAAAAACATTGGTAATGGAAAGTTTTGTTTCATTGGAATGGTTTTGAACCTTTGGTTGTGCAGAGAAGTTCAATTGGAGAAGGGTGCGCTGAGTCAACTTTCGTTTGGTTCCTCTAGCTAAACAGGCATCTGGAAGCCATTCATTCAAACTATAAGCATAATACAAAGTAATTCAAACACTCTGCTCTGTAAGAAAACGTAGCATAATGAAATTAGAAATCCGCAAGAGCTCATTATCAATTTTATTTGTTTTTACCACCTTTTCAGAAATCAGCCCCCTTTTTTATTCACATGATACGCAAAATCAGCAATCTAAATTACTTGACCACTCAGGATAGACTAGATCTAATAGAAAGCAATAAATTGAAGACATATTTGTGTTTGGATATGGAAGACAGCTAAAATAATATGGAAATGTGTCTTGTTTTATCTCAATCTAGGAACACAGCTCTGTTTCAAATGATTTCTAAGACACTTCCAATTTCTTTTCCCAATAGATACAGACTGAAATTTTTTATGGAAGTAGACACATATATCAATTATGGGGTTTTACTTTCTTTCATGGACAAATGGTTCTCCTTGTACATGCTTCCATTTGGTAGTCATAAGTCAATAAATTAGTACACACACAACCACATAGACACACAAATACGCACAAAAAACAGTTCAATCTAGCTCAAATAAGTAATAGCAATCCATACATAAGACTTATTCAAATCTTATTTGATGTAATTAATGTAATAGAATAAGTCTTATCAATTTTCTTATTTGAGTTGTAATTGTTAATCTAGTTCAGTAACCTCGACAAATTTTCAATTCCTCAATAATCTCTCTCTTTATTTCCCCTTTGGAATTATTTATCTTGTCAAGGATACAACAGTGTTTTCAATTCTTCAATTCTTGCCTTCCTCTTCTTGGCTCAAATTTTTTGATATATCTCTTATCAGTCTTCAAACACAGCCTGGAGAAAAGGTAATTTTATGTTATTTTGGGCCCTCGAGTTCCAACTACATCCTCCCTATTTGGTAATAGTCAAATACAAAATGACAAGCGAAGCTAGTACTAGTACTAGTAATCCCAAACCAAATCAAACAAAGTATTTTTTCCGGCTATGTGGATCTTTTGACAATTCTATGCTCTATCCAAAATTATCGTTTCTCAGTAAAACTCTAGTACTAGTAAAAAGTAAATATTTTAGCTAGCAATGAAATGAATTAAAATGAGAAGAAAAATATGCTTACCCAGATGAGAGTTGATCATATCATTATCACCGGGAACATCAGTACCGCAAACTGGGCAGGTTACATGAGGAGAAGCTTTGTAGTCGTCCGTTTCATTCGAGACGATTTTACCATTTTTATCAGCACAGAGATTCAAACAACTCTAGCAAACAAAATATAAAAAACGAAAAACGAAACGAAACGAAAAAAAATTCAATTTAAAAAATAAAATAATAAATAAATGGACGAACGTTCACAATTCATAGGATATTTACCTGGATTGGGGAAGAGAAAAGAGTTTGACGATTGGGAAGGTATCGCCTACGCTTGCCGATCAATCGCACCAAGCTTTCTTTTCCTTTCAGCATTATTTTTCTCGCCCCAATAATATGATGATTAATGACCAGTCTTCTTCAGCAAGCTGCTCTCATTTTTGTGGCGCAATCTTGAGCTCTCGTCCCGCCAACGCCAATCGACAGGACATGATACATAGCGAAAATACTTAAATACCCTTTTATTTATTATAAGGTTTTCTTTTTTCAAGGGAAAATTATACTTGAATCCCCAACGTTTAAGGAAATTGACATAAATTCCTATTATTTTAAAAACGACATGCAGACACCGCTCGTTAATATATTTTGTTATTTTAAATGGAACAAAAAATATAATTTGTATTCTCATGTCGTTAATCATTTAATTATTAAAATAAATAAAATCTATTAAAAAATAATAGGCTGTTATGTTAATTTCTCTAAATCAATTTTTATGTTCAAGAATGATAGATATATTACAGCAACTCCAAACCAAAAGACTCGTCCAATATTATTGTAGTTTGTATTTGTTTAGTTTGATCGAGTCTAGTTTTTTAATATTATTATGCTTTGAATTTAGAACCTCTATAAAAATTCATTGGATGATATTACTGATTTGATAATAATTATAAATCTGTTCGGGTGGGTTTTGTAATGAAAAATAAAACTCACAATGGATATAAAACTCATAATTTGATAGTTTATTTTTTAAACGGATCGTAGGTTTAGTATTGAAAAACTCGCACCAATTCCTATATGATGTCATCTCTAACTCATATCAATTAATTTTATTTCATTTTTAGAAATATCCGATATTTGCTATTTTTATAATCGAATAAAATCTCTCAAACACATCCCGATCGCAATTTCTGAAGCCGTATAATCCCAGATTCCACCATCACAATGACCTTCAAATTAGGATTTCTTGAAATCTTGAAGTGCTATATTACACACAAAATTTTCACAAGTTCTAATTGCATAGCAGTACAATTGAATGAATATAGTTTTTGTCTTGCTTTTAAAATCAGAAGCCTCAGTTTAATGAATTAATTCTGCATTCTGAAAAACAAATATCATAGTCTATAGTCCATTATCCACTATGAACATATTGAATGTGATTCAATAAAACTTCAATTTCTGAAAAAATTATAATCAAAAGTTACCCAAAGAATTTGAACTTCCAACTGTTGTCTTCTGCAAAACCAATGCTTGGATCCTTGCCCTCCCTAATCATCCTCCTAACATTCTCAACTCTCTCAAGGACACCCTTAACTGCCATTGAAAATGCATCTTCAAGCTCAGGCGACGCGAATCTAGACCTGGGATCTGCATAAATTATCCTTGGAATCAGTTGTATCACCTCTTCTCTCATACCCCTTACATATATTTCATCTTCTGAAGCTTGAACCAAAGTCTCATTGATCAAGACTTTTCCATCTCTTACATCATTAAGTGGTATAAACACAGAGTACTTAGACGAATTCTTGGGTAAATGCCATTGATATTGCGCGTAAGCAGAGCCTGGATGGAAGAAAACTGGAATGCAACCTGCCAGGATGGAATCAAAAGTTGATCTTCTGGTATATGAATCTCCTGGTGGCTGTAAACAGAACACAGAATCCTGAAACACTTTGATCACTTCAACAGGATTGTCACACTTATTACCTTGGCAATCAATCAACTTGCAAATTTCCCTGGAAGCTAAACACTGCCTGATAATCTCACCCCGGATGGAATCTTTCATACTAGGACGCGGCGCCCCTGCAAATGAGAACAAGTACCGCCTTTTCAGATTTCGCATTTTGTTCTGCCATTCAACTACTTCACTTTCACTTGCAGGATGGAAATATGTAGGGTATGGTATTGCAAACTCATTGCTCCAGGAACTCGATTCGATTGACAGCATTGTCATGTTCTTGAATCCTGGAAGAGACATGAGCTTGCTACCCCAGTCATAATCATTATCCGTTTGTCTCCGAAAATCCCAAGCAATTCTACCAGCAACAAAAAAATGATCCCTCCCAGACATTTGATTCCACTCAGGTTTTTTAACAAGCCATTCCGAAATATCAACAGCAGAAGCATCTCTCACAGAAGTGTTGTAATCCCATAGGTATCTGCCAACGTCAAGGCCTGCGTAAAACGGTACATAGATTGCGGAAGCCATGGATGAATCATTTGTTAAGCACTTGTATTGCTTCATCCTCTCACGGAAAATCACTTCTAACATGAACTGATTTGTTGAAAACCAACTTTTGTTTACTTGAGGACCAAGGCAATAATTTTCCATAAAAGGGCACATATCAAACCATTTGATAAGTGACTTGCAATTCTTGAGCACATCATCATTGAATCTGCTTGGAAGATCATGAACATAAATGTATCTACCAAAGCAAGAATCTGAATCACTAGATGAATCACTAGCAAAGTTGTTGACTAAAAGAGTGACTCCATCTCTGCTTCCAATTGAACATGAGTAAAATGAAAGCAATATCATGTACACAAAAATGGAGAAAATTATGACTAACCATAGTTGATTGCGGCACTTTCCGATTAACGGTTTCTCCATCTACACTCAATCGTATGAATATGTAAAATACAGGATTTCCAATATTGACACGACGAGGAAACGAATATTCAGTTTAAAGCGAGTAAATAAAATATTATACTTAATCTCATTGATACATATAAAATTATGTGAAAAGCCAATGATGAAAAATAAAGCAAAATGATGGAACATATTACTATTTAAGGTACCAAAAATTCTTTTAAGCTTTTATGGAACATTATTAATGCAAAATCTTATACATACTAATTATAAACGCCAGTGAAGATAACATACCTAATGAAAAATATACAATAAGGGATAACATCATTTATAATTTATACAATTTGGGTTCCAAAATTTTTCTTTGTCGTAAAATAATAAATTTTGAAAATTTGTAAATGACAAGATTATAGTAATTGTATTAATATTTTTCACTTCTTAGCAATCATCTTTAGAATACATATTAATCTGACTTTTAAAATTATTTATTTACATTACCATTTTGACCAAACCATATTATATAGTAATATTTTCTACACATTGTTTAGATTATAGCCATTAATGTTGCACGTCATGACTTGCTTAACGTGAATTTTTCATTTATGGGTGTTAGCCGGTTCAGTTGATAAAATCTCTTAAACGAAAATAAGAGGTCTTAAATTGGACAATTTAATAGAAAATCGACAACAAATCACTTTGCAATTAATTAGAAATATTCAGAGATTAATTAAAAATTAATTGAGAATAGTCAAATTGACATTTTGAATGAGTAGAAAAAAAAATTTCTGAAACTCATATCTCAATATCCTATATAAATCATTAAAAATTATTTATTTATGATAAAAATATTAGACAATTATAAAGTTAATAGAGATAACTAAAGAGTAAAGTCTCTAAATAAAAAGAAGAATGAGGTAAAGAAGAAGATGAGTAATTTCAGAAATCGAATGATTTTCGAAAATAAAAAACCAGTGATTAATTGGCCTAAAATTTGTGACTTTCGACCAAATAGGATAAGTTCGATAATAATCGGTAATATATTGCCGCTTAAACTGCTGAGTTCGAACCCTACTCATATGAGTGGAGTGAGAATTAAATTGATGATTTTACTATCTTACGAGACAATTATCCAAAACATGACATAATATATTTGCACAAAAAATTCAGAATTATCTAGAAAGTCCACAAACAAAAACAATACACAATCAAAATCAATCTAAAGTTGATAAAGATTTGTTCATTTTTCAACTCTATGATAACCTCATAGGCTCTAGCCTCCTTAAAACATAGAAAATCATGTTAGTAAATACCTCAATATAATTTAGTAATGTTCTAGCTTTTAAAATAATATTGTTAGGTATGTTAATAGAAACAATCTGTGGTGAAAAAAATTAAGCTTGGTGATGAAATAGGCAGTTTAATCGAAAATTGGTAGAGCGATTTGTGATTATTCAGAAATAATTAGGGATAAATAGAAAATCAATTAAGAAGGGAAATTTGACATTTCGTATGGTTGAGAATAAAAAAATATAAAACTCAACTCTCGAGATGCTCTAAAAATCACTAAAAATTATTCATTTATGATGAAAAATGATAAACAATTTAAGAATATTTAGTTACATTAATATGAATATGACTATTTTGATAAAAATAAAAAAATTATCCTTATTTAAGAAAATATGATAAATCAATGATACTAATGTTATTATTCCAGTAATAATTTTTTAAATTGAATTATATTCTCATTATTTTCCAACGTTTCTAACGAAAACATTCTTTTTATAAAATCATTAATCAAAACTTTAGAAAAAATATTGAAAAACTAAAAATAAATTAAAAAATGAAATCGGAAATCGGCTGAATAATTGTTCAAAATCGCCCGAAAATCGATGTTGATTTAAACAATTAAATTGGTCAGATCAAATCGCTTAAGTATCAATTACGATTAAGTAATGATTAATCACCGTTTAAATAGTATAGGTAATGACTCTATATCATGCCAAATGGGGAGATTATTAGTTCCATTTTTATTGGCAATGTCCGTAACAAAAACAAGTTCAATTGAGTTGTAATAAGTCTTGAAGATCTCAGAGCAATTGGACAAATATTTGGACAAAATCTGATGGAGTTATCCGAGCGATGTTCACTCTTTTGAATATTTCAGAAGATTTATAGCTCAAATTGACATGAGGTCAGTTGCATTGAAAAGTAGACTCAAAGATGATCACTTACATATAAAGAACGCATGATTTGGCCAACGGACGAGAAAATTACAAATGTTTTAAATTTTCCTTGAAAATCAGTCTGCGACCCGCGTTCGTGTGGTGTTCGTATTTACATTCGAGGCATAAACTTTGCGTTTGAGTTGCGTTTGAAGTGTGTTCGAACGTCCCTGCGTAAGAAGGTTATCTTAGACACGTTTTAAAGCTAAAATAATATTAGGAAACCTTTTTCCTTTGCCCTACATATATAAACAAACATTGAGTCACATTCACAAGTGTTGAAAACACATTCCTCTGAGCCTAAACACATTCTTAATTTTTAATCTCTTTGTTTCACCTTGAAGACTTCTTATTCTCATGTCTTCTTTATTTTGGTGAAAGCGTTCTTTGTTAAACCATAAACACAACAAACCCAATTTCCTAAACCTTCAAAGTTCTCAAGGAGAAAAATTGGTAGTCGGAGTTCCGACGTGCTTGCAGAGTTGATCCGCTCAGAGACTTCAGAGAATCTGAAGAAACCGTTGGATACGGGCTCGATGAGTTCTTCGAGTTCTTGCAGTCTAGAGGTACTAGAATCGGTAAAGTTACCATCATAGGTCTTTTACCATCACTGTTAGTTTTTCTCTTTATTATGGATTTGGGCTGGTAGTCGAGATACCCGGAGTGGGTTTTATTACTCGCATGAGTTTTCCACTTTGTCACCAAAATAACTTGTGTTTGATTTTCTGTGATTGATTTATTTTCTACTTTAATATTATGTTTGATTTATTGCTATTAGAATTAAGGTTGCTTGTTGAGAATCCATAGACACATTAATTATGACTTGTCTTTGTTAATTGTGATAAATTCTGCATATGATCAGAACTTAGGATAATTACGAACTTTCACATACCCATAAATGATATAATTAATTTAAAATTGAAATTAATTAAATGAGACAAAGTGAATGGGATATAGGAATAAGAGTCGTATTCTCTTGCATCTTAATTAGCTAAGAAATAAGAATTAAACTTGACCTATTGTTTCATGAGAATATCATGCCACAAGTATATATCTAAAGAATATATGAGGTGGCCGCCTTAATGTTAGGCAAGATCTGCATTTTTTAAAATTTTTTTTTTGTTTGAACTGTTGGAAATTCTGCCGTTAAATCATCTTTTTCGGACATATGAAAGATTTGCACATGCTTACATAAATGTGAAACACACATGCATCTCGTCTCATGTCAACCAAGCATATACACACACATATCTACGCAGAATAGAATCACAACTAGAATCATTATATCAAATTTGTAGTGAATTTCTTCATAATAAGATTCTTTTGGCATCATTTTCTCCAACAGATTTATTAATTTATCGTATATGTATTTTGGTACGAGTCAGGATTTCAACTTATAAGGGTTAAATTATAGCTATGGCTACATAAAATTCGTGATATGATCATATCTGAAGGAAAAAAATTACAAATATCGATAAAGGTCGTGGCATTATTAGTTTTAGAGCGAAGCTCCCTTGATATATATATTTACTATTATATTATTTTTTTTATTTTTTATGTGGATGTGAAATTTTTCATATAATAGCATATGTATTGATTCGTCCCGATGAGGCGTGGTTTGATGGTGTAGCCGTGTATGGTTCAGGATTTCACCTTGAGGTCCTGTGTTCGAATCCAGGAAGTGCGTTTCTTGTAAGAGCCTGGGATAGTCGGGAATTTTACCTGCTCCGTTTAAATCCGTAAGGGATGATTTGATAGCGGAATTTCCAATGATTCAAAAAAAAAAAATTGATTCTATAACGTCAGATTATAGCATCTGGTTCGCTTGGCAATGGGTATCCATGGCTTTTCCTATAAACACCAGCCTGTTATATGTGAATTCTTTCATAAAGATACCCTTAAAAGATTCAACATATCATCATATCATGGGAATAAGCGTAAAGCAAATACGTATGCGTGAAGGTGAATTAAGGTGAAGTGAAGCCCCCATCTCTCTCTTCTTCCGGGACGGTTAGGGACTTTAGGGTTCTAGACGAGTTTTTATATTTATTAGATTTGTTGACGGCTGATTTTGGTCTCAGGGTAATATTGGAATATCACTCCCGAGGAAATCCTCCATCAATAGTGAATTTGTTTGGTTATGGGGGACCAAAGGCAAATTTAGCAGAAAACAGATAAACACACCGATCAACAAAGAGATTTAACGTGGTTCGGCGGATTTTGGGATCCGACCTACGTCCACGGGCAAGAACAGGATGGTACTTTTATTATTCAAACACGCTTCTCAGCTCTGCGTCTTGTTTTTTACAAGTCTGATGGTAATGATTCTGATGATGATTCTTAATGCTCTCCACTTGTCTCTCCCTTTATGCATACTCTACCATTCTATTTATAATAGTGTAGAAATCAGATTCATTCTCCTATAAGAATTTCCTAGTTGAAACTATTCCATTTTCCCATAAGAATTCCTAGTAAAAACTATTCTCTTTTCCCATAAGGATTCCTAATCAAAACTACATTTACTTTCTTTATCCTACTAGGACTATGTCTCACCAGTTTTCCCCATGAAAATAGGATAACTTATCTTCTGTAGCATATCCCGCCATATTCCCGGTCTTCATGAGGTCGGTCACGATGGTATTTTGAATTGAGAATGCTGCTGTCGATCTGATAATACCCGGTCATCCGATCTTTAAGTGCTCGGCCCCTAACTCATGTGGTCGGGTCGGTATTTAATGATCTCGACTGAGAAGAGAATTACCTTTTTACCCTTTTCGTACTCCTTAAATATCATAGTGCTTAAAAACACCATCAACATCTATCCCCTAGTTCTCGGTAACAACGAGTTTGCGAGTTGATGCCGGGAACTATAAAAAAAGATTGTGTGCCGATGAATCCGTCGGTGGTCACTCCAGGAACCGCAAAGAAAATTATATTGGCTGCAGATCTGGTCTTTCCTGCCACCTTCATGTGCTCAATCAACGAGGATCCCGATATCTACCCGTGGAGAAAATACTTTGCCTTTATGCTGATGACGATCGACTCGGTGGGACGTAACCCGACCCCGAGTTGAGAAGAACATTTGGCTTTGGGGGAATGTCACATCCTCAGTCCAAAGAAAACTGACTCGGTGGGACGTAACCCGACCCCGAACTGAATAAACCATAAGGCCTCGGCGGAACAAATTCCAGCCCCGAGTCGAATAACCAAGCGGCCCCGGCGGAACGAAATCCAGCCCCGAGCCGAATAAACAAGTGGCATCGGCGGAACGAAGTCCAGCCCTGAGCCGAATAAACAAGTGGCCTCGGCGGAACGAAGTCCAGCCCTGAGCCGAATAAACAAGTGGCCTCGGCGGAACGAAGTCCAGCCCCGAGCCGAATAAACATCTGTCTCGGCGGTACAAGAGCAGACCCGAGCCGGAAAGAGACATCGGTCTCGGCGGTACAAGAGCATACCCGAGCCGGAAAGAAACATCGGTCTCGGCGGTACAAGAGCAGACCCGAGCCAGGAAGAAACATCGATCTCGGCGGTACAAGAGCAGACCCGAGTCGGAAAGAAACATCGGTCTCGGCGGTACAAGAGCAGACCCGAGCCGATTAACCAAGCGGCCTCGGCGGAACGAAATCCAGCCCCGAGCCGAATAAACAAGTGGCCTCGGCGGAACGAAATCCAGCCCCGAGCCGAATAAATATGGGCCTCGGCGGTACAAGAGCAGACCCGAGCCAGGAAAGAAACATCGGTCTCGGCGGTACAAGAGCAGACCCGAGCCGGAAGGAAACATCGGTCTCGGCGGTACAAGAGCAGACCCGAGCCGTAAAACAAATATCAAAACCATTTTGTGGGCCATAACAAACAAGCATAATCAAATGTCAACCTAATATAGAAGAGGTCTTACTCACCTTTTTGGGATCCGTTGTCTTTCTTGCAACTCTACAAGGGTCACTACAAGCAAGGCTCTTCTTAATACATCTTCTTTGCATCTCAGCATTCCACGCATCTGACCGGATGACTTCCGCTATCAACTTGGTCGACCTCAAAAACCGATTGGTCTATGTACACACTGAGATAGTCTTCTTTCACCAAGTCTTACACCTGCTCCCGCAGGTCTCTGCACCCATTCGAGGCATGTCCCCTTACGTTATGGTAGATACAGTATGCCCTACTATTTCCCTCCTCAATCGGGAACCTCCTCAAATTAGGCTCGACCGACAGACCTTTACCCTGGATTTCCCGAACTATCTGGTGAAGTCCCTGACGATCGGTGATTTCCATCTTCTGCCATCGTCTTACTACGCGAGCTGCTTTTTGTTGAGTTCCCCACAGACGGCGCCAACTGTTGACGGCTGATTTTGGTCTCAGGGTAATATTGGAATATCACTCCCGAGGAAATCCTCCATCAATAGTGAATTTGTTTGGTTATGGGGGACCAAAGGCAAATTTAGCAGAAAACAGATAAACACACCGATCAACAAAGAGATTTAACGTGGTTCGGCGGATTTTGGGATCCGACTTACGTCCACGGGCAAGAACAGGATGGTACTTTTATTATTCAAACACGCTTCTCAGCTCTGCGTCTTGTTTTTTACAAGTCTGATGGTAATGATTCTGATGATGATTCTTAATGCTCTCCACTTGTCTCTCCCTTTATGCACACTCTACCATTCTATTTATAATAGTGTAGAAATCAGATTCATTCTCCTATAAGAATTTCCTAGTTGAAACTATTCCCTTTTCCCATAAGAATTCCTAGTAAAAACTATTCCCTTTTCCCATAAGGATTCCTAATCAAAACTACATTTACTTTCTTTATCCTACTAGGACTATGTCTCACCAGTTTTCCCCATGAAAATAGGATAACTTATCTTCTGTAGCATATCCCGCCATATTCCCGGTCTTCATGAGGTCGGTCACGATGGTATTTTGAATTGAGAATGCTGCTGTCGATCTGATAATACCCGGTCATCCGATCTTTAAGTGCTCGGCCCCTAACTCATGTGGTCGGGTCGGTATTTAATGATCTCGACTGAGAAGGGAATTACCTTTTTACCCTTTTCGTACTCCTTAAATATCATAGTGCTTAAAAACACCATCAACATGATTTTTTTTTTTTTTTTTTAGTTTGAAGTAAGATAAAAAAAATAAAAATTTAAAAAATATAATTTCAAATTACGTCATTTTTATTGGTTGTTAAATGACTTTTAATATTAAACTACAAACAAATAAGTAACATGGGTGGGAAAGAACCAATAAATTAAAACCATTTTAATTTCGCAAATTATCGACTTTTTGGGGCCATAATGTCATTTTTAGCCCCCGAAAAAGTAAAGTAAATTCATTTGATTTTAATTAACTTTGTATGATTTGAAATTGGCAACTAGCTTATAATATTCAATATTCTTTTTTAGAAATTAGAATAAAAATACAAGTTGGTTCCGTTTGTGCATATATACAACATTCTCTATATTTTCTCATGCACAAAATGGTGGAATAACTATTACTCAAGTCATGAATCTTGTACTCAAGGGGCGCAATCCAGCAGTTTGAATTTGAAATTTTGAACAATATATCATATTCAAATCCTGAAAACACTATTATAAGAGTATGAGACAACACTCATTTACCCACGCATCCATACCGAAGTCCAATCCCAATATGAATGATGTGGAGTTTCTTCGATATTCCAAAAAAATAAAAAGTCACGAATCCTTTCCATCGCATAATAGTATTTGATCGAATGAAAGCGCACATAGCCCATATTATGTTTATTTTTATTTATTATTTTATATTTTCATTCAACCAATATTGTCATGCATGATTTATTTATACAAAAATTAGTATAGGGCATGCACTTTGTGCGGGTCAAACATATATTTTATGTATATCTTGTAAATATTTCAGATTTTATCGATTTTACAGTATAAATTAGGGGTGTCCGTCGGGTCAACCCGCGATCCGACCCAACCCGACTTGACTTCGGTCAGATTTGTAAAATAAAAAAAAAAAAAAATCGGGTCAGACCCGACCTGACCAGCAAAATTGGATCGGGTCGCGAGTTTAATGCAAAAAATCGGGTTTGACCCGACCCGACCCGATTTTGATGATTTTCCCTTATCCTCTGTAGTTAATTTATCATAATTTGATTTAATTACAAATCTTATCAAAATTATATCATAAAAATGTATATTATGCATTTTTTCAACCCTACCCGACCCGCAGTGACCCGACCTGTGTGGGTTACACTTTCAAATTTCGGATTTCAGGTCTTTTGACCCGCATGACTCGACCCGATCGGGTTTAAGAAAATTAAAAAAAAAAGACCCGACCTGTGAACACCCATAATCTAAACTTAAAAAAATGTTTAACTTGTGTGTGTGCCGGATTATCTGTGATATTATTCAAAAATTAATCAAATAATATATTATGTTTTATTGTTATAATATGGTTCTTATTTAATAGATTTATTAATTTAATTTATAATTTAATAGTATTTTTTAATTGTAATATGATAATATAATATGTTTTTTTTATTATAATACAGTTCTTATAAAATTATAATATGTATTTTTATTGTAATAAATTTTTTATTTGATAAAAAATTAATTGTAAAGATATTTTAATTTTATAATTTAATAATAAAAAATTAATTGTAAAAATTAAGTGTCACGTTTGTTTTTTATTTTAACGAGGGATTATAATATGTTTTCTTATTACAATAAATTTTTTATTTTATTTTTATAATTTAATAATAATTAATTAATCAATTAAATTTTTTTTTTTTACTTTAATAGTATATTATGTTTTTATATTGTAATAGGTTTATTGTGTTAACAATTTATTATCTTAATTTTATAATTTAATAATAAAAAATAATTATAAAGATTAGGTTAACTGTAGATAATTGAATAATATTTTTTTTATATTTTAATAGGACAGTCTAATATAGTAATATGTTTTCTTTTATAATAAAATTCTTATAAAATAAAAATATGTATTTTTATTTAATCGATTTATTAATTTAATTTTATAGATTAATATGAAACTGCTACGTGGCGTGATGATGATGCTTAAAAATATTTAACTTTTATATATATATACCCGTAAATGTAGTACCCCCAACAAGATTTGTACTTAGGAGAAATTTATATATTAAATATTCTTTTATTGATTTGATCGATGAAAATTCAATTCTCTATTCACATATAAACTCTTGTCTATTCAAAAAAAAAAAAAAAATCAGTTAAGATAATTAGCACCAAAATAATATTTTTAGTTGACAGTTTCATATACATCCAATGTATCTTATATATATTTTTTTAGTGAAAGTTGTATATATTTGATTCTCAAACCTCTTGCATACCAAAAACAAATGTCAACTAGATTAATTATTTGAATATGTACTTGTAATCTTTCAATTTTTTTTTTTTTTTGGAATCATATATTGGAAATTCCGTCGTCAAACCACCCCTTCCGGATTTAATGGAGCAGGTAAAACCCCCAGTTGTACCAGATTCTTACAAGAAACGCACACTCCCTGAATTCGAACTCATGATCTCAAGGTCAAATCACGAACCCTACACCACCAAACCACGCCATTTGGAGACAATAATCTTTCAATTATTCTGCAGGGGTAACAAAGAATCTATCTCCTCTCCAATGGGAGAATCATTTAGTGCATGATTAGTATCCATCATCATCCTATAAATACACACACCCTTTTACTTGTTCATTAAGACTTGAGCACATCTCATCTCATAAGCAAATTCATCCTCTTCTTTTTTGTTGGATTTTGTATGTCAATGAGTTGCATGTGGAGTAAAATAATAAGGAAGTCCAATGCATGCCCTACTGCAGATTGTCTCTCTAAAGGGAGTCAACAAGTTGCCAGTGAGTCAGTGCATGGAGCAAACTTGACTGTGAAACAACTGACCAGTTGTGATATTTGTGTAGAGGAAAGCAAAGTCATGTGTAATGGAGACCACACCAATATTGAGAAATTAGTGATTGCTGATCAGAACAATTCCCAGGCTGCTGATAGTTCATTTGCCCATGCTGTCATCAATATGGTTGGAATGCTCATAGGTGAAGTTTTTCTTTCTAGCTACTAGCCGCTTAATTTCATTTACTCAATCATTGCTCCCTCGAGCTAGCATCATGTAATGTCCCACATCATTTGGGAGCAAGCCTAGGGATGGCCTTATACCGAAAGAAAATCCTGAATCTTGAATATGAGATTTGAAAAACCGTTCCCAATTCAGGATCTCGAATCATTTAGTTATAAATTAGGGATAATTTTTCGTCTCAGTTCAAAAAAATTCGGAATTTGGGACGAGATAAACCCTGAAAGCGTGCTAACAAAGAAGTTGAGCAGTAGCAGAGTTGACTATAAGCCTTTTGAGTCATGATTTTGGAATTGGGCTACTCTAGACATCTTAAAACCGTAATAAAATTACCAATGTGAGATTATCTCCCTAACCATATGTGTATGTGTATGTTAATTTGCACAGGTCTGGGGCAGTTGTCAACTCCTTATGCTATAGAAAATGGAGGATGGGCTTCTGCTTTCTTGATGATTGGACTTGGAGTTATATATGCATACAGTGCTCATCTTCTGGGGAAATGTCTTGATGAAAATCCAAAGTCAAGAAGCTACACTGATATTGGACAGCAAGCATTTGGAAAAATAGGGAGAGCTGTAGCTACAACTTTCATCTACTTAGAAATTTTCATGGCTCTTGTTTCCTACACCATATCACTTCATGACAACTTAATCACAGTCTTTTCTGGAACTTCAATTGATTTATCATTTTGGTCTAAACTATCTACTTCTCAGATACTAACAGTGATAGCAGTCTTGATAGCACTTCCTAGTTTGTGGCTTAGAGATCTTTCTTCCATTGCTTTCCTTTCAACTGCTGGTATTCTCATGTCACTTATAATATTTTTATCAGTGGCTTTCACTTCCATATTTAAATTTGGAGGTGTTCAAGCTAACCACACAATTCCTATACTTAACCTCCATAAAATTCCTCACGTATCTGGCCTTTACCTTTTTAGTTATGCTGGCCATATTGTTTTCCCAGATTTGTACAAAGCCATGACAGATCCATCCAAGTTTACCAAGGTATGTATCTATGTCCACTCCACAGTCTCTCTATATATAGCCAATAATCTATAGTTGAATCAGTTTCTGTATTTTCAAAAATTATCTGTAACGTTCCTATTATATATTTATATTCATAATAGCTATATATATCGTGTCGTAATCGTATGTGTCAAATTTAAGCAAACATTGATATGATTATCCGATTATGATATGATTACGATATGATTAGCCATTTACGATACGATTATGACATAAAAAATTGATAAACGGGTAAATGTGTTGACCCAGCACGATTACATGAATATTAATTGTGTCATAAACGAGTTCAATGATTGGATTTTGGAACACTGTTAAAACACGATTAATAAACGAGTGACCTAAATACGAGATATTTATTAATCGTGTCGTTTTATGTCAACCCGGAACTTAAAAATTCTTATTGTTTTTGTGTCGCGTAATTGTGTCCGGACCCATATTATCACCCCCAATTGACCCAAACATAATGGAATAAAAGGGAATTTATCATGTATATATACATTCGTGCATTAATATACAATGTTTAATTCATGTTTATCTTCATCAATATTCCAGGTTTCAATTGTGAGCTTTACATTAGTGACAGCACTTTACACAGCTCTAGGGTTCATGGGTGCAAGATTATTCGGTCCAGGAGTAAATTCTCAAATAACATTGAGCATGCCACGACATATTGTGGTAACAAAGATTGCATTATGGGCAACTGTGCTTACACCAATGACCAAATATGCACTAGAATTTGCACCATTTGCAATTCAACTTGAAAACAACCTGCTGCCCAAATCACTTAGCAGCAGAAGCAAGATGATCATAAGAGGCAGTGTTGGTTCAATTCTGCTAATAATAATACTGACACTTGCTCTTTCTGTGCCCTATTTCCAATACGTGCTAAGCCTCACAGGTTCTCTTGTGAGTATAAGCATTTGTATGATACTGCCTTGTGTTTTTTACATCAAGATTTGCTGGCCTCGCATATCTAAACCTATTGTGATCCTTAATGTAACCCTTATTGTTTTTGGGACTATTCTTGGGGTTTCCGGAACTATTAGTTCTTTGAAGTCCCTCATTCAAAGCCTACGGAATGCTCACAGGAGTTGAGTCGAGTCGAGTCGAGTTGAGCTGAGTAAGTGGATCGATGATTACGAGTTCTATTTGGTGTATTATTTTGTAAGAAAAAATGCATTGTAATATGAGTCTCTTATAATAAATACAGTTTGTAAATATTTTTTTGTTTGAATATCGAGAAAATCTCAAGTCATTCATATTGAGGTCATTGGACTCCGGTATGAACGCTTGGATAAACCAATGTTATTCCATGTTCTTACAAGAGTGCTACCCAAGACTTGAACCTGAGATCTTGAAGACAATAACTTAAGCTCAAATAGTTGGACTGTGTCCCTTGCGATGTTTGTAAATATATTCCTTGTATTTTTTGTTGTCTGTGGCCTTTTCATATCTTATTTATAGCATGAGTTTTATTCAATTAGTCTAACCTTATATTAATCAGACCAAAAGAATCTAGAGCCGATTAAGCTTGATTACTTGAACAACAAGGTTTTTTTTTTTTTTTTTGCTTTACTTGAAGATGGATTTTAAGATTACTTGTGTTGTATTGTTGCCAAACGTCGACCGTATGGTATGGACTATCACTATTATGTATGCGTTTTTGTATGTATGCGTTTTTGTGTGTTTATATAGAGTTGTTAGATAATAATATCCGGATCCGGACATGTAATGAAATGTCTGTATTTTCTCACATCAGACTAAAATCATTCAAAAATACGAGTATTTTTTGATACATATGAATGTTATTATATCATGATGATTTGTATCCGATCAACCCCACACACATAATTAAAGATGGAGAAAGTCAAAAATAATACCTAACACCCAAAATCTTACTACAAAGCCGTTCCATTTTCAGTGAAATATTATTAATAGTAAAAAATAAAAAATAAGTTCCAATACAAAACAAACGACAAGAAGGAAATAAGACTGAGGCTAGACAAATCAAATGAAAAGAATATACTAGCCTAATTAAAACCTTAATTGGTCAATTTAATGGGAAAATCTAAAAAAAATATCGATCTCCATTTATAATTATAAAGATTAAAATCGTAACCAAAGCTAAAATCATAATCAATGCATTAGGACGGTCTTGAGAATTTGGGCTTTTAGATGAGTTTATAAAATATGTGGACTCATTATTGCAATTAATATTATTTTTTTATTAAATTTAGAGTCCTTAATTTTGATCAAATTTACCAGCCTCAACCTTACTAAACCGTCTGTGTCACACCCGTCCCCTTAGGTAGGGTAGGGTGAGACGGAGACTTGAAATTGACATAGTTTCCCCTATAAAACAGATTAATCCTCCAAATACAAGGAAAAATCTAATTTGAATAATATCATCACATAAATAGGATCTCCATGATCCAACTCAAAGAAATATCCATGCTAAAATATAAATTTTTTCAGTATCAAATAAAGGCTCAGTGCCTAAAATCAAATAACAAAATTCTCTCAAGAATGACATATCTATAATTATAATCTCAAAACATAACAATGATACTTTACTGTTGGCACAACTTTTCTCTACTCGCAGGAAATGATGAAGAAACAGTAGATGGTAAATGAATGATCTACTAATCTGTTAAACCTGAAAAGTTAAATAAATGGGTAAGCTCACGCTTAGTGCAATGGATCACAGCTTAGTGTCGTGGATAAACAGGTACCAATGTGGATCGAATAAGTCTTTCATAATATAAATAAATACATAAAGTATTAAATCCATATATCAAATATTTACTTGAAATCATAAATCTCATTTCTCATAAAACTCATGCTGCTCAAGAATATCTATAAAAATAAAGTTGTTCATTCATCTATATGCACACTCTCGTGACAATACGGCAAAACTGGCAACATAGGACATCCCCACGGCAATAACTGGCATCCGGAGTAAAACTGGCAACATGAGACATCGTCTCACGGCAAATAATCTGGCACGTATAAGTTCACGGAGTGCATCATAGCATAAAAATCATTTCTAAAACACATGCTCATATATCTCAAATCATGCAAGTTTCTCATATATCACAAACACATGATTTCAACATAATCAATATTCGATCCATACTTTTATAGCAAAATATAAACTTTCTAAAAACAAAATCATTTAATGCATTACCTTAAAAATTCATTTAAGAAATCATACATATTATATACTTTTGAAAACATCAATGTTACAAGTTTATCCACACACCTGGTGAGCTGACTACAGAGAATGGAACTATGCAGCAGAACCATCCCCGCTTACGGTATCACGATCACCTAAAGAGACAAGAGAATTTACTATAAGCAACATAATCCTAACTAGAATAGATAAAAGAATATGCAAGAAACGTGATTCGGTCGCTCTTGTAATCCTAACGAAATTTCGGCAAGGTTCCGTCTATAATACAGACATCCATTATACAACTCATAATGATTAACTTACATTCAAATTCTATTCCCAACACACATCCACAATTTAATCCAACATCACTATCTCAAATCTCGGGCACACAATAATTTCCCGCACACGATCTTACATGACCATATTTTCCGATAAAGTCCATTATTCACTTCTAACCACAAGGTAATCATTTATATGGTCTAAACTAGGGGTGGCAATTTGGGTAATGATTCATTTATTCGTTCGATTCGATTTGCTTTAAAGCGAATATGTGTTTGGAAAAATGGATTCGTTTAATAAATGAGTCAATTCGGTTCGATTCGTTTAATAAACGAATCGAATCCGAATTTAAGCTTATCAATTCGTTTATTCGTTTAGAATTCGTTTATTAAACGAATCATAAATGAATCGAATTCGAATCCAATTCGTTTAGTATCCGTTTAATTACGCGAAGGATATTTTAGTCATTTAGTGTATTTAACCTAAGTATATAAAAACTAAAGTAAAAAACTAAACGTTCAAACCTAACCCTAAAATCTAAAGTTAAGTGTCGCCGCTCTCAATCTCTATTCTCTGAGAATCAAACCTACACTCTCAACTCAAACTAACCTCAAATTTCAACTAAACTCAAATCTCCTGGAAATATGGTAAGTCATAACTGTCGTATATCAATTTCTTCATTTCTGATGATGCAGTCTTTTTTGTTGCTTTTCTGATGCTTCTCTATTGCGCACGGTGGTAGTTTGAAGACAACTCTGATACTTAATGAATTTTCTCTTTGGCTTTGTGTAGTTAGGTTTTCGGGGTTTTGTTGTTGCTTTGACTTCGGCGATCTCTTGGTTTGTGTAGCTTACTTGGTGAAGTTGAGCTTGCTTAATTACTGGTGAGTATTTTTTATTTTGATAATCTGATTGATGAATTGGTTGAGTTATTGTGTTGATTTTTTTTTATTTTTTTTTTAAAAAAAATTGAATATATTGATTATATTTATTTAGTTCATAATTAATTGGGTGCTAATGGAATTCAAAATATGTTTGGGGCTTTTTAGGTTTATATTATGCATCTACTATAGTGAGATTATTTTGAGACTGGATGTTGAGTGATTACCGTAATTATGTTCTCCAATAATTCATTCCACTAATGTATTAGGGTATTTGTGTATTTGTTATTTGGGTATTTGTTATTCCAATTGATGATTGTTTCTGATGGCTTTTTATTGTCTAGTTGTGACCATTTATTTGGCTTAAATTTAAGTTTATGTTGCTGTTAAGTTTGTCTTGCTTTTTTAAGTTTGATCTCTTGACAGCAATTTAAACAATTGGTGGATACTAAAAAGTTTTTGTATTGTAACTTATTTTTTGATCTATATGATGCTTAATATCTTTTCATGTTTGTTTTGTTTAATTCTTTTTTTTTTGGGTGAGGCTGGTTTCCTTTTAAGTACTATGTGTGATGTTTCCCTTCCAACATTTCTGCCATGGATGACACCCAATCAGTTGCAACACTCATGGACTCTACAACATCTAAGATTCATCAACTTCCGAAAGCATTTACTGAACTGAAAATTCATAGGGCCATAACCCTTAATTTGAAATGGAATGAACTTGAAGAACATTTCCATGGGCTTGAGAAGTCCTTAAAGAGATGGTTTCGTTAGCTGGAAGACCAAGAAAATGAGTTTGAAACCAAAACAAGGAAAGCCCGTGAAATGTTGCAGAAGCGGGAAGCTGCTGTCTTGTCCAAGGCACATACCACACTGGAGAAGCTCCAGAATAAGAGAGATGTTGTTGTCTTTGCCATTGCTACTACTATAGAGAAGCAGAGGAATGTATCATCTGCAGAGCCTGCTATTTTTAGCAATGTTGGTGAAAGAAGGGCACCAGTTGTTGAAGTCAATCTGCCTGATTCTAGATTGCCTTTACCGTCTCAACTCGTATTCGAGATTTTGGTCAAAATGTGTTTTGAATATTTCGAGTATTATTATGTAATTGATTTGTAATTTGGAGCTTATTGTAAGGATTTTAAGACTATAACAACGAATATGCTATTGAATATGGTATGGAATGGATTCTTAGATTTGTATTTTATTTTGATTAAAAGAATCGAATACGAATAGTAAACGAATTGGATGCGAATAGTAATTGAATCGAATATGAATAGTAAGCAAATCTGATGCGAATAGTAAACGAATCAGATGCGAATGATAAACGAATAATAAATTCGATTCGATTCGTTTGATTTATATAAACGAATCAAATACGAATATTTGTTTATTAAACGAATCGAATCTGAATCATAATATCAGGATTCGTTTAATAAACGAATCAAATTCGAATTTAGTGCATTACGATTCGATTCGTTTAGAATTCGTCACGAATTCAATTCGTTGATTCTTTTTGCCATCCCTAGTCTAATCATGTAAACTAATCATACTTTAAAGCTATTTACGTTTCGAAACATATAACATGTATAAACCAAAAATAATGATAAATTACACGAAAATTAAGATTCGGAGATCCGTTACTACTCGGAATGGTCAAGAAATCACGTAGGAAGACTCGGGAAGTCGACGGTGAAATTTTGCCCGGCGCGTGGGAGCCACGTGCCTCCTTTCATGGCCGCGCGTGGGCCTCACGTGCCACTGCGTGAGGCGCGTGTGAGCGCCACGCGCCGATCGGAATCCAGCTTTTCCGGTGGCCGAACATTCATCTCCCCCTCCCGGTTCCAATGCCGCTGACGGTTCGTCAATCGGAGTTCCGGATCAATGAAAAATCAAGAAAAGCCATTAAAAGTTTCTTACCGGGATTTCTACGAAAAAAAGAAGTTTCCCGAGATGAAACTACCACCAAAATAATCCTCTCATCGAAATCTACGCTTTCCTTTTAAGACCCAGTCGAAATCGGCTCCGGATCAGACGGATCGGGGTAATTTCCACTCTTTTTCTTTCTTTCTCTCTCTCTCTCTCTCGGCATGTGGGTTTGTGAAAAGTGATTGAATTGGATAGAGTTTCCCCTGTAAAACGGACTAATCCTCCAAATACAAGGAAAAATCTAATCTGAATAATATCATCACATAAATAGGATCTCCATGATCCAACTCAAAGAAATATTAATGCTAAAATATAAATATTCTCAGTATCAAATAAAGGCTCAGTGCCTAAAATCAAATAACAAAATTCTCTCAAGAATGACATATCTAAAATTATAATCTCAAAATATAACAAGGACACTCTACTGTTGGCACAACCTTTCTCTACTGGTAGGAAATAATGAAAAAATAGTAGATGATAAATGAATGATCTAATAATCTGCTAAACCTGAAAAGTTAAAGAAAATGGTAAGCTCACGCTTAGTGCAATGGATCACAACTTAGTGCCGTGGATAAACAGGTAACAAGGTGGATCAAATAAGTCTTTCATAATATAAATAAATACATAAAGCATTAAATCCATATATCAAATATTTACTTGAAATCATAAATCTCATTTCTCATAAAACTCATTCTGCTCAAGAATATATGTAAAAATAAAGTTGTTCATTCATCTATATGCACACTCTCGTGACAATACGACAAAATTGACAACATGGGGCATCCCCAAGGCAATAACTGGCATCCGGAGCAAAACTGACAACATGAGACCTCGTTTCACGACAAATAATCTGGCACGTATTGTACGTGCCAATTTGGGCCAAGGACAAAACCGTCTTTCACTTCGAACACAATACCAAGTGAAGCCCAAAGCAATAACCCAGCCCATTAAACTCTAAACCCTTTACAAAAATAAAAGGACAAACCATTTGACCGATTCTTTCTTTTCCCCAACAAAGAATAGATCGCCCACATGCAAAATATTCTCCCTGCCGAAAGCATAGACAATAAGCATGTTATGGGGACCCATTTCCCATGTGCAGATCAGAGAATTCACTTTTCTCCTCCTATAAAATGAAGCATAATTCATGAAATTCAGGGGGAGCTTCTCAACCCTAATTCAGGCTTCACTTATTTCTTACAAGCCTATGCTCTTTGACACTAGCTCTCTGAGAGCTCTCCATCCCCCCTTATACACTTACCACCGCCCTCACGGCCACCCAGAGAGGTCAAGGTAACATCAAACCTACCTTTCACATTTACATATTCACTGCTCATTTCATGCTACTGACTTGGGCGTCGGAGTGCCCCCGGCACCCACCACACCGGGGGTAGCCTTCTCCCGCTCACTCTACCTTTGTTTTGCAGGATCGCTGATGCCCCCTATCTACAAATTCTGATTGAGGACCTCGGCCGAAAACCAGCGTCCACAATTTGGCGCCCACCGTGGGGCCTTAGCGATTCATAGCAAGCAATGACCCATCAATCTACAATCCTTACAAGCATAACTATCCATGACTACGAGCAACGAACAGACACCAGGCCCTGTGGTGGCACAAATAGCCACTCTACAAAACAGTTACAATCAATGGAAGACGAAAATTGAGCCATATAAAACTCAAGTACTAATCTCCAATAGTATCTGGAACATAATTCTTTCATCAGCCACCCAAAGGCACGAGACTACAAATCATCCCAACGATCTTATCATTTAGTAAAATCTCTTAGAAGCATTCAACATTATTTTTCCAGCCGATCGATCACAACAAGTCACCTCTTCCAAACAACAGGAAATGCAGGAGTTCAAAGAGCAATTCTCTCTAGCCCACTTGAAGTCAGACTACCCTAAAAAAAGAGGCCCATCGACAAAACAAAATATTGCATGCATTTATGCTTGATTGAGCCCACGTGAACCATGTATTTTGAAGGAAGTGAGCCCATAATACTTCATGGCCCGATCAAAGTCATAACAAGAAGAAGCAGCCCATACTGAAAAGCCGGCCCTTATTACTAACAAAAAAAAAAAAAAGATGGAGACGATTGCTAGCTCATTTGCAATCTCTCAGCCCGTGAGGAACCATGCGCTCATCCCACATCGATCAAACCCGAGCCACGTGAAGGAGCTCACGCAAGACTAGGATAGAGACGATTCAAAAACCAACAGCCCATGGGAAAATAAACCCATTGGACCAGCCTATCAACGCCAAACAGCCCAAAACGAGATCAAACCTGAGTAAGAAACCAGATTATACAACAACCAGCTGAATAAATGGCAAACACAGCCCACATGCAAAGAATTGAAATTCAGACCGTGAATGCAAGGCCTTATGCATGCGCATAGGAAGCCCAAGCTGAGCCGAATGCTTGTCAAACAAGCTGCCCGGGCCAACGTGCAACCCAAGTGCCAGGCCCATAAGCGCACACACGTTGAAGGCAGTTTCTTGCGTGTCCTCTTGCTAGCTAGTTCCTCATGCTAGCTGGCTTGCATGATATATGGCAATTTCCCCATGTGGCACTAGCTTGTGCAGTGATGGCTTTGACTTTTGCAAGTGGCAATTATCTTTATTTCTTGGCAGCTTAACGTGGAGTCATGACTTCACACATGTTAAGAGCAGTTAACAGCCTCACGTGGAGCATGGCGATAATCCCTTAAAAGGTGGGAAATCCCATTCGACGAGGTGCCTACATAAGTTTGGCATCAGATGGAAATGCCACTCGACAAACATAAAGTGGTCTACTCAATAAAGTTTTATGTGCAGCTATCACAAACAGTCAGCATGGGAACTTGCTAAGATAAGTAAGTACATATCAGAGGTGACTCTACATGCATGAAGCCCATTGACGCAATAAATAAAATAAAAAATACATGGCTCAAAGAGGATTACAAATTGTCCAATGTTCAAGATACCTCCAATCTCTATCATGCTTCACGTGGCTGAAAAGTTGAGTTGATAGCTCACTACCAAAAGCAAGAAGCCATACTACATCACACACGAATGAATGAGGAATAGACTATACGATAAAGCTACATGCGCAGACAGTCACATGGAATCCAACTTGATATAAGATGATTGGGTCCCATTTGACACAAGATGTTCTAATCTTGGAAGGCAATCAGACAAGAACAAAGGAAATAATATATCTCATTCACGAACCATCCCATGGGCAACTGCTTGCATGTAGCATGGATCGATCCCGGGTGAAAAATAGAGAAGAACGAAAGAAGATGATATCAACCACTCACAACTGAATCTCACTTTTGTAGCATGAAATCAAAGCACAGCAACAAAACTACATGATTGTCATATTCTCCATATGACAAAGTGGGTGGCTATCAACTTCAGGCTACATAGAAAATTCCCAACACTCATAGGCTACTCGGAATGATTATCAACTCTTCCAGACTAAGTCAAAGGTTAGACATCATTTTCATGCTACGTTGATTTAATATTGCCAACTTCATACTACATATGGAATTTTCAATCATGAATAGTAGAATGAAGAACTCCCTAGGACCTTCTTTTGGTCCATTCGACCAACCTTTACTAGGTTAGGTAGTATGGAAATTCTATATGACTTTCATCAAAGTTAATTCTATTGTAGTATCATCGAGCTTGGCCAGGTCTTGTATAATTAGCAATAACCTTGATAGGCATTCATCTCTTCCATACTACATGTGAAGATAGTCATCTCCACACTACGCATGGAGATTATCATCCACTCTAGACTATATAGATGGATTTCCATAAACTCTAGAAAGCATTAGAAGAGTCCCATGAACCTTCATCAAGTTCATTCGACCGTAGTCTCCTGACCTTCATTAGTTCAAGTATAATGTAAATTTTATTGACCTCCTTTAGGTCCAATTGACCAATCTTTATCAAGTTAGGTAGTATGAAAATTCTTTTGGACCTTCAACAAGTCTAGTAGTGGTGATTCTTATAGACATGCATTAGTTTCATTCGACCGTGTCTCATGGACCTTTGTCTGTTCCATTCGACCATGGTGTCATAAACTTTCATCAAGTCAATTTGTCCCAATCGACATCTACATATGTAGCTTGGGATTTATTGAGGATTTCATGCTTGTATAGCTTGATGTTTGATGTCTTTCCCAATCGACATCTACATAAGTGTAGCTTGGGATTTATTGTGGATTTCATGCATGTATAGCTTGATGTTTGATGTCTTTCCCAATCGACATCTACATAAGTGTAGCTTGGGATTTATTGTGGATTTCATGCATGTATAGATTGATATTTGATGTCTTTCCCAATCGACATCTACATAAGTGTAGCTTGGGATTTATTGTGGATTTCATGCATGTATAGATCGATATTTGATGTCTTTCCCAATCGACATCTACATAAGTGTAGCTTGAGATTTATTGTGGATTTCATGCATGTATAGATTGATATTTGATGTCTTTCCCAATCGACATCTACATAAGTGTAGCTTGGGATTTATTGTGGATTTCATGCATGTATAGATTGATGTTTGATGTCTTTCCCAATCGACATCTACATAAGTGTAGCTAGGGATTTATTGAGGATTTCATGCGTGTATAGCTTGATATTTGATGTCTTTCCCAATCGACATCTACATAAGTGTAGCTTGGGATTTATTGTGGATTTCATGCATGTATAGATTGATGTTTGATGTCTTTCCCAATCGACATCTACATAAGTGTAGCTTGGGATTTATTGTGGATTTCATGCATGCATAGATTGATATTTGATGTCTTTCCCAATCGACATCTACATAAGTGTAGCTTGGGATTTATTGTGGATTTCATGCATGTATAGATTGATATTTGATGTCTTTCCCAATCGACATCTACATAAGTGTAGCTTGGGATTTATTGTGGATTTCATGCATGTATAGATTGATGTTTGATGTCTTTCCCAATCGACATCTACATAAGTGTAGCTTGGGATTTATTGAGGATTTCATGCTTGTATAGCTTGATGTTTGATGTCTTTCCAATCGACATCTACATAAGTGTAGCTAGGGATTTATTGAGGATTTCATGCGTGTATAGCTTGATATTTGATGTCTTTCCCAATCGACATCTACATGTGTAGCTTGGGACTGGTTGTGGATCTTATGCATGTATGGCTTGATAATTGATGTCTGTCCCAATCGACATCTACATGTGTAGCTTGGGACTTGTTGTGGATCCTATGCATGTATGGCTTGATGTTTGGTGTCTGTCCCAATCGACGTCTACATGTGTAGCTTGGGACTTGTTGTGGATCTTATGTGTGTATGACTTGATGCTTGAAATGTGTCTTATTTGAAAACTACACGTGTAGCTCGGGGCTTAAAGAAACACCCAGTCGACACAACACCTCATTGACTTGAGACTAATTAAGAATTACTTAGTTAACATCTCAACGTGTAGCTTGGGGCGTAACATTGATCTCAATCGACACTACACGTTTGTAGTTTAAGACTTATTGATGATCCCAGCCGACATCATCTAGTCTGTAGTTTGGGGATTGTTATAGTTAGTACACTTGCATATCTTGAGACATGATATGAATCTCAGCTGACATCATCTAGTATATAGCTTGGGCATTGTCATAGATACCACATATAGTTTTGACTTGAAACTTGATGTTCATCCCAGTCTACATTTATGCGCCTATATCTTGGAACTTGTTGATGAACTCATTCGACAATATACCCATTATCTTGACCTTCATCTGGTTCAGTCGACTGGGAACATTCCCCATGGCTCATGTAGAGTCAAGTTGAAGACCTGGCCTCATCTGGTCCAGAAGACATTGAAGACTCCCCTGGTCTTTGACCCGTAGTATGGAGATTGTCCTGACCTTCATCTGGTTCAGTCGACTGGGAACATTCCACATGGCTCATGTAGAGTCAAAGTTGAAGACCTGGCCTCATCTGGTCCAGAAGACATTGTAGACACCCATGGTCATTTGACCCGTAGTATGGGGATTATCCTGACCTTCATCGGGTTCAGTCGACTGGGAACATCCCCTATGGCTCATGTAGAGTCAACATACGACCTTCATCTGGTCTAAAAAAAATTTGAAAACTCCCATGGTCTTTGACCAGTAGTATGGAGATTGTCCTGGCCTTCATCTGGTTCAGTCGACTGGGAACATTCCCCATGGCTCATGTAGAGTCAAATGGAAGACCTGAACCTTCATCTGGTTCAGTCAACTGGGAACATCCCCTATGGCTCATGTAGAGTCAACATATGACCTTCATCTGGTCTAGAAAAATTTGAAGACTCTCCTGGTCCTTGACCAGTAGTATGGAGATTATCCTGACCTTCATCTGGTTCAGTCGACTGGGAACATTCCCCATGGCTCATGTAGAGTCAAATGGAAGACCTGAACCTTCATCTGGTTCATTCAACTGGGAACATCCCCTATGGCTCATGTAGAGTCAACATATGACCTTCATCTGGTCTAGAAAAATTTGAAGACTCTCCTGGTCCTTGACCAGTAGTATGGAGATTGTCCTGACCTTCATCTGGTTCAGTCGACTGGGAACATTCCCCATTGGCTCATGTAGAGTCAAGTCGTAGATCTGACCTTCATCTGGTCCAGAAGACATTTTAGAGTTAAGTTGAAGTTTTAAACTTCAGCTACTTCAAAAGACATAGAAGACATCTAGTATCAGGATCAAATCTCCGATGATACACTCGACATATTACTCTTCAAGTCAAATGCTCTTTGACTTAAAGAGTAGGGAACAAACTGTACGTGCCAAATTTGGGCCAAGGACAAAACCGTCTTTCACTTCGAACACAATACCAAGTGAAGCCCAAAGCAATAACCCAGCCCATTAAACTCTAAACCCTTTACAAAAATAAAAGGACAAACCATTTGACCGATTCTTTCTTTTCCCCAACAAAGAATAGATCGCCCACATGCAAAATATTCTCCCTGCCGAAAGCATAGACATAAGCATGTTATGGGGACCCATTTCCCATGTGCAGATCAGAGAATTCACTTTTCTCCTCCTATAAAATGAAGCATAATTCATGAAATTCAGGGGGAGCTTCTCAACCCTAATTCAGGCTTCACTTATTTCTTACAAGCCTATGCTCTTTGACACTAGCTCTCTGAGAGCTCTCCATCCCCCCTTATACACTTACCACCGCCCTCACGGCCACCCAGAGAGGTCAAGGTAACATCAAACCTACCTTTCACATTTACATATTCACTGCTCATTTCATGCTACTGACTTGGGCGTCGGAGTGCCCCCGGCACCCACCACACCGGTGGGTAGCCTTCTCCCGCTCACTCTACCTTTGTTTTGCAGGATCGCTGATGCCCCCTATCTACAAATTCTGATTGAGGACCTCGGCCGAAAACCAGCGTCCACACGTATAAGTTCACGGAGTGCATCCTAGCATAAAAATCATTTCTAAAATACATGCTTATATATCTCAAATCATGCAAGTTTCTCATATATCACAAACACATGATTTCAACATAATCAATATTCGATCCATACTTTTATAGTATAAACTTTCTAAAAACAAAATCATTTAATGCATTATCTTAAAAATTCATTGAAGAAATCATACATATTATATACTTTTAAAAACATCAATGTTACAAGCTTATCCACGCACTTGGTGAGCTGACTACAGAGAAGGGAACTATGCAGCAGGACCGTCCCCGCTTACGGTATCACAATCACCTAAAGTGACAAGAGAATTTACTATAAGCAACATAATCCTAACTAGAATAGATGAAAGAATATGCAAGAAATGCGATTTGGTCGCTCTCGTAATCCTAACGAAATTTCGACAAGGTTCCGTCTATAATACGGACATCCATTATGCAACTCATAATGATTAACTTACATTCAAACTAGGGATGGCAGTGGGTAGGGTATGGTGCGGGTTTGTCATTACCAAACCCGCACCCGCATATGTGAACAAATTACCAAACCCGCACCATACCCACTGCGGGTTTTAATTTTCATTACCAAACCCACACCGCATATAAAAAACAAATTACCAAACCCGCATTGGTACCCAACGGATTTTTTTGTGGGTGGGTCATCTCAGGATTCTAACGAGTTTGTATTCAAGAACTGTTTGCATTTGGAACTACCGGTCTCATCTCAGGTGTGAAAATGTACATAGCTTACTGCCATAGTTCCATTTGATCATATTAAACCTCTTACCAGAATGATATTTTATGTTTTTTTTTCTTTTAAGTTGTTTTGGACTTATTACAACTCTTCATAAGTTTTGCATTTCTTTAATATTGGGCACAATTTAGATATCACAGTATGTAAAGGAGCATAGTGCCATTTAGTTACAACTCTTCATAAGTTTTGCATTTCTTTAATTTAGTTAACGTTGCCTAAAAGATATTGCAACAAGCAATCACAAAACATGAAACAAAATACAAGAATACTTGACAAGTCCGACACATATTTCCCCTAAAGAAACACCCTAACTGAAAATGCTGAAAAACATAAGCAAAGAAACACCCTAACTGAAGCCCCTTAAATTAAAGGCAATCACAAGTCTGCCCCTTAAAGGCAAACCAAATCAATGCCGAAAATGCATAAGCAAAGAAACACCCTAACTGAAGCCCACGATCCAGCATCCACAGACAAAGACATGCTTGAAGTCTTGAACTGATTATTCAAAGAAGAAATACAGTCAAATTAAAAAATTAATAAATGAAATGATATACCAGTGAGCAGGTTGCTGCATCAAAGATGAGGATTTTAGGAGTCGAGTGAGGACTGAGGAGTTGAGGACTGAGGAGTGAAGACCAGTGAGCAGGTTGCTGACTTGCTGCGGCTAGGGCTTGGGAATTGAGAGTTGAGAGTTGAGACGAGTCAGTGTTTAGGTAATTACTAATTAGGTTTTGTTTGTCAGTGTTTAAATGATGCACGCACAGGCGCTCAGCAGTGACTCACGGTCACGGCCCACGGGCCATAGGCCCACAAATCCCATTTATATATATATTTTTTTTGTTAATTTTTGCGGGTATGCGGGTACCCATTGCGGGTACCCGCATATTTTACTAAAATACCAAACCCGCACCGCACCCGCAGCGGGTTCTATTTTAAAATACCAAACCCGCACCGTGCCCACTAATATATTTACCAAACCCTACCCATTGCGGGCGGGTTTTTGCGGGTTTGCGGGTAAGTGGGCAAAATTGCCATCTCTAATTCAAACTCTATTCCCAACACACATCCACAATTTAATCCAACATCACTATTTTAAATCTCGGGCTCACAATAATTTCCCGCACATGATCTTACTTGACCATATTCTCCGATAAAGTTCATCATTCACTTCTAACCACAAAGTAATCATTTATATGGTCTGAACATGTAAATTAATCATACTTGAAAGTTATTTACGTTTCAAAATATATAACATATATAAACCAAAAATAACGATAAATTATTGAAAATTAAGATTCGGAGGTCTGTTACTACTCGGAATGGTCGGGAAATCACAGAGGAAGACTCGGAAGTCGGCGGTGAAATTCTGCCCGGCGCGTGGGAGCCACGCGCCTCCTTTCCTGGCCGCGCGTGGGCCTCACGCGCCACTGCGTGAGGAGCACATGAGTGCCACACGCCGGTCGGAATCCAATTTTTCTGGTGGCCGAACATTCGTCAATGCCACCGACGGTTCGTCAATCGGAGTTCCGGATCAACGGGATATCAAGAAAAACCATTAAAAGTTTCTTACCGGATTTCTACGAAAATAGAAAGTTTCCCGAGATGAAACTACCACCAAAATAATCATCTCGTCGAAATCTACGCTTTCCTTTAAAGACCCGGTCGAAATCGTCTCCGGATCGGACGGATCGAGGTAATTTCCATTTAATTTCTCTCTTTTCTTTCTCTCTCTCTTTCTGCAGGTGGGTTTGTGAAAAGTGAATGAAACTAATTAGGTTTTTTTTTATTATATATATATATACTATGAAACAATTATCAATTGACTCCATAAACTTGTCTCTTTTATCATTTCCAAATCTAACTTTTGTAAACTAATCAATCGAGTCCTAAAGTTCCAACACACCAAAATTAATAATTTAAAATATGGTAAAAAATAATTTCGGGGTGTTACAGTTTGTGTGGACTATTCAACCCTTACAAAGCATAATAATAATCAAAACTATAAAAACTATTATATATAAACAAGAAGTGATATTTATTTTACTATTAAAACACTTTACGGACTCTCATAAAGAATAATTACTAATTTTTATTTTTAAAAAATTACTAATTTTCATTTAATTTATTCATCATATTTATTTATATACTAGTAAAGGCAGCACATGTAAGCTATGTGTCTGCTATATTTCAGAAAAAAAAAAAGAGTTCAATTTATTAATATTTTAACTAAATCTTCTTCTTCCATTTTTTTGGGAAATCGAGAAGATGTTTTATATCTTTAATTCATTGTAAACAAACTGAAAGGGGTGAATCATATTTTACTATGACATCCCAAAAATTTATAGAGTGGTCATCACTCCGGTGTACATCAATTTCGATGTGTTGTCAGTTACTCCAGTGTACTTTCATTCCGGGCTGATGTAACATCCCGCCTAGGCCAGGATGCTACCGGCAGGAGATAGGAAAACCCATCTCCATAAGCCTCTGGTTCCAACGAAATTTCGGCATGATGTATTCGTAACATCATGCAACCTGGCCTGTAGCCAGCATCCATATACAACAAGAACACAACAATCTCGGCCTCAGGCCGGTAACACAACATCAAGGCCTCAGGCCTGAACTCAATGAACAAAATGTAAACCACTTGGCCTCCGGCCAAAACTCAAAATGAAACTATGCTATTACATGATTTATACACATTAAATACAATACAAATACAAGGACAAGGGCCGTGAGGACCCATAACTCGACCCAGGACTCAAAAACTCTCTTGACTGCAATTGGGTCGATCCACTGTCTTCAAAGTCTTCACCGAACTCCTGCTGATTCTATATGACTGCTACTGACCTGCAAAACTGACAAACTGTTGTGGTGTGAGTCATAATGACTCAGTAAGCAATCATGCAAAAGCTTATAAAGTTTTAATTAAATAACTGATTCTTATTCATTTCACAAACCTGACACACTTTATTACTGTACCTTTAACTGATCACCACCTGTCAACTTCGTTTGCTATTTACACTATCAAACACCTATAATACATAAATATGTATGTATTCCTATATCATCAACATAAGAAGTCCCTTCATACTACTGATGCACTACACTGAATTCTGTATACTCTTTTTACTCGTTACTAATCTAGTTCAGGTATTTATTATAATTCTCTCTCTTTCACTATCTTGAAATATCATCAAATCGGATACTTAAAAATCTTATTCTGCTAACTATCTAATCCTCTATCACTATCCATGATTACATGCATATGTTACCATTTCAATCATGACTAACCTCCTTATAATATGTTCTTTCTAAGTAAGCAAGCAACTCACACAATCATCCCTGATATATATATAAATCATAAACCCCAGATACATACATACTATCATGCATTAATAGCATCTATATGTATCTCAAATGTTAACCAGAATGTACGATTTATATGCATTACTTGTAAACTTTACTACACTTACATACTGTGCTTTTAGAAAATACTTCTAAAAATCTTTTTTGAATGCTCTGAGCTAGTCTAGATTTGACAATTATAATAGCTTTCTTCTTCTTCTTTTAACTTGAAATATCATCAAATATTTACTAGAAATCATAAATCTCATAAAACTCATTCTGCTCAAGAATATCTGTAAAAATAAAGCTGTTCATTCATCTATATGCACACTCTCGTGACAATACGGCAAAACTGGCAACATGGGGCTTCCCCACGGCAAAACTGGCAACATGAGACCTTGTCCCACCCACGGCAATAACTGGCAACATGAGACCTTGTCCCACGGCAATAACTGGCAACATGAGACCTTGTCCCACGGCAATAACTGGCAACATGAGACCTTGTCCCACGGCAATAAACTGACACATATATGTACACGAGGTGCATCCTAGCATAAAAATCATTTCTAAAACATATGCTCAAATATCTCAAATCATCTCACATTCTATATATTTATACTATTCTCAGTATACTTACACACATTCAAATCATCATAACTTAGCTTACTGATAGCTCACAAACAATATAGTGTATAATTTACATTCATACACACAATCGATCATTATAAACGAATATACGACTTAAAATATAAAAGTTTACTTATTCATTCATTTCCAATATCTCTCTAATCATTTATAAACATACTAGAACATCTATCCCAGTAATAGGCTTATTAGGGCATTTTCTAAAATTATTAGCTATGCTTAATCAAATAATACAAACAATTTATATATATATACTTACTTATTTCTCCATTTCTATGCCTACATACTCTTGTTTATACGTGTATATATACTCGTATTCTTGTTCTTGTATCATTCTACATACACTGAACGTATACAGTTACTTCTCACAATTGTCATTTTCTAAACTTTAGTCCCATTCCTAGGGTGTAGTTTTCTACAACCCCCAAACCCAAGTCTCGTTTAATTAATCATAAACATGACATTATTCATATGCTCCTATCTAAATATAAATACTGGTTTATACCTACAAATGTACCTCTATACTTCGATATGCTCATACTTATCTTTTGCTCATACCTCTGCTGATAATTGCTTGTCCTTATCTATATATGTATATAAACACATCTGCTTCTTATTCTACGTTCATCTTTATATATATACAGATTTCATGCATATAACCATATACAACTTATTATATTACGAATTTCGAACATTGTTAAATCTATCGAGTACTCACAGCATGAGTTACTTACCTGGCTTCGCGGACACTTCGAACCTGGACCGATCTGTCAAAACAAATCATAAAACATAATCAGAACCGCTAATTGCGGAACTTTGGACAATTCTAAAATAAACTTCGGATCCTTCTCGTAATACACGAATCCTTTCTGATTCTACTGATCAACTTCATTACTGTGCTATGTGCTCATATACTGTTCTAAACTAGCTAGATGGCTCAGATTCTCATTTTACGCGTTTGCGGCAAAACTTGCGGAAAAATTTCCGCAAATGCTACGGAAGGGTCCGAACCCTCCGAACCTATCCAGAATGACTTAATTACCCTCGCAATATCATATTTACATCTAAACCATGATTACGGTCATCTACGCTCATTCGTGCGAGAAACTCCGTTTTAACCGGAAACTCGCTAATTCTAACGGATCGATCAATTTTACTATGTTTCTCCCCGGATTCTACCACATTAATCGTTTTAACATATTAAAACATATTCAATTTATTTCATGCTAATTCGCTACACACTACGGAACTACCGGAAACATCCGAATATAAATCAATACACTTAAAAATGACAATTTCTAATCGGAGTCGTACCGAATTCAGACGACATATTCGAACTCCCTACGGCCATACGAACGCGCTGGTGCAATCGAAATTTCGATCGGAGCTACTGTTCCTCATGGGTTTACTGTTCACCGCCGCTTCTCTCCTCGTTTCGCGTGCAACCGGCCGCCGTTCGGTAAAATCAACACCACATACTTGTAGTACTCGTCAAGGGCTTCGATTTGGTAGGTGGCACGGCTCGTGGTTCGAAGCGACGAGCCGGGATCGGACGACCGAAGTGCGCGACCTTCATCCTCTCTTTCTCGCCGTTCCGGCCGTCGTTTGAGGAATTGCCGGCCACCACGTGGCCGACCTGCTCTGGACGAAGCCAGCGGTGCCGGCGCGCACCGCCGGGGGTGGCCGGCTGGCCGTCCCACTTCTCTTTTCTCTCTCCTCCATCTTTTTCTTCTCTGTTTTCGTTTTTGGCTCCCTAATTCTTTTTTTTTTTTTTTATAAATGCTGCTGATAATAATATTAATAACAATAATAACAAAACAAATATCTAAAATCCACAAATTACTATCTTGTCCCCACTATTAAGGGTATTTTCATAAATCAGCCTATTCGAAACTCTTCTGATGCGATTCTCGAAATGTGTTTAACACGAAAGTTGTTCGTTTCAGAAAAACGAGTCCGAGGGTTCAAGAATCAACTCGATCGGAGTTCGTTTGCTAATTTCGTGCCCAAAACTGTAAACTTTACGGATATAGTAAAAATCGCGTAACTCATTCTTGGTCCCACGCGTTTTCCAACGCGACGAATATTCATTTCATATTATTCTGATCCATATTCCATCACTTAAACACTTATCCTTCATTATCATTCTATTCCAAGACTATACCATCAGTCTGGGAATCTCCTAGAACAGTCCCGAAAATCTGGGATGTTACAGCTGATGTCAATCACTCTGATGTACTTTAATTCAGGAGTAATGTCATTGTCTCTGGTGTACTTCAATTCCAAAGTGAAGTCAGTAACTCCGATATACATCAAATTCAGAATGATGTCAGCCACTCCGGTGTACTTTCATTCCAGAGTGATCATCATTTCGGAGCACTTCCTTCCCGGAGTGATCATCACTCGGATACTTATATTTTGGAGTGAGGTTAGTCACTCTGGTATACTTCCATTACGAGGTGACCATCCATCTGGTATACATCCATTTTGGAGTGATGTCAATCACTCCACTGTACTTTCATTCCGGAGTGGTTATCACTCCGGTGCACTTTCATTCTGAAGTGATTATCACTTGAGTGCACTTCCATTATGGAGTAATCATCACTTCGATGTACTTCTATTCTGAAGTGATGTCAATCACTCCGGTGTACCTCCATTACTGAGTGATGTCAGTTACTCCAATATACTTTCATTCTGAAGTGATCATCACTCCAGTGTACTTTTCATTCCGGAGTGATCATCACTCCAGTGTACTTTTATTATAGGGTGATCATCACTCCAGTGTACTTTCATTTCAAAGTGATGTTAGCTACCTCAGTTTACTTTGATTTTTGAAGTGATGTCAGTCACTCCGGTGTACTTTCATTCCGGAGTGATAATCACTTTGGTGTACATTCATTCCGGAATGAGGTCTGCAATTTCAGTAAACTTTCTTTCCAGAGTGACCAATGTATTTTCATTACTGAATGATGTCAGTGACTCTCATATACTTTAGTGTACTTCTATTCCAGAGTAAGGCTAGTCACTCCGTTATACTTCCATTCTAGAGAAATCATCACTTTAGTGTATATTTATTTCGAAATGATGTCAGTCACTCCAGTGTATTTTGTCTCTAGAGTCATGAAAGTCACTCTGGTGTTATTGTCACTCTATTTTAGAGTGATTATCACTCCGGTGTACATTTATTGCACTTCTATTTCAGAGTGATTATCACTTCGGTGTGCTTTCATTCTGGAGTGTTAGCAATTCCTCCGGTGTATTTACATTTCAAAGTGATCATCACTCCAAAGTACTTCCATTCCAGAGTGATGTCAGTCTCTCTAACGTACTTTCATTATGGTGTGGTGTCAAGCCCTCCAAAGTACTTCTATTTCAGAGTGATTATCACGCCGGTGTGCTTTTATTTTGGAGCGATGTCAGTTCCTCCGATGTACTTTCATTCCATAGTGATGCCAGATCACTCTGACGTGTTTTCATTTCAGAGAGATGTCAGTTACTCCGCTGGCCATTCTTTCCAGAGTAATGTCAGTAACTCTGATGTACTTTCGTTTCAGAGTGATGTCATTAACTCCGATGTACTTTTATTGCTGAAAGATGACACTCACTCCGGTGTACTTCCATTCCAGAGTGATCATCACTCCAGTGTACTTTCAATCCGAAATGATAGGGGTGAGCACCGGTTCCGGTTCTGCCCGGAACCGATTGGAACCGGACCGATTTTTCGGGTTTGGAATCGGAACCGGTTGTAATCGAGTAGGTTCCGGTTCCAAATATGAAGGAATTTTATCCGGGTAGGTTCCGGTTCCAAAATGGTCGGAACCGGAACCGGACCATGGAACCGGTTTATATGAACATAAATTTTAAACATTTGGTGTTCATTATTTAATTATACAAATTTTAAAGAGTCGTTAGTAATGGTTTTGCCAGTATTGAATCTTGGAACGCTCGCGCTAAAAACGCTAAGCAAACCTGTTGCTGCTAAGCTTAAGCAACAAGCTGTTATTCACCCTCGGTTTCGTCAGTTCATCATCAGCATCGCCCATGTAACTCCTCATTTATTAAATTTGTCTAAGTCAGTGGATTTTGAAACGCTTTAATGTATTTTAATGAGCTATGTTAAGTAGCAAAGTAGAATTTACCAACTTCATTTTTGCCCAGGTAATTTCATTTTCTTCGTTCTTGAGCTTCCGCACTTCGATTTGGTCCCCGTTTTTTATTACAGACTCGTATCGGAGTGTAGTTTTCATTAAAATATTTTAAAATAGGGTAATTCGAAACTGAATCAGAACCGGACCGGAACCGAATTGGAACCGAATAATAGGGTACCCTATTTAATTGGGTAGGTTCCGGTTCTATGCGGAACCGGAACTGAAACCGATTTTGCTCACCCCTATGGAATGATATCACCCACCCCGATGTACTTTTATTTCGGAGTGATGTCAGTCACTCTGGTGTGCTTTCATTCCAAAGTGATGTCACTTACTCCGATGTGCTTCCAATCCGGAGTGATCTTATTCACTCCGGTGCACTTTTATTCTGGAATAATAAAGAGAAATGAATTGAGTCTAGTGAGTTTTATGGGCCCACTGGGTCAGAAGTTTCTCAAGCTAAACGAAACATATGAACAATAAAGCGGACAATGGAATGCATGTGAAGTAGTTTAAACAAACCGCTCATGTGCTGCTTTATATATTTATTAAGATCAATTAATTTCGAGGACCGGTGTAGAAATTTACGTGGCAGTGTGGATGTCACGTGGTTACAATAACATCTATCCATAATTGAAGTTGAAGGAAAGGCGTCCATTTTCCCCTAAAGGCTAAAGCTATAAGCTTCAGCTACGTGTTACATAAACATAAGCAGCAAGCAAATCAAAACCTTCATCATCATCTTTCTTTCTTTCCACTTCCAAACAAATAGTACGTTAGATATATAGTTTTTAATTCGTGATGATAGATCATTACGCTACACGTGGTGGCGCATTGAAATTACAAAAATAAAATAAATAAATAAAATTAAAACGAAGCTTGCTTGATTCTCTCTATCTAGCTCTTTCTTTGTTGTCATTCATTCAATCAATCACTGCTTTCGTGATGGATTCGTTGCGTGTGCGTGTATTGGATTTCCCTTGTAATACTTTCATCCATAATCGAAGATCGCAATTTAGGTATCTGCACGTAGATAAATTGTTATTGAATCGAAGGATTGGGTTTCCTCTTCACCGTCAGCCTTTGGGGCAATATCACAAACACTTGTCCGGCGTCGTTTGTGTCGTTTCTTCCACTGAAGCAAGGTAATATTTTCTTAGTATTTGTCATTTGATTCGTGAGATAGCAATCTGCATTGAATGTAAAATGTAAAATAAATATCAATTGAAAGACTGAGTAAACATGAAAAAACCTCATTAAAGATGATGATATGATATAGATTTTAGAAAAATGGGATGATAAAATTTGGTTTATATTCGACAGGGAGGAAGAGAAGAAGAAAATGAAACCCAAGTCAGGACATGGCACCGTGAGAATTAGTTTTCGATTAGATCACCAAGTTGAGTTTGGTGAGCATGTTGTGATTTTAGGGTCAATGAAAGAATTGGGATCATGGAAGAAGAATGTGCCAATGAAATGGAGTGAGATCGGATGGGTATGTGATTTAGAGTTTAAAGGGGGCGAGTCGATTGAGTATAAGTTTGTGGTTGTGAGGAAGGACAAGAGTAAGGTGTGGGAAGCCGGGGATAACCGCATCTTGAAACTGCCCAAAGGAGGGAGCTTTGATGTTGTTTGCCACTGGAATCAGACTGGGGAGGATGTGCATCTTTTGCAGGAAAGTGAGGAGGATATAGCCGAGAATGGATCTGCGGTAATTGATGCTGCCCCAGAAGATCTTTTGGAAGTGAGGACGAGTCCTTTTGTTGGGCAATGGCAAGGTAAATCTGCCTCGTTTATGCGTACAAATGAGCATCGGGATCGAGAAACGGAAAGGAAATGGGACACATCTGGTCTTCAGGGGTTGTCTCAAAAGTTAGTCGAAGGTGATCAGAAGGCACGAAATTGGTGGAGAAAGGTAATACATTTGATTGTGTTCTATCCTCAGAGAGATGTTAGTACGGAGTTTCTGTATTCTCAGTATTGGCATGGCTACTAGATTTCATTGAATTCATGATCTGTATAATTTAGATACTAATTTTTGGCCTTTTTGCTTCTGTCTGTCTGTGTGTAAGGTTAAATTATTGCTTTGTTTGTTACCATAATAGGCTGTATTTCAAAAAGTTTTAGCATATTTAGTACCACGGTTTTATGGTAAAATATGCAATATCAAAGAGAACGAAGAAGTGCTTTCTACAATGCATAGGTATGCTTTGGAAAGGAAGCGGTGATTGTACTTTGTTCTCTCATATTTCTTGTTATATTCTTCTCTCTCTTTTGCGCTATCAGACTGTCACGACTATTATTTTTTTCGTTTTTTATTTTCAACTTACAAAGTTCTTTTTGAAGTTCTTATTTTTATAAACATGTCATGAATTCTCTCTCATAAATTTCTGTGCCTTTCCTGGATTATGAGTTCATTTTTTGCTCAATGCTTACCTGCTCTATTTGTAGAGACAGACCATTTTAGACTGCTGTTGCGACTGACAAAGCATATTTTTTATGAGAACCTTGGTCCTGAAAACCATTTGAAAGGTTATATTACTGATTTTACGGGTGTTGATATCTGGTGTATCCTAGTTGCATGCAGTGTTCTAAGTTTCTAATCATTTTGGGAAGCAAAGCTCTAGATGATATGTTTGTGCATGCATGGTTCTTTTTCTAGGCATAGTGGTCTTGAATACTTGATTCGTATTGTTTGCATTGTTTTATAAGGTTTTTATTTTAGATATTTTCCCTTTTGTTTAGAGCATCATAAGTTATCATCGACTAATTTGTTTCTTTTTTTCTCTTTAATTTAACTGACACTGTCCTATTGTTTTGGGGAAAGCTTGAAGTTGTGCGTGAGCTAATAGTCGAGAATGATGACCTGTTGGAGGCTCTCGTATACTCTGCCATATATCTGAAGGTTTTTTGTCTTCCTTTGTTTCCGATTATTATCTTACCATTCTTCCATGCCTGCCTTATATTTTCTTCATGCAGTGGATTAACACAGGGCAAATTCCTTGCTTCGAAGACGGAGGTCATCATCGGCCAAACAGGCATGCTGAAATCTCAAGGCTTATATTCCGGGAATTGGAACGAATTTCCTGCAGGAAGGATGCTTCACCTCAGGTGTCTACTGTTTTCATTGACATGATTTTATTTTATTTTTTTGAAGATCATTGACTTGATTTAAAAAAACCATAATATTCTAATCTTTCTTTCCGGTTTCTTAAAACTTATATAACATTTCATCTTTTGTTTAGTATTAATTTTATTAGAGATTATGCTATATTATATTTGAATTTTAATTACACGGTGTCCACTTGTATGTGGGCCATACTGTGGGAAGGTCAGTGGTTTTTTTTTTGTGACTTTAATCATTGTTTGTTAATTAAAAAAATGTGTGGTATATCGGTAGAATATCTCCGAATTTAGTCTCTAATCAAACTCTTATATTCATATCCTATGGGCCTAAAAATTAAAAAAAAAGGGACCAAATTAAGAAGTGTCCGGATGCAGAAACTACAAAAAAGTGAACATAGGCGTCCAATACAACGTCTTAATTGTAATTTTATAGCTATTGTCATCTTGCATTTGTAATGTTAATGATTCATTCATGCTTTTATAGAGACTGAAATAGAGGGATTTTTCTTTCAAGCTATCATTTGTATTTTGATAACCTATTATATCATTTTTTTTCCCTCTCTTCTTTATATGTATTCTTATGATGTTTAGGAAGTTCTTGTTATTCGAAAGATCCACCCATGTTTACCATCTTTTAAGGCTGAGTTTACTGCATCTGTCCCTCTAACTCGAATAAGAGATATTGCTCACCGGAATGATATCCCTCATGACCTCAAGGTAAATACCTCTTAAACTCACTGTTACATTTAGCAGTATTAATTTTTTTCTTAGATTAAATGTAATCAGGTAAGTAAAGTGGTAACAGTATTCTGTATTTCATAATCCAGCAAGAAATCAAGCATACAATACAAAATAAGCTTCATCGAAATGCTGGGCCAGAAGACTTAGTTGCTACTGAAGCAATGCTTGCAAGAATTACCCAGAACCCTGGAGAATATAGTGAAACATTTGTGGAGCAATTCAAGATTTTCCATTCTGAACTCAAAGATTTCTTCAATGCTGGAAGGTTTGATTTATGACATTTTAAACCTTGGTTTAGCTTATCATTTTAACTGTGTATTGTTGGTTTTTTTTTGTGGTAGGTCAGCCTTCTCTCATTCTTTCTTATTATTTACGTGTCTGTTTTCATTAATACGAACTGTTAAATTTTTTCGGAAGTTAGTGTCAGATGATATGTCTGCTGACAGAGATCTCCCTGCAATATAAAGAAGCTTTTTTTAACTTTTTTACTCTCACTTTAAAATTATCTTACTCAAAAGCACATCAAAGACGAGCATTACAAATTGAAGAATCAGTTAACTTTCAGAACATTTGATTTCTCTTAGTGAAGTAGACCACACAAATGAAGCTGGTAGTATTGAATTCACCTTTTTTCTTTCATGAAGAAAATGTTTCGTCTTGTAAGCAACTTATGTTACAAGCCAACTGTGTTTCCCAACAACTTAATTCTTAGACCATAATTGACTTTTGAACAACCTTATGTGACTTCATTCTCTCCAAAGTAATCATAGTCCACCATTTGTGAGTTTAATGCAGATTGGTATGCATTATATAACTTCTTGGAAGTCTAAGTTTGATTTGTCAGAGACCTTTCCATGAAGGTTAGAGGCTTACCTACTTAAATCTTATAAATTCAGCATACCACCAGTGACAAGCATTTAAGATCTTGACTTGAAGAATTTAATTTAATTTTGAAAATGCACTTGTTTGTGAGTAGAACATCTGGTAGGCTAATTTCAGTTTTGGTTGATTATACACCCGTTTACAATTTTTTGCTGTTGCAGCCTTGCCGAGCAACTTGAGTCGATTAGAGAATCTTTGGATGAACAGGGCGCTTCTGCTCTCACATCATTTTTGGGATGCAAAAAGGTAGGCCGTTACTCTTTTTTTGGGGCTGCATATTGGATAACAACAGTATCAACCTAAAACTCCTTTCCAAGTCAAATGAATTAAGAAAAACGACGAGTCTTGAAATTCCTTTGAGACTGAGGCCCAAAGAGATGCTAAGAATTGAGCTCTATCCCACAAAGAAACAGTGTTCTAAAACGCGCTAGACGCTAGTCGGGTGGCGACCCAGCGCCTAGGCGGGGCCTAGGCAATTACTCGGCGACATTTAAAACCTAATATTTTGATATTTTCCAACATCATAAATAATCTAAATCATATAAATTCAATCAAAATGTAATAACATATAAAATTCAAACTCAATCATCCATATCAAACATCAAAATCCCTGATCAATCCATCAAACAACCTTTAATTAAGTCCAAAATTAGTGGCCAAACTCAAAATCTAACCAAAAAAAAAAAACAATAAAACAAGTTAAAGTTACTAAATCTTTTCCAATCATCCTCTAATTCTTCTCCATCCGGTTCAAACTCATTATCCTTAGGTTATTCATCAGAATCAGAATCTTCTTCATCAAGTTCTCTGTATTAAGCATTCCTAGCGCTTTTCCGAGGTTGTAACATTTCATCCGCCCTAGATGCTTCTCCAACCATCCTCCAAGTAAGCCCCGAACCGGACTTTACTTCATCATCACCAGATTCACCACCCTCAACAATCCATCATTGTGCATTACTAGCATATTTTGCGAGTATTACATCCAATTTCATATCATTCTCACTTTTGTGCTTGTTCTGCAACTTGACATTAAAGGAAACAAAGACTAGATTGTTAAATCGATTCACATCTCGTCTATTCTTTTTCTTCGTGTGAATCTACATAAATAATTTAAATAAATCAATTAATATTAATAATTAAAAACCAGATAATCAAATATTTAACTAATATTAAATATTTACCCCCTCAAAAATGCTCCAATTTCGTTCGCATCCAGATGAACTAGTGGTTAATGAAAGTATCATTTTTTCCATTTTTAGCAAGTTAGGTGTATGATGTCTATATGTACGCCATCATGAAACTACAAATTCACATAAATAATTTAAATGAAATATACTAAATCTTATATAACATGCTAAATAATTCAAATGAATATTTTATTTTTACCTGGATTAAAAACATCAATAGATACCCGACATGCTTTTGCCGCCACTTCTCTACCAAAAGCTTCATCTTTTGTCTTATACGAAGCCAACTCTCCATTTATCACCTTACTTTGCATATCAATGTCATTGGGAAAGAAATCTCCACAACCGTAAATACCTCATCCATTACATTCACATCATATTCAATGTTTATATCCTTATAATAGTAGTAAGGATTTAATAGATGAGCGACGCAATGTAATGGAGTATCAAGTCAACTTTCGATTTTTCTTTCAATAATCTCCAAGATTGGTCGATAATTATTCTCAATATTGTTCAATGTCTCATTTATCTCTTCTTTTGCATTCTTTAGCTCTCCATATACTAAGTCCATTGATGGCTTTCTATCCCCATCAATTAGTCGAAACACCCTCACCAAAGGTGCAAACACCTTCAAATATTGAGTTACACCATTCCAAAAAGAAACACTCATCACCATGGCAAATGCCGCTTTCCCTTTAGCTTGCTTCGACTATATGCACCCATCATATTCTGTACTAGCAGACATGGTTCACACTTTCTTTTTTCTCCATCAAACTTTATAAAGTTAAGAAAGCTGAGGTAAACCTATACTCCCAGTCTCACTATGTCCCTCTGTTTTGTAAATGACCTCATCATGGACAAAGTCTTGTGATGGGCATGCACAAACATAGTAAAAGCCTTGCACCATCAATGATTTTTTTGTACCTCGGCAATTTCCCAATACTTTCAAGCATGAGGTTTACGGTGTGAGTAGCACACTAACTCCAAAAAATGTTTGGCATCTTCGCCTTCAATAACTTTGCCGCGGCCAATTTGTTTGAGGCATTGTCGGTTACCACTTGAACCATATTTTCCGCCCCAATTTGTTCAATACCCATCATAACTTACTCAAAAATGTGTTCAACAGTATATGCCACATCGGAACTTTCCTTGGAAGAAAAGAAAGTTGTACCTATTGTGCAATTAACACACAAATTCATTATACTTCTCATTTTTCTATCACTCCAAGCATCTATCATGATCGAACACCCGTTCTCCTTCCACTTTTTATCATGTTATTGTAGAAAAACTTTAACGCTTTTAACTTTCTCTTTCTATAATGGCTCCCTCAATTCATATTGGCTTGGACCTCTGAAACCCGGTTCAAATTGACCAACTGTCTCCATCATGGCTATCCAGCTATCATTGTCAATGACATTAAAAGGAATATGGGATTCATAAACCTACTTAGCGACAAATCGCTTCACATTATGTGTCTTTTCTTTAAAAATTGTTTCATTAATATTTTGTTGTCGCATTATTTTACCATCACTTACTAAAGAATCAAGAGGCGTTACAATTATCCACCTATCCAAAGGGCCCGCGAAGCTGATGAGGTCTTGAATCTAACCCTTTTTTTATTTCACGAATTTCATCTTTTTCATCGCCCCCCAATATTAACTCATTACCTTCTCTCACATGTTTTTTTTTTTTTTAATTTCTTACCTCTAAAATGGCTTGTCTACACTTCTCATGATCCTCTTTACTGGACATTTCGCAACATTCTCCGATATATGCCCAATATGTTCTTTCATTCTCTAAACTCCTCTGGAAAAAGTTTTTGAGCATAACTTGCATTTAACTTTATCCAAGTTATTCGGATCCACTAAAGCCCCATACTCCCATCCAACATCATTTGAGTTCCGTTTAAGAACGGGACTACACCGAATTAGAGGCCGCGGAAGAAGAAGCCATGTCCTACTAAGAATTAATCAATTAATTAGTAATTACTACTAAATACTAATAGCTAATTAGTTATAAATTAATATGCTCGAGTAACAATTAATTATTTAACTATCATCATAAACCTTAAAATTTATTTACTTTAATCAAATTTATTAACTAATTAAGTAACTACTGATATTTAATTAGTTTTTAACTATTAACAATAAAAAACACTCAAATTTAAAATTAAAGTGAGTAATTAGATTTAGGGTTTTAGGTCAAATGAACAAAATAGGGTTGTAGTTAATTAGTTATAATTATTTCTATAAATTAATCATTATTATCATATTTTATTTTTGTTGACAAATCAAAAAATAAAAATAAAAAAGCTTACCTTTAGCTTTAGGCAGAAGGCAGTTCGAATGAGAGAGAGAGAGAGCTGAGCAAAAAATGAGAGAGACAGAGAGAAGAAAGAGAGCTGACTGCAGAGAAATTATAATTATTTCTTTATATATAACCCCCCAAAATGCAGCGTTTTGGGGGTATTATTACATTTGTGATTATTTTAGTTGTTGAATGATAGCATATTTAGAGATTAGTTGTCATTTTCTTTTATTATGAACTTTTTTTGTTTTGATGATGATTTTTATTTTTGTTTTAGTTGGTATGGATGTGTTATGGGTACTTTGAGTTTGATGATTTCATGAATTTATGTTTTTATTTTATATTTTCAATTTTTTCCCGTGTTTGGAATTGAGGCTACCGCCTCGCCTCAATCGGGGGATCGCCTCGCACCGCATACCGACTTTTCGAACCTTGGAATTGGCATCTTCCTCTCTAGAATCCCCAAAAATTCTTATGTTCCTTTCTAGCCAAATAACCCATAAAATGGCCAGAACAATACATCTCCATAATACTCTTGCTTTTCCCCCTCTAGAAAAATCTGACTCTGACAATGTTATATTTTCAATCAGTTTTCTCATGGCACATACAGTATGTGGGACAATGTTAATGCCATTGAATTTTTAATGTTTTTTCCCTTTTCCTTTTGATCTAAAAAAATATGCATCAAATGATAAAAATCTAATGTATTTGTTTACAGAGATTGGACACTTTGGAAGAATCAAGCAATCTCTTGGAGTTAACTAAAACTATGCAATCTTTGGATGCTCTGAGGGAAATGATTGTTAGGGGTCTTGAAAGTGGCCTTAGGAATGATGCTCCTGATGCTGCAATAGCCATGCGACAAAAGGTGAGGTTATTTGTGTATATAGGCATGGAGAGCTGATCACATACAAATTTTCCTGATATAATAGCATTCGAATGTACGAGATATACCTGTACTATCTCGTACATTCAGATGTTATTACATCAGGATGGTTTGTATGTGATTAGCTCTATGTAGGTATGTATGTCTTTATATATTTTAATTTTATTTTATTTTTCCCCTTTTCCTCATCACAAGCTTCGCATTGCACAAAGGCCTATTGGGAACTGACAGTTTTGCTGCTAGCAATTATGGTTTTATATTTTTATTTTTGAATTTTTTTTAATGGGTGGATTATTGTTGCAGTGGCGTCTTTGTGAGATTGGCCTTGAGGACTATTCTTTTGTGCTTTTAAGCAGGTATCTATAATTCCATAGAAATCTTTGAGATAATTTGCTCTTGGACCTGTTTAATTTTTTTGATGATGTTTTACATTTATATCATAAAAATTTGGAAGTTACTTCATTTCTTGGAGGCTTTGCAGAAAACATGTGTCATATGCTATTGTTTAGATACTGTTAAAGGACTTTTTAATTTAAATTTTCTACTGTCGGAATAAAACCAGCACCTATGGCTATAATTGGCTTGCAAAACAACATAAAGGTATTCTATTTACAAATGATTGTTGTTATTATTATTATTTTGTTATTTTCTTCAACCTGTTTTCAGCTTCTCTTGTACATATAACTCTCGTTTTTCAGGCTATCACTGATAGCAAGATTTCTTTTCCTCCTATTTTAGTATTTTATTTTGGGATTTAATTCATTGTATGTCATTTATTCATAGATTCCTAAATGCACTTGAAACTAAGGGAGGGGCTCATTGGCTTGCTGAGAGTGTGGAATCGAAAAACATAAGTTCTTGGAATGATCCTCTTGGCATCTTAGTTGTGGGTGTTCATCATTTAGGTTTATCTGGTTGGAAACCAGAAGAATGTGCTGCCATTGGAAATGAACTTTTTGTCTGGCAAGAGAAAGGTCTCTTTGAAAGGGAAGGTATCTTATAGTTTTTACTGTTGTACTTGTCCAAACTTTTAAAGAAGGTATATCATGCATGCATGCATGGCCATATATCTATTTTATGATTTCCTGCTTTTTACAAAGGGAGTGAAGATGGCAAGATAATTTGGGCACTGAGGCTTAAAGCTACTCTGGATAGAGCAAGAAGGCTAACAGAAGAATATTCTGAAGCACTTCTAGAAATATTTCCTGAAAAAGTGCAGGTAATTTTTTTTCTTTTTCTATCTGAGGTGGCTCAATGTGCTGTGCAATCTAACTTGTATATAAGTCCGACTTAAATGGTACTTGACGGTAAGGATGTTGATAAAATTGCTCTCTAGCGAAATTCTGGAATCTAAATTTGACACATCTGACAAATCTCTGGCTTCTCCAGCTTCTTGGTAAAGCTCTTGGAATTCCTGAGAACAGTGTAAGGACGTATACTGAAGCTGAGATTCGTGCTGGGTATGCTGTTCTTTTAAAAGTTTTGGAAATGTTATGTTCTGTTGAGGCTAATATAAAATACAGTGGAATTCTGATATTGTTTTATACTTGTATTTCTTTTGTATCATTAAAATTTACTGTCTAACTTTTAAACTGCAAATTTCATATGCAGGATAGTTTTTCAGGTTTCAAAACTTTGCACCCTTCTTCTGAAAGCTGTTAGAAGCACACTTGGCTCCCAGGGTTGGGACGTTCTTGTTCCAGGAGCCGCTGTTGGAAAGTTAGTTCAGGTACCTTAATTACTGTAGCTTGGAAAGGGTTGATTTAATATTGAAGAAATTGAGGAAACCCTCTTTTTTTTTCTTATTTTAAACTATACAAGAATTGGCAATATATAGCCTTCAGTCTTCTCTATAAAAGGAAGATAAATCTACCCATAATCAATTATAATCAATTACCATATCTCTAGCAATCTTAAAGATATTTTCCTATTTTTAACACTCCCCCTCAAGCTGGAGCATATAGATCATATGCACCAAGCTTGTTACAAATAAAATCAATACGAGGACCGCGAAGAGACTTGGTGAGGATGTCCGCTAATTGTCCTTCAGAGTTGACGAAGCTAGTGACCATGCATCCAGATAAAATTTTCTCCCCGATAAAGTGACAATCGACTTCTATGTGCTTGGTCCTTTCATGAAACACAGGGTTAGATGCTATATGTAGTGCTGCTTGGTTGTCACAAATTAGCTTCATTTGTGTCCCACCTCCAAACTTTAATTCCTGTAACAACTGTTTTAACCATACTAATTCACATGTTGCCAAGGCCATAGCTCGATATTCTGCTTCTGCACTAGACCTGGCAACAACTGCTTGTTTCTTACTTTTCCAGGATACTAGGTTGCCTCCAATTAAAACACAATATCCTGTAGTAGAACGCCTGTCGGACGGAGAGCCTGCATAATCTGCATCAGAATATCCAACTATCTCAGTATTGCCTTTATCTTCATACAATAATCCTTGTCCTGGCGCTTTCTTAATATACTTAAGAATACGTATGACAGCATCCCAATGACTTTCACATGGAGTTTGCAGGAATTGGCTAAGCACACTGACTGCGAATGAGATATCTGGGCGAGTAATTGTAAGATAGTTCAACTTTCCAACTAACCGCCTATATCGTCCAGGATCTTTTAGTGGCTCTCCAACTAGTTTCCTATACTCCTCAGGGTTTTCCAATGGCTCCCCCTCTTTTGGCAGAAGTTTAACATTTGGATCCATGGGCGTGTCAACAGGTTTACAATCTAACATGCTTGTTTCTTGAAGAATGTCTATAGCATATTTTCTCTGAGAGATGACTATACCGGTATGAGATTGAGCTACTTCTATGCCAAGGAAGTACTTTAGTAGTCCTAAATCCTTAGTCTGAAAATGATTAAATAAATGTGTTTTCAGTTGTCGAATTCCCTCTTGGTCACTTCCAGTAATGACTATATCATCCACATATACAACCAAGTAAATGCATTGGCCATTGGAATGGCGATAGAAAACTGAGTGGTCTGCTTCGCTACGAGTCATACCAAATTTCTGAATGACAGTACTAAATCTCCCAAACCAAGCACGAGGAGACTGTTTGAGACCATACAGAGAGCGACGAAGCCGACAAACCAGACCATACTCCCCCTGAGCAACAAAACCAGGTGGTTGCTCCATATAGACTTCCTCTTGGAGGTCTCCATGAAGGAAGGCATTCTTGATGTCCAGCTGATAGAGTGGCCAGTGACGCATAGCAGCCATGGAGAGAAACAGGCGGACGGAAGCAATTTTGGCTACAGGAGAAAAAGTGTCACCATAGTCCAAACCAAATATCTGGGTATAACCTTTAGCAACAAGGCGAGCCTTGAGTCGATCAATCTGCCCATCAGGACCAACTTTCACCGCATAAACCCATCGACAACCAACTGTAGATTTCCCAGGGGGTAACGGAACCAAATCCCAAGTGCCACTTGAGTGTAAAGCAGCCATTTCATCTATCATTGCTTGTTTCCATCCTGGATCAGACAAAGCCTCATGGACATTTCTAGGAAGAGGAACAGAAGACAAGGTGGAGACAAAAGCAAAATATGGAGCAGATAAACGATGATAACTGAGAAATGTATAAATAGGATGTGGATTACGAGTGGAACGAATACCTTTACTGGTGGCAATTGGGCCAGGAAGGTCCAATGTACGGGCAGGAGCTGGAGCAGGTTGTGAGTCAGTGGCTGCAGTGTCAATGCCGGCGGAAGATAGAGAACGAGGACGACGGTGATATACCTGAAGAGGACGTGATGGTGACATAGTCTCAAGTGGAGGATGAAAAAATGGAACAGGTAGTACCGTAGAAGGGGCGGGAAGAGTCGGGGTATGAGGAGAGAAGTAAGGTGATGACTCGAAGAATGTGACGTCGGCAGAGAGAAAGTAGCGGTTATTATCTGGAGAATAACATCGGTACCCTTTTTGAAGTCGGGAATATCCTAAGAAGATGCATTTAGTAGATTTAGCAGAAAGTTTATCTTGTCCCGGGGTTAGATTATGGACAAAACACACACAACCAAATATGCGAAGAGGGACCGAATAGAGAGGTGGTTGGGAAATAAGATAGAGTGGGGAATTTGGTCTTGTAAAACAGAAGAAGGCATGCGATTAATGAGATAGCAAGCAGTAAGAACTGCATCCCCCCAGAAACGAAAAGGTATATGGTTATGGATTAATAAGGTACGAGCCGTCTCAATGAGATGTCGGTTTTTACGTTCAGCTAGACCATTTTGTTGGGGTGTATAGACACAAGATGACTCATGTAGAATACCTTGAGATGAGATAAAGGTGGTAAAAGGAGCAGAAAAATATTCCCGAGCATTATCACTACGAAATACACGAATGGGAATATCAAATTGAGTTTTGATTTCAGCACAAAATTTTCGAAAAATAGGAAATAACTCAGAACGATCTTTCATTAAAAATAGCCAAGTATTTCGAGAGTAATCATCAATAAATGTCACAAAATACCGAAATCCCATAGCAGAATTGACACGACATGGACCCCAAACATCGGAATGAATTAACTCAAAAGGGGACGCGGCCCGATTATTGACTCGATTGGGAAATCGTACACGAGTATGTTTCCCAAGTTGACACGACTCACATGGAAGTGAAGATAATGAAGAAAGTTGCGGAACTAGCTTCTGAAGCTTAGAGAGACTGGGGTGACCCAAACGGTTGTGGAGAACATCAGCAGAATCGGTGGAGGTGCAAGCGACCGCAGGCAATGACTGCGTGAGATGATAAAGGCCTTGTGACTCACGTCCTGTACCAATCATCCGTCCCGTACCCTGGTCCTGTACAATAACAGAATGATTAAGAAATGTGACAGAACAATTCAGATCATGAGTGAGTTTACTAACAGAAATAAGATTGAAAGGACAACCCGGTACATAAAGCACAGATTTCAGAGGTAAGGAAGGAACAGGAGAGGCTTGTCCAATTCCTTTAGCGATAGTTTTAGAACCATTAGCAAGAGTAACCATAGGAAGAGAATGAGAACTAGTTAAAGAATACAAAAGTTTTGGATTACCAGAAATGTGATCAGAGGCGCCAGAGTCCAAGACCCATGGGCCCAATTGTGAGGACTGAGTGATGCAGGCAACAGAATTACCAGTATGAGCAACGGAAGCAGATGACGAGGACTGAGAAGCCTGATACTGGAGGAAAGCTGCATATTCGGCTTTAGACAAAGTAACATTCTGAGAGGGCTGGTCGAAGTAGTCCGAGGACGGGGAAAGATCAACTTGATTACTGCTCGGGTGGACGGATGGGCGGGGAGGATGATTACTGCTCGGGTCGGCCATGGCAGGGAACAGCGGCGATGAATAGTATGCGTGAACAGTGATGATGAACAGTGCGCGTGAACAGTATCCGTGAACAGTGACGACGAACAGCACCGTGAACAGTGACGATGAACAGTACTCGTGAACAGTGTCCGTGAACAGTGACGATGAACAGTGTGCGTGAACAGTGACGCCGGAAAAAGAAAAAAAAAAAAAAAAAAAAAAAAAGGAAACCCTAGGATCAACCTACTGATACCATGAAGAAATTGAGGAAACCCTCTTTTTATTTTCTTATTTTAAACTATACAAGAATTGGCAATATATAGCCTTCAGTCTTCTCTATAAAAGGAAGATAAATCTACCCATAATCAATTATAATCAATTACCATATCTCTAGCAATCTTAAAGATATTTTCCTATTTTTAACAAATATTAAACCAATAAACAGAACATAATTGCCTAATTGGGAATTGGGAAACCAAAGAGGATATTGGGTGGGAAAATCATCATCTTTATTTAGTAATCATCAAGTCATTCAAGGTATAATCAACAATTTCTTGATGTTGTTGGGGTAGTATGAGATTGGGGAATTCTTTCCAGTGCAGGATTCCTTGTCCCCTTGCAACCTCCTCTAAAGTGAAGAATGGGGACATAGGTGGCATCCTTCTGTTAGGATATTGCGTTCTTCTGATACTACTGGCATTTTTTTCTTTCGAACTGCTTTCCGTTTGTTGATAGCTGAATTTACCCCATGGTTGAAAAAAGAAACAGTTTTCGTAGAATAAGAATGTTGATTAACTGAGCTCATTGCTATCATGGATGCTTGATGTTCCAAAGTGGATAAAACATTATGCATTTCTTGATGCATATATTGTTTGATTTTATAAACCCCTTGTTGGACTCTTCATTTACCAAGTTACTTTGACTTCATTTTGTCTTTTTCCTGTTTTCTACTCTGACTTCAGGTTGAGAGAATTATTCCTGGATCATTGTCATCATCCAAAGATGAACCTATTATTCTTGTTGTTAACAAGGCAGATGGAGATGAAGAGGTTCTGAACATCGAACAATAACTTTTTATATTTTATTATGTATACCATAAGACCTTAAATATATAAGCAAAGAAGTATGTATGGATTTTAACATTTAATGATTGGCAGGTGACAGCTGCTGGGAATAACATACTGGGAGTTATACTTCTGCAAGAGCTGCCTCACTTATCTCACCTTGGTGTTAGAGCCCGGCAGGTAAGAATGTTCTTTCAATGATTGTCAAAATAGAAAATAATTTTGCAATAGAAGAGTATAAATACTGCATTTGAATGATTTCGTTGCAGGAGAAGGTTGTCTTTGTGACGTGTGAAGACGATGAAAATATTGCTGATATAGAAAGACTTGCTGGAAAATATGTGAGGTTATGATGTCTGTTATTTCCTGATATTGTGTCAGGCTTAGTTTCACATTTTACCTTTATTCCATTTGGAAGTTCTTTGCCACAAACAAATGTGTGTATGTGTCTCTTTTATATTCCCCCCCTTTTGGCTAAGAGACTGTGTATCATTTGATCTAATGTTTTGATGGTTTAATCCTTCTGTAAAACTTTGCAGATTGGAAGCGTCCTCAGCGGGTGTGAACCTAAATCCATCTTCTTCTCAAGAAAATGGTGGTAATTTTAGTTTGAAAACACTTTCTGGTAGCGGTTCATCCACTGCTGAAGCTCCTGGAGTTCATGCCACATCCCTATCTGCTTTGAAAACCCCGATATCAAATCAGGCACGAATTTGTTTTTTCATCTTTTCAATTCCAAATTTTACTGCTATCTTATTGTTATGGTCAATACTGAATATCTAAGTGATATAACTGATGTTAGTTACTTCCAGGGTGTTTCTGCTGGAGTTATACTGCTTGCAGATGCAGATGCAATGACTTCAGGTGCGAAGGCTGCAGCTTGTGGTCGTTTAGCTTCTTTATCTGCAGTTTCTGAAAAAGGTAATTCATTATTATTTTTTCTTTCCTTGAAATTTTTTTGTTAAGATCTTGATTCGGAGGGCCAGAACATCACATTCATCAACTTGGATATTTGGACGTGACAATTATGTGCACCAGTGATCAGCACTAGTAAAGACATATATTGGTGTAAATATCTCTATCTGATATATTTATAAAATTTATGAGGTTCTAAGCACATTATTGGAGTTAACAGGATTTTCGCTGTCACACTGATTTGATTTGTCTAGCATTCAACAAAAACTTGGTCTATTTACTAACGTTTTATTAACTTTTCTTAATATTATATTGAAAAAAAAAATTCCCCAATCGGATGAATTGGATATTCTTTATAATTCCCATAAAATTGGTATTGTATCTGATTTCTTGTGAATACTGTTTCATTTCATGGCAGTTTACAGCGACCAAGGGGTGCCTGCTTCTTTTCGTGTACCTGCGGGAGCAGTTATACCTTTTGGTTCGATGGAATTGGCTTTAGAGCAAAGTAAATGCATGGATACTTTTGTTTCTTTTCTAGAACAAATTGAAACAGCTGGACTGGAGGGTGGTGAGCTTGATAAGATATGCTGTCAACTTCAGAAAATGATATCTTCTCTTCAGCCTCCAGAAGGCATTATTGAAAGCATAGAAAGAATTTTTCCAGGCAATGTTCGTTTGATTGTCCGTTCAAGTGCCAATGTTGAGGATTTGGCTGGAATGTCAGCTGCTGGACTTTATGAATCAATCCCTAATGTTAGCCCTTCGAATCCAACAGTTTTTGGAAACGCTGTTGCTCGAGTGTGGGCTTCACTTTACACTCGCAGAGCAGTTTTAAGCCGTCGAGCTGCTGGTGTGCCTCAAAAAGAGGCTGCAATGGCAGTTCTTGTACAAGAAATGCTTTCCCCAGATCTCTCATTTGTGCTCCATACCCTCAGCCCAACAGACCGCGACCATAACTCTGTAGAGGCTGAAATTGCCCCTGGACTTGGTGAAACCCTTGCTTCTGGTACCCGAGGCACACCCTGGCGTCTGTCTTCTGGGAAGTTTGATGGGCTTGTGCGGACACAAGCATTTGCCAATTTCAGCGAAGAGATGCTGGTATCTGGTGCAGGTCCTGCTGATGGGGAAGTGATTCGCTTGACTGTAGATTATAGCAAGAAACCCTTAACAATTGATCCAATTTTCCGTCACCAGCTTGGCCAGCGCCTCTGTTCGGTTGGTTTCTTCCTTGAGAGAAAGTTTGGCTGCCCACAGGATGTAGAAGGATGCCTGGTTGGTAAAGATATTTACGTAGTCCAGACACGCCCGCAACCCCACTAGAATCGTGCGCTTCTGAGTCTGTTCTGTTCTAGTAGCCAGTTCTTCCGTGCAGGAATTCGTATGAATCTTAATTGTCAGTTCTTTCATATCAATGGAGTGACTGGGGGATTTGGAGAAGCCTTCTAGGCATGCAAGATATGTATGCTGTTCACTTTTTTGAGACTTGAGACTTTTTAAGTTACATGATTTGTACAAGAATCCTAAAGTTTTGTATTAAGAACTGATTAGAGCTCTAAATGCTTGAACTCAGAGGGTTGATGTACTGAAACGCTTTTAAGATAGAATTGGATTGCAGTATCAGGATTATTCAGCAACTGCAAGAAATTTATGCAACTCTTTGTATACCAAACAGAGTCTAAATGATTTTTAATAAGCCTTTTGAAAATGGCTCTGAATTATATAGTAACTTTGATTATTGATCCATCATCATAGTTTGGGTAAAAATGTCAAAAAAAAAAAAAATTCGATGAGGATTTATGTTATTTCCTTCTGTACATAGATGTGCATCAGTTTCCTAAATACTAACTAAACTAACTTCACTTGCAAAATAAATTTATGTAATGACGAAAAAACATTATAAATTTATGACCACAAACAAATTCACACTTTAATGTACAAAGAAATCATGGATAGTCTAGCAATGCGAATTTGACATGCAAACCAATCTTACCACCATCAGTCACTAGCTTGGCAGCTGTCACTAACCAATGTCCCGGAGTATCATGGGGACCCCGCACAACCTCCGCTGTTTCCACATATTTAAGGACCTTTCCCGTGCAAACCTGAATAGGCGGACCATCTGGATATACGCCAGAATTAAGTGCTGCTGGAGCCTGCTTTGGGGGACCAGTGATACTTCTCTGAGTGAATGTGAACGTTGTACTCAGATTCGTAAGGAAACTGGACTTGCTAGTTCTGGGTGCAGCTGTCCACTCTGTCTTTCGGATTGTGCAGTTGGGTAAGTGGGTGAAGAGAAGACGAAGATGCAGCACCGTCTTGGGCCGCTTCCCTTTGGTCAGGAGCTGTGCACCGGTTACAATGAAAACACCGCTTGAATCCCCATGCAACCAGTTCGGATCATACTTAACAACTGATGTGCAAACACTGGAGTATCTTTTCCATTTCACAGGTTCTAAGAATTGGTCACTGGAATTGTAGTCATCAGAACCACGCCACTGACACGGTCTGCATGTAGAACTGTTGGCTGCAGGAAAGGTCATGATATTTGGAAGGCTTGAGAGATGTTGTGGATGCAATGCCAGCCAATCACATTTCTTTCCTTCCAAGTATAAGCGTAGGCCAACCACAGGTTTTTTATCACTGGAAACCTTAAATGGCACAAAGAGAGAAAGTTGGTATAAAATCAACAATTTTTTTGCAGTTGTATCGTGTTGAACTTTCATCAGACAAAAGGAACTGAATTTTTTAATACATTTCATACACCCTCGTAAAAACGTGATTCTGCGTCACATATAAACCAATCCATATTCATAAAAAAACTTTACACGATGAATAAATAATGGTTAAAGGTTGATGGAAACAAAATTGTGCTTTTAATAGCCACACTTTCATGGAAAAAGCAGTTAAATTTGCGACCCTTTGGAACTTTATAATGTGAGGCCCCTAATCCAGATAAGTGAAAATAGTAGATGGTTTTAATATTTTTGGGTCACGACGACTTTGGAGTTTTAATATGATTTAGGATCCTCTCGGGATGTTCCTCAGTCTAACCAGTGAATGTTTAGTCTTTATCTTCAAATCTCTAAATCTAATAAAAAGCCACTTTGATTTCAATTGAATCTACAAAAGAAAATGCATGTTATTTCTTCTGTTACTCCTAATCTAAGCATTCATGAGATTTCCTCTGAACTTCAAATATTTTGAGCTGTATATATCCCTCCATGTTCGATGAGATGTACACACACTATAAATATTAAGCAATCCATCATTCAGAACATACACACACTATAATTATCTGACTTTTGAGAGCTAACAAATTATTTATTTTTGTAGAACTTTGTAGTTTTGGAAAGAAAAAAAACACAAATTATAGAACTTTGATTATTATCACTTACCTCTGTCGAGTTGACATGAACCTTAGGACCCAAGAAACTGAATTGCAGGGAAGGACAAGAACCCTTTTTCCTTTGATGCCGAAGAGGAAGCTCACAGAACATAGGAGCCCATTGCCTGGGAACTTGAAACTCCAAGAAGTACTGCAAATCTTCTGGGACTGGCTTGTCTGGAAAGAGACAACGCCATTAATGAAAACCTTATTTTAGAAACTTACAAATCAATGTGTATATGTGATAGTGACTGAAGAAATAAATTTAATGCAGAAGAAGGTATTAGAAGAAGAGTCCAGTATAAAATAAATCTCCACTATGAGATTGAGTATAGAGATTTAAGTTTTGAAATGACAAAGAAGAACAGCCAGTGACAGGTATAAGTTTTGTTTCTAATATTGAATGCCTTCATCCTGCCTTTAATCTATCTAATCCTTGTTAACTAGTGAGATTTTTGTTTGTTTGTCTGTTTATGCATTTGTGCATGCATGGAGCTAACGAAATTGATATTCAAGTATAAACCATCTACTCAATGATACTTCTAAAATAGCAAAAGCTGAGCAATTAACATGAGCCAGTAAATTAAGAACTGATTAGTCATCCACTGATCTGGTATTGAAACACTTACAACGCAAGTATAAGTTGATTGCATGACTAAGGTAGCCACTTCCTGGAATCCCAGTAAGCAGAGAAGTAATGGGTACAAACTTGAAGAGGATTCCCTCTGGTTTAGCAGGAACTGTCTGCAGCCAATTTGAATGGCTTTGCAAGAACACATCACCACCTCTTTTTGAACAGACAATAGTGAGTCCCTGTAAGGGAAAAGTACAGGGAAAAAAAAAAGATTCAGAGCCTGCACTATTGATTCAGAATAAATATTAGAATCTCTAACAGTTGGTGGATTACATCCTTGCTTGATGTTTCTGTAATGCTGGTCAACTGCATTGTGCTCGAGTGAAGAATACGATTGAAAATCTCCGGAACCTACAGCAATATTTAGCATATGTTACACATGCAGCAAAAAATGAAAAATAACATCATCTAATTTTGAATTAAGCATAAATACCTTCTGTTTTCCATCTGTTTTCCTTTGCGGAAAAGAAGGACTGTTTCCATCTGAAAATAAATAATCTCCTAGATCTTCTAAATGTCTTCTGAGATCAGCAGGAGGGATTGGTGAGGAAGGTTTCTGTCTAACACAAATTAAATCTTGACCTCCAACAGCCATCCCCACTATTATGTGCGTCCCATATGTCTGGATAAACCTGACTGATGAAAATGATTAGCATCCAGATACCACGCTAAGGCAAGTTTATGAACAAATCAATGTGACACATCGGCCAAACTATTAAGATTGATCAAGCAAAATTGCCCACGGTGAGCTATCCGCTCACATGGTTGGGGAGGGGATTGGGTTGCCAATAGGTTAAAGCTAAAAAAAAAAAAAAAAAGATCCCCACTAAACCAAAACCTCGAGAACTAGAAAACATGAAATTCCAAGGCCACAACTATGAAACAATGATAATATTCCATGCAGATGTACACTTTCATCTTGTCACTATCAAATATTGAATAACAAACTCACCTTAGATACTTGGTAACATGCATTGCAAACTTGAAAAACTTTAAAGTACTTGAGAATGGTTTTGTAACTAAAGAGGTGATAAGAAGTAACCGAGATTATGGATATTAGGCTTGAGGAATTAGAAATTTAAAAGTTATGATCATGCATGCAAACTGTAATATACTAAGAAGTGAAGATTTAAACATGGTTACGTAAAGTAGTTAAGAGCTACCTAGCCAATGATGCTGGATCCCAATGTGGAGGAACTGCCTTCTTTACTTGGTCTTGTAGTGCTAGCGAAGATGTAGTTAAATGCAAATTGTACAATGAAATGAAGTAACCATCAAAAGCAAGATATTTGGTGTCGGAAGCATCATTGAACCAGTCTCCACTCAAATCAAAAATGGCATTCAGATATCCCGAAGGAACTTTCCCTTGAACTGAAGATTTCTGATTTAGTAATTCAGACATCTGCAATCACAGAGAGAGAGTGAAAATGTGCAGAAGAACAAAATGAGTTACCAATATGGCCTGGAATAAAGATAATGCTACAATAAACAATAATAAAGATTTCAATATATTAAAATCTGAAAGGCAAATAACATTGCATTGAAATCTGTATTATTTTTGTCTTTTAATTTGATCTTTAACTTAATAAAATGAGGAATCTCTTTTAAAAAATTATTATATATCAGTCACTTTATAATGAGATATCAACTAAAAGGAAAATATATATATAGATTTCAATACATTAGAAGACAAAGAATATCACTTTTGTCTTTTTAGTTTTTTCATACACACATACATATATATATATATATATAGATATATCTAGGTGCGGATCTCCGTGCGAAATTTTCATGCAGACAAACAAGACAATAAACATATCTAGTCATTTTTTTTCCAACACAAGAAAGTACATGTAATTTCTCGGGGCTCCAACCCAAACAATATTTTATTGAAATATGTGTTTTCATATAAAATTGAAGAGTAATGATACATTCACACATTTGTACAGAAATTTTTACAAACTCTTACAACAGTGAGAGAGTTTATAAAAATTTAGGGGAAAATGTGTGAGTAAATCATTTTTGAAAATTGAATAGACATTAGAAGAGTAAAAAGTAGGGTACCTGATTGAATTGAAGAACATCGGATTTAAAACGAATTCGATCGCCTTTATCAACACGAATATCTTGAGAAACGGCTTTAATGGTAACACCAGTTGGAGGAATCACAAGGTCCCTTCTGTTAACCTCATCAAGAACCACCAATCTCCCAATTCCCTTCGCAAATCGAACTCTATAATCACTCGTCAGATCAAAACCTTTCCCTAAAGCCTCCATCGCCGCCACCTCCATATCCAACGGTGCAGATTTCCACAGATTTTTTAGTTATCGCTTTCTTCGATCTTCTATATGATTGAAATTTGAAACAAAACAAAACATGTAACCTACCAATTTTTATCCTTTTCCACGAAGAAGATGAAGATGAAGATGAAGATGAATCATGAAGCAGAAGAAGCGAGTCACCACCCACCGTTAATTATTATTATTACTCTTTAAGGACTAAACTGTGAAGGACACGTGGCAATGACCGTTGAAAAGTTCAGCATCTAAGTGTTGAGTCAACGGTTTTACCTACTGGTGGCTACTGCTTACCTACTTAAGTAAACCAAAGATTAAAATACGCATCATTTATTTATTGGATGGTCTTATATAAATGCTCGCATTATAAGTTTTTATGTAAAGTAATATATATAACGGAGTTCAAATCTTATGTCCTATCAATTGTGCTTCACTTCGTGCTCCACCAATCAAATTTGGACAACTAATATCTCTCATTAAATGAGAGAATAATTTGATTGGTGAAGTATTAATTCTCTCATTTAATGAGAGATATTAGTTGTCCAAATTTGATTGGTGGAGCACAATTGATGAAACAGAAGATTTGGACTCAGTTGAGTCAACGGTTTTACCTATCGATGGCTACTACCTACCTACTTAAGTAAACCAAAAATTAAAATACGTGTCATTTATTTATTGGATGGTCTTATAAAAATACTCGCATTATAAGTTTTTATGTAAAGTAATATATATAACGCCCAGTCTCCACGAGTGTTGCTAAGAATTGAAAAATTACGCCCCAACTCATCGCAAATATTTAAAAATTCAACACGTCTCTTTGCCCAGAAAGATTGCTCCAGTCAAATATTGTTGCGCGTAAAGTCCAGTTTTTGATGCGTAATCGTAGTAATGAGCTGAAATGAAAATGAGAAGTCAAAAATCTTTTTTCTGTCTTTTTATTTTTTTTATTTATATGTAATTCAATCTTAATCATTTATTATTCGTATATGTTATATACCATTAAATAATAATAAAAAATAACAAAAGAAAAAATATCATTAGTTAAAATTATATATATAGTAATTTATTAGCAAAAAAACACATACTACTTTCAATCTAGCTTTTAAGAGTTTTTTTTTTTAAATGTTTAGTATTGTGGTTTCAATTTGTTGGGAAATGATAAAATTATATTTTTGATCATATTGCAGTTTTTAAGTGATTATTTAAAGATAATATATCGTAATTTTTTTTTAATATAATACATATCATTTTTTATAAGCCATTATTTGTTCACCCAACTTTTTTTATCATAATACTAAACTAAAATAATTCAAACAATTGATTTTCGTAGAGCTCGGGTGTAGCATGAATCTTCACACGAGGGATTGAAGATCGGGATGAGGATACAGAAATTGTTTTCATTGTTTCACAAAAATCTTTAAAATGTCAAACTTGTTGGGGTGGGATGATATTTGTTGATAAATTAGGGTCACGGCTAAAATTAACCCATTAAAAAACAACAATAATAATAATAGTAATTCAATTTTTATATTAAAAGAAAAATAGGGTAAGAATCCTCTGTCATTTTACCTTTGCTAAAATTAACCCTAATTTTTTTTTTTTGTTATTTGTAATTACAAGTTATTATTTTTCGAATTGATCAGTTTAATTAAATATTAATTAAATAATCATAAAAAATATATATTAATAAGAAAACTAATAGATACAATATACAATAATCATATACAATCTACGAACTTCCTTTTGTTGTCGTCACTCAGTTGAATCCCATTTAACGTCTTCGTTAAAATCCCTTCAAACACTTGTAACCAATATGTTTCTTCTATTGAAAATATCTTCCACTCTTCATAGAAACAAACCAATAAAGGATGACAATTTTTATGGATATTTTGAATATTCACTAATATCCACAGATAAATTACGAATATAAAATTAAATATACAATTACAGACCAATAACTAAATATGATTACTTATATTCAAAATTGTATTGAAATATTAGTGTTGTATTAATCGTATTGAAGTTGATTTCTAAAACTATATTGAACAAATTTATATATTGAATTAATTGATTTATATTAAATAAACCAATTGTATCAAATATCGTATATATGTTAGAAGAACTCCGTTTTTTCAAACGGATATGAATATCTAACGAAAAATTTAAGCGAATAGAGATAAATTGAGAATATAACATTTCAATTACGGATATCCTATCCACTATCATCCCGACTTGGGTTCTATTCTATGTTGATTTTAATAATAGCTGGCCTTTCAAGAAAACCATGCCCCATGCCGTGTTTGGTGAAGAAATTTCTTTACAACCACTAGACAGTGTTTGATTGCAACATTGAGGGATTGGAATCTAAATTTTATAATCCAAATTCTTCACCTAGTAGACTTAGAAACTTCCATATATATTCTATGAAAAATTTATTAAGGTAGCAGCCGCCGAGGCTAAAAATAGTCGATTTGTAAATGAACCGAGCCGTTGAATTCAACCAGTGGCCAGAGAATGATACTGACACTCGATCTTCTAATAGCTAGTAACAATAAGCCAATTTATTAGGGGTGGCAAAACGAATCAACGAATCGAATTTGTATCGAATCATAAACAAATCGAATCAAAATGGGATGGATTCGTATTCGATTCGTTTATTCTAATACGAATATTCATTTAATCGTTTAGTCAATGATATTATTTAATAAAATAATTTATCACACTTGATTTACATTAATTATTCATAAATATATACCCATGAAATAAGTAATTAATATATTTACTAAAAATATCTTACCAAATATCGAAAATATTATTTTTTCTATGATAATTAGTTATACTTTCTCGAATCTTAATTGAAAATTAACAAGAACTAGTAAATAATAATAATAAAACAAATCTTAAACGAATCAATGAACTTAAATTCGTATTCGATTCGTTTAATAAACGAATCAAATCGAATTGACTCATTTATTAAACGAATCCATTTTTTTAAACCCGTATTCGGTTTAAAGCGAATCGAATCGAACGAATAAACAAATTCTGATCCAAATTGCCACCCCTACAATTTATGCCAAAACCAGCTAATCCAACTATGATTCTAACAAAATCACACCAGCTCATCCCCATTGAGACACTCCAAAAGGTTTTTAAAAAAAATCAAAAGTACATGTTACAGGATATTTGGCTGGGCTGGCTCAAACAGGGAACACATAAACTGAACCAGTGGCCATAGAATTGCATTTTTAATATACTATATGTAATAATGTACCTGCAGTAAGGATTTCGGGTTTTCGAAAAAATAGTGTAATGGGTGAAGTATGTGGACCTGCAATCCACCCAGATTATTTTATCCAACTACCAACAACAAAACCAAACTTCAGATACAAGATATCTACTTGACTACTACTTATCCGGACAAAAAGTAAAAAGTAATTTGTTAATACTAAAGCATTAAATCATGAGTCGCAAACTATCTATTCATTTTCAGGATTTTATTTTTTATAATACCATAATACTTTCATTTAAAGAAAAGAAAGGGAAAAAAAATGCTTAAATTGTTCTAGTAACTGATGCCTACTTTCACTTTACCATGTTGATACATTGTATGTGGGTACACATTAAGAGCACGAACACATCACCACTTGTAATTTAAAAACAATCTGTCACACGTAATCAAACAGATACAACACCTAAGGTTGAACTTATCCCTATAAAAAAGTAAACATACTTTATTATAATTATAGTACCATTGACCATCACAACTAATGCATGACTTTGAAAGCATATATGGCAAAATTCATGAGTTATATAGTTTACATTAATTATACTCTTAAATTAAATCGCGTAAAAATGTATATTTATCGACAACTTGGAGTTCATGATCATATAGTATATTTTGTGTTTACAATATTAGAAAATGCTAAATTCTAATTTAATGATATTTTTCCTGTTTTTATGTCTCCTATGCAATCACATGTAATGCACGTGATTGAAAAGGTAATATAACCAAAAGCTGTAACCAATAAACTGAACTTGGCCTACATGTCACAAAAAATTACCTGCCAAAACCAACATTTGCTCGCCAATAATTTAAGTATTTTGAGTCAACCACTCTGCTCATACTCAACATGATGAAATAATGACGCTGCTGATCCCAGCCATATCTGATCTCACTCAACTTGAAAGAAGCTTTGCAAGAGAATTCCTTGGGAAGGGGAAAATAAAATAAAAAAAGGAAAACAAAAACAAAAACAAAAAAAAGAAAGAAGGGGAAAGGAGTAAGAAAAACCATATTTATGGCACTGTCACATTGTAAAAGTATTGGAAAACATTATCCAAAATATACTTTAATAGATTACACCAATCAACACACACAGAAGAATATGAAATTTCAAATACTGAGCTTATGGGCTCCCTGATGTATATTCTCATAATCAATGACTCCATACCACAGTTCAAAGTTAAAACCACTAATATCAACTCTTCCAAACTAACCTCACAACCTATAAATGTTTGGGATAATTTTAATAATTTTCTGTTTTTGGGATATAGAAACCCACTACACTGTTCACTGGAGGATGAGGAGAAAAGAAAAGCCTACCCACCAGATATGGTTGAAATCTCCAATTAAATAGAAGCAGAAAGAGCATAACCCAAGGCAGCATGCTTATTGCAAGAGATACATGCTAAGAATTCTCCTAGATATCAAACATGCTTATTGTGTCCATGGATAATACCTCCATGCAGAAGCTTGCTTTTAGTACAATGACCTTCACTTGTTGAAGAAATCCAATATCTATTCTCTATCAAGAACCTATGACTTCATGAACATACTAATTTACTATAAAATAAAATATATAAAACCAAAAGAAGAATGAATAAAATTTAAGTTGGGGAAAATAAAATATAAAAAAAAGGCACTGTCAGTAATCCTTTAAATAAACACTTAAAAAAAGTTTAATATGAAGCAACAGTAAATAATCAAAACATACATCTAGCAGTAAAAGATGCTTGCTACAAACGTTGCACGGTCAATGTTATGTGAAAGCAAAAAACACTTCTTCAATACTTATCAAATCAAGATCATCTGAAGACTAGAATCTCAACCCATTCCACATGGACCTGCAAAAGATAAATAGAAAGTGCACACATTTATCAAAAGCCAACAACCAGAAGAATTATCGCAGCACCAAAGAAAAGTAAGCTGCCTTCTAAGATAACTGCCTTTCCTATGAAGAAAAAGCCCATTCTTCCAGATTCTAAATAGAAAGCTCCAGAACTTTAATGAGATATGCATCACCATCTCCGACTGTTGATAGTCATTGTTCACATGCAGACCCATTATCCAATTAATTATATATTGGTACTTTAGTTAATAGTGGAGCATCTCTTGCAAGCCTTCAAACTTTGGAAGACTGAGAACTTGTTTTCTTCTAGCTGAACCGTAGATCAATATTGACAGATCACGACTCAATAATTATGACCATGTCATCCACTGGGTTTTCTCACCATCATTTTGACATTTTATTCCTGTAAACAACACAGTATAAAAGTCAGCTATCATTAATCGTCAACAAAAATGGAAAAAGGCATTTTTCTTTTGCTTTTTCATTTTTACACATCATTGACATTACCATTCTAGAAAACTACAGATGCTCAGTATCGGGTATTTCACGATTTCTCAGACATTCTGCATCCAAGGAAATGCCATAACTCTGTGTAACTAAATTTACTTCATCACTGTTAAACTCCGGCAGGTCTGTGCTTTTGATACTATGATTATCATGCACCGATAGATATTCAATTGACTTCTTTAAGTCATAATTCTTATGCTTTGAAGCCGGCAACCCATCATCCTCCATCACAGTTGGATCCTTCAAACTGGCATTCGTTTCCCTGATGGTGTCTTCAGTTTTGTCCCAATTTTGTGGATGATGCATTGATTTATCATCTCTTTTTTCCGCACTTTCACCATTTGCATGATCCTTACCTTGTGCAGATTGAGAGCTTATGTGCCTTTTGCGCTTTGACTCACTTCCCTCCAAACTTGAAGGTGACAACCTACTTCTGCGACGCCTATCTTCTGCTGATCTTGACCGTCCTCTATTACGATGCTTTGAATTTTCACGTTTAACATCATCCATTCTACCATCAGAATGAAGCTTTCTTTCTCTTGACTTTGACCTGGAACGCCTTCCTTGTTTTGTTCTAGATTCATCCAAACCTCTTGGAGACCTGCTTCCTCCGCGACGCTTACCTACAGATATTGACCTGGACTGCCTCCTATCACGATGCTTTGGTTTCTTATCCCTCCTTCCATCCCCCACCCCGTTAGACTGATGATTACCTTCAACAGATTTAGACCTGGATCGCCTCTTATGATGATTTCTTAATCTGTCATCTCTAGTCTCATCCACTTTCTCAGTGGAGTTATCTTTATCCAGACCAGATACTGACCTAGACCGCCTCCTGAGTTTTGATCTATTTTCGTCAACATTCCCTGCAGGTGATCTGCCTCTTCCATGATGCTCACCTTCCCTGGACAATGACCTGGAACACTTTCTCTCATGACGCCTTGATTTTTCATCTCGGACTTCATCCTTTTCTTCATCAAATCCTTCCACATATTTTGCCCTGGAATGGTGTCTGTCTTTTAGTTTGGCATCATCATTTCTAGGGTGATTCCGACTTCCACTGTGATGCTTTGGAGATTTTGAACGTGCACGAGGTGATTTCCTGGCAGAACTCTCTCGGCGATGTTTCGGTGAGTCTGAATCAGATCGAAGTGATTTTCTAGTACGAGGACTCACACTCTTACTCTTTCTTCTCCTTGAATCAAATGAATGATGTGATCTACCTGACTCCCTCCTAGATCTGTCACCACCATCCCTAGTGTCTCTGGATGGCAGCCTGTCATTGTCATATTTTGAATAACGGCGTGATCTTAGCGGTGATCTGGACCTACGATCTCTTCGATAGCGGAACGGAGGCGAGAAAGAGCGGGACCTCCGCCTTCGATGGGAGTTCACCGGTGATCTGGATCTTGATCTTGCACGGGAGGTTCGTTGATAATGGATCGGTGATCTTGACTTGGATCTTGACCTAGCATGTGAGGTCGAAGGTGACCTGCAGAACAAAGTAATCTGTTAAAATATCAGGAACCCCTATATGGTCTGTCCTCAAAAGGTTGTATATCTTCCAAGACTGACATGTCTTAAGTTAAGGGTCGAAAACTATTTCATATGCACAGAAAATCTTAAAAGAACACGGTCACATAGAGAGACTCCATCAGAGGGCAAAGTATAATATAACACGTGAATTATAAATAGAGGAACTGACAAATTATTCACCTAGATTTTTGTTTAGTTTCCTTGTCTTCATCCACAAGTCCATCTGCTTTTAACTTCTTACTTATCTCAGCAGCTCTGGCTGCTGCTAACTCTGTGGCAGATTTCATAGATGCAGCTCTATTAGCTGCCTGCTGAGCAGTGAGAGTTTGTTGCATAAGCAAAGCCTGTTGGAACTGCATCTGTTGCATAGCAACAGCTTGCTGCATCATCATGGGCAGACTAGAACCAGCAAGAGACAAATTCATATGAGATGGTTTTTGTGGAAGTGATTTAGCCATCTCAACATTCAGCGGCCGACCCCCAACATCCATATTGTTTAATGCCAAAGCAGCTGTTGCTTCTTCAGGTTTGGAGTATTCTATGTAAGCAAAATGCTTTGAATCAGTGATAGTACATTCAACAACAGTTCCACAAAAACTAAAAAGTTGCTTCAGCTGTTCCACTGTTAGAAGTGGGCTAAGATTGCTAACTTGTAGAGTTTTCTTCAACGTGTCAGCCTTCCCAGCTTTGTCTGGAGAACCTGATAAGCAAAATGTGAATTACTAAAACAATGCATTAAACAAGGCAAAGCAAGTTAAGAAGGAAAAAGAGACTACCAGATGATTCTTTGGCAGACTGTTGCGCCTGAACCTGAGCAGCATGAGCTTGAAGAGCTTGAGCAGCAACAATAGCCTGAGCAGCAGCCATCGCAGCAGCAGAAGGAGCCATAGGCACCTGACTGAGAGTCCCCATGGTTGTGGTGGCAGCTAATGCAGTCATCAGCAAGTTATGCGGCGGATGATTCAACTTACAATCAGTTTTCGAACATCGACCATTCAGATACTCACAACAAACTTCCCCAAGTGAAGCTCCCATTCCAGGCAAAATGGCACCACCCGATGCTCCATAAACAACTCCTGGAATCATTCCAAGCAATCCCGGAAACGATCCAGAAACAGAAGCCGAATAATTGGGCATGTTAGGCATTGTTTGGTTAACTAAATTTGGAGCCGTACCCAATAGTCCTCCTCCAGTAGAGGAAGTACCTGCACTGAAGAACACTGGAAAAGGACTGCCCATAATGGGCTTGCCATTGCACTCAATAGTAAGCATATAATTGCCCCTTTTAGGAACAACATAGGTGACAGTATAAGTACCATCATTCATGTCCTTAATAATACCCTCCTGCTCTGAACCGCCTACGCCAGCACCAGGCGCAACCTTAACCTTAATTTGAGCACCACCAAGGGGCACCTTGCGGCCATCGGAGTCCTTAGTCACAACCATAAACGAAGATGCAGCACCAGCAGTGCCGCCAGCAATTCCCGCCCCAGAAGCAGTGCTTTTGGATGGGTCCACAGATCCGATGGGCTTGTTGCTCAAATCCTCATCCGAATCTTCTTCGGAATCGCTATCAGAATCCACCGCTGCCGCCTCATCCGCCGCCGCTGTTGCTGATTGCCTTTCATGAGCTTTGTTGCTTGGGCCTTTGAATGTGGCTTCAAAAGCAGCTTTCGCCGCCGCATCTTTCTCTGCCTCGCTCTTGAGCTTCGCTTCTTCTGCTTGTTTCAGCCATATTGCTTTGGGAGCAGCGGTATTTCGATCCCCCATTCAAACGGCAGATGAAAACCCTAACCAATTTTTTTTTTAAATAAAATTATAATAGAATTGAGCAATTTGGTAATAGCCAAAACCCTAGCAGCGTCAAATGAACGGCGTACCTGTTAATTGCTATCTGGAGGCGAAAAGCGATTCGATCGTCAAGATTGGGGATTCAATTTTATAAAAACATGCTTCTTTATTAAGCGATACGTGCATTGAGACTTGGGACCATCCCACTAAAATATTATTACGGGTATTTTTGGAAGATTTTCTATAAAGATATATATGGGCCGAACCAGATAATCCGCCCAAGCCCATTTGTGCTCCTGGGCCGGCAGACACTTCTCAAGTGATTTGCACCTTACGACATGGCACAGCCTAGCCCGGCCTGTATCGGCCCAATATATTTTTGGACCTTACAAATTCTAACCGCATATAGAGACATCGCAGGAGAATAAAAAACGAGGACCGGTTGGGTAATACTGTAATTTTCAGAATAATTATTGTTAAGTGTTTGGTAAATTTTATTTTTAAAAATACTGTGATTTTTCAAAGCAGTTTTATCATTTTTGTAATTCTTATTGTTAACATTTATCTATATCTATTTATGTGGTAATTCACTATTAAATTATAAAATTAAATTAATAAATCTATTAAATAAAAAATATATATTACAGTAAAAATGTATATTATAAATTCATAAGAATTATATTATAATAAGAAAATATATTATATTATCCTATAAAAATAATAAATACTATTAAATTATAAAATTAAATTAATAAATCTAAAATTAAGAATCTTATTATAACAAAAAAAAACATATTATATTATCCTATAAAAATAACAAATACTATTAAATTAATAAATCTATTAAATAAAAAATATATATTACAGTAAAAATGTATATTATAAATTCATAAGAATTATATTATAATAAGAAAATATATTATATTATCCTATTAAAATAAAAAATACTACTAAATTATTAAATTAAATTAATACCTCTACAAATAATAACCTTAGTATTGTAACGGCCAAAATTGGGCTCAGGGATAAAATCGACATTTACCACAAGGCCAACCACTAAACCTGGAGCTCATTAGTAGATCCATGGGCCGCCTCACGGGCCCAAACTCGTTAACATAAAAAGAGCCAACGGACACCAGTTACGAAAATCAATAAGAGAATCTGAATTCATAAACATCACCATGAAGTCGACGGTTTCGAAGGAGAAATACGATCGTCAGTTATCAGACATAAATCACCTGAATTAAACTATCATGAAGAATACTCCAATTGGCAGAATAGGGACCCCGCATCATGGAACCTATAAAATAAAAAGACGAAGCAATAGAGAGGCATCATCTCCTGGAGACTACTTCTATCATCAAGACACTACTACAATACACCGCCCTCACGGCAAGCAAATATGTGGTTAAGGTATTCTATAGACCTTAACCATTTCATCTTGAACTCATTCGCCCTTAGGCTAACTTGAGCGTCGGAGTGCCTACGGCTTCCACCACACCGGTGGGCAGTAACCTCCCCTTTCGCTCTACTCTTGTTTTGCAGGTTCGTTCGTGCCCATCAGCTCACTTTCTTGATTGTGGACCTCGACCGAAATTAGTTTCCACAAGTATAATAAGAAAATATATACTACTATTCGATAGCTCTTTGAATAAAATCACAGATAATCCGGATATATAAATATAAATATGTGTGTACAAGTTAAAACGTTTTAAAATTTCATCACTGCGTCATGTGGTATCTAATCTCTATAATTATTATTTTTAATTAAATTAAAAAATTAAAATATCCCTATAATTAATTTTGTTTATTAAATTATAAAATTAAAATAATAAAATAATAAACCTATTACAACCTAAAAATATAATCTCATAATAAAATAATTAATATGTTACTTTAATTAATTAATATTGTCATTTATTTATTTTTTTGAAATTAAAATGATAAACTATTAAAAAAAACGTATTATAATATCTCATTAGAATTTAAAAAAACGTATGTAACATATAATCTATAATTAATTTTGTATTATTTAGTTATAAAATTAAAATAAAAAATTATTAAAATAAAAAATATATTACAACATTAAAATAAAATTTCATATTAATTATATATTTATAAAATAAAAATAAATATATAATTAATTTTAAATTATTAAATTATATAATTAAAATAATAAATTATTTTAATTCGTTGTTGAATTGCATTGGGAAATATCCCTCATAAGTTTCCCAATACTATTCCGGATAATTCATTGGTTTTTTACATTAGAGGATATGAGGATGGCATTGGATAGGGTTTGGTGCGGGTTTATCATTACCAAATACTCACCCGCATATGTAAATAAAATACCAAACACGCACTATACCCGCTACGTGTTTTAATTTTCATTACCAAACTCACACTCACATATAAAAATAATTTACCAAACTCGGATTGGTATCCGACGAATTTTTTGCGGATTTTTAAAATATCATATAAAAAATAATTTTTCCGTGATATAATATTTTCCATTTATAATATGAAAACCAAATTAAACATAATATTAAGTCATGTATAATTTATTCACATGTCAGTGGAGTTTTGTTTGAAGTCAATATTAAGTCGCAAATATTAAACAAAATATTACACAAAAAGCAATTTAAAAAAAATGATAAAGTTAACAAAAAAAACTAACTACATATTAAACCAATACAATACAAAAAACAATTCAAAAAAATGATAAAGTTAACTATTGAATGTGAGTCATTTTATATGAGCGAATTTTCTTTACCCTACAAAATATAAAACACAAAATTTAAGTTTGCGGGTAGTGGATACTAGCTGCGGGTATCCGTAAGTTTTGCTTAATTACCAAACCCGTAGCAGATTTGTTTTAATTTACCAAACACGCACCAAACCTGCTTAAATATTTATCAAATCATACCCATTACGGTGGATTTTTTGCGAGTTTGCGGGCGAAATTGCTATCTCTATATATGCCCCCAACATAGATTAGGGTAAATCGCTGGTTTTTTACGGACTAAAAAATATATCTAATGAAACCACTATAAGTATAAGGGTCTGTTTGGTATAACTTTTTTAATATAGCTTATTCAAGTATAATTTTTACCAGTTGAGGTTTTAGAAGTAGAGTTTTTGATAGAAAAAAAATTAAAATAAAATTTAAGTGTTTGATAGTAAATAATAATTTTTATTAAAAATTATAAAATTATTTTATTAAATAAGTTTTTTTAAGTTGTGTTATGAAATAAATTAAATAATATTGGTAAATTAAATAATAATATTATAAATAATTTAATCATTTAGAAAAAAAATTAATTTTACTCCCAAAAACTCAAACCCTACTTAAAATATAATCAAACCCAAGCAAATGTTTGTTTTTACTTTTTAAATAAAAAAAAAAAAAAAACAAACAAACTTTGGATTAAAAAAATTATTTTATTTCTACCGGAAGTAATACCCGCAACCCCTGGAGGCTGGGTTGATTGAACAAAAAGTTGCCACTAAATTTCTCGCACTGAAGAAGAAAAAACTCAGGAGATACGCAAAAGGACTGAAGCTTCCCATTCGAAAGCGCACCATTTTTTTTTCTTTCTCGTTGGTTTAATCATACTGTAATCTTCGCTGATGGCTCCTTTCAAAGTTCTGATGGTAATGATAAACAAGCGAATCAATTGATTGAATTTTTAATTTTTAATTTTATTTTGCTCTCTTTCTCGCTTGTATCTTTGATTCATTTCATTTCACAGGTGGCGGAGAAGCCAAGCATCGCTCTCTCAATCGCTTCAGCCCTCTCTGGTGGCCAAGTACTCAATCATCTCTCCTCACTTTTAATTGCATTTATATTCTTTACATATCCCTAATTTGTCGCGCGATAATTTAAATTACTTTTTTTTTTTTTTTTGAATATTACCATTCAAATAACTCCACTCTGTTGAATGAATTAGAATCTTTGAGCTTTCAAAAATAAAATTTATCACAGACACTTCACTTAGTGTTCCTTTGGGAGTGATTAAAATAGTAGTTAAAATTATTTGAGAGCTCTTGGTAATTGCTAGTTAAGTGCTAGTTAACTGATTTTATTCTAAGCTAATTTTTTTTAGAGCGCAGCTAAGCTCAATTATATTAAAAGCTACAACATCGCCAAACTGGCCCCGAATGTAATTTGCCTTAATAAATTAATTTTTCTTGTTATTTGCGGCATTTTTTTTTTTTTAATTTTTTTACTTTCTAATACTGGTATAATGGTATTCCATTTTCATAAATGATACAGATGTATACCAGGAAAGCAAGTACAGAGGTTCATGAGTTTGATGGGACATTTCTTGGATCTCATGCTTATTTTAAAGTCACGTCAGTAATTGGACATGTTTTCAGGTCATTTCTGGGCTGTAATACTGTAAATATTTCCTATTTGGCATTTGTTCAAATGTTTGCCCTTTTATTAAGTCAATGTAAGTTGTTTTGTAACACTAGATTTAACCGTGTTTATTCTTCCATATATGTGTTCTTCATTATTTTGTTCATTAGTTACTATCAGCGACTAGAATTCTCCGTTGACCTTCTTGTATAAGAAATTGTTTATCTTGTCTTTGTAGGAATTGGAAGGAAATAACTATGCATATTGTATTTTTAAACCTAGTCTTGAAGAACTTTATGTTTGTTGTTAATAGTTCTTCCCCGTATAAGGAAGATATTATTTCCATATCAAGAAAAGAAAGCAAAATTCTCTTGACTATTAAAAATTATATAAGGGATGTTGTGGCTATATGATCACTTCTTTTTATTTATATATTTTTTGATACTTCCAAAAATATCTAAGTATCTATTATTCGAAATTGGTCATCAAAATTTTGCTGGAATGTCGCCATCTTGTTGGGAGATATTATGATACACAATCATGAACAAAGAAATGTACATATTGATTTGATACATTTACCTTTAATATTAACAGCTTTGACTGCTCGCAATGCTTGAGGAAAGTGTAAGCTCTAAGGATCAAACACTACATGACAACCATGATAAGAAAATATGAAAATACGAACACAGCTTAAAAAAATTCAATTAGTACAATGGGGATAAAGCAGCTTTTGAGTAGGCCTTTTTTTGGAACTGATGTTGAATTTATTTCTTGCCCTTTGCGCTACATTGTATGCCTAAAGTTTCATGCTTTAGTCAATCCAGTCTTTTTTGATACTGCATTGAATGTTGCCAACACCCGCGACCTAATCCTATGTATTTATCACAAAAATTTACATCGCTTGTCAGATGGGGGAATGCATGTGTCTCCATAAGAACCCAACTACTTTCCGTCACAAAAATGGGAAAAACTTTCATGACCAGCTTTGTCATTATCTTTGACAACAATTGACAATTATTCTTAGCACTTGAAACTGCTGCTCCTCTAGCAAGTGTACTAACAATTATTCTTGCCATATGACCCTGATACTTTATAATTGCTTCAACTTATCACCATTTTTTTTTGTTTATTTAATTTATTTTTACTTTTAAAACCCTCATAAGTTTATATGTGGACTTGGCAATGTTTTGGGCAAGATATTGGTTATATTTTAATATTTCTTCTTCGCAATAATATAGTGTAGATTTTCCAGCTGCATATCAAGACTGGAATGCCACTAATCCTCTGGATCTTTTTCAAGCTCCAGTTCATAAGGCAGAATCAAACCCAAAGGTATAGCTTTTGTTTTGTTGTCTCCAATTAGCTATATATAGATTTTTCCTTGTCATAAAAAATTGAAGTTCTTATAGTGATGATATCAGACTCTATTACCAGTGTTCTAAAACGCGGCGCGTACCACACCTGACCATAAATCGGCGGGGTTAGGTGCTCGCTCGCCTGGCTGACTTTTTTTGTGCATTTTGGCTCTTTTTGATGTCGAAAGCCGCTCGTAGTGCCAAGTTTTGGGGTTTTTCAAAATTAATACCAAATCGACATTGATTTTTGTGTTCTCTTACCATTTCAAAGCTTAATCTATCTAATTTTCAAAATCCCTAATTTTCCAAAAAATTCTAATTTTCCAAAAAATTCTAATTTCTTCAATTGTTTTGTTTTTCATCAAATTGAACATCTAGAAATCTTACCCATCACTCAAACAACTTTTCCCTAGGATTAATTTGTCCAAATTCCATCAAACCTTAACCCTAATTTGGGGAATCCCCAATTTCCGAGGAATTTGCGCCTAGGCGCCGGGCTGTCGCCTGACTAGCCTAGCTCATTTTAAAACATTGTCTAATACATTGTTACATGTATGTATTTTGGTTTATTAAACCCATGTTTTATGATAACATTATGTAAATTTATGCGATTTCTTGCACATGTGTGGGCATTTATGTGACTTTGGGATTATGATATCTTGGTTCATTGATCAATAACATGTTCAAAATTCTTGCATCGGTCTATATCTAGTGCCTTTTTTGGGCCTTTTGTGTCATTTTGGTGGATAAAGATTATTCTATGTAGAGTTTTTGCAGCTTTTTATATCTTTGGAGCTTCTTTTCCATGTTATTGATTCTCTGCTCCTAAAGTCTCTATCAGTTACATAATTCTTGTTCTATTTCTAAGAAAAAGAGAAAGGTCACTTTCTTTTGAGTGTTTGTCTGTGCAACGAGAAAATAATAGTCATATTTGCATGTAAAAGATATTATGGTCATTGGGAAAATGCTAGTCCGTATAACTTTAGTTGAAACTCAATTTACAAGTAAAGTTCTTTTCATTACAGCAATCATGCTGGTATTGTTTGTTATATGTTTACAATAATTTAGGTTCAGTTCTGGAACAATCTGATCATTTGTTTTGGTATTAGGCTCATATATGTAGGCATTTAAACCAAGAAGCTCGTGGTTGTGGTCATTTGGTGTTGTGGTTGGATTGCGATCGTGAAGGAGAAAATATATGTTTTGAAGGTAAGCCTTTTTTTTCACTTTTAATTACTTTTAATTACATTATACTTGGGTTTAAGTTCCTAAGCATGTGCTTACTTGATCCGGTACAATCACTTTTGCTTTATAAATTAAATCTTTATGCGAAAAAATGAGGACCTTCTTCTGGACTAAGATGTTGAGAGTTCTTTATCTAGTGTGTTATGATTGACAGGGCTATGGTTTTATCATTCTTTCTTTCTTCTTCTTCTTTTTTTTTTTTTTGGTTTAAATAGGGCAACTAAATCCCGGTTTTTAGGCAAAGTACTTGAATTTCCTTACAAGACTATTTTATCTGAAATTTAACTATTTCAACAGCTTAAATTTGAAAGAATCTGTAAACTACTGAAGTCGTCTGTATGATTTCTTTTATGACTATTTAAAACAAAATATTTTTTTTCCAGAAAATAACCAAAAGTGGCACAATCTTGAATACAAATATAAACAAATATGATTCACAAATTGTAGTTTAAGTATCAGTGAGTGGGTGTGATATTGGCTTAGAATTTTTCATTTTGAATTCAAATTAACGGTTTCTGGCAATGTTGTGATGTATTGCAAGCTTGACATGTTAATATCACACCCACTCACAATCGTGGCTATATCATGTTCTTTATGAAGTCTGATCTCGGCAAAAAGTTCTTCCTCGCTTAGTCGCCATCCGTAATTCGATATCTATATTAAACAATTTTGCAGTCATTGAGTGCACTGGTTTTCAAGTTAACGAGGCTAGAAGAAAGGTTCACCGTGCAAGGTTTTCTTCTGTTACTGAGAAAGACATCTTGAAGGCTATGAGTAACCTTGTTGAACCTAACAGAAATGAGGCATTGGCTGTAGATGCTCGGCAGGAGATAGATTTGAAAGTCGGTGTTGCATTTACGCGGTTTCAAACTACCTTTTTCCAGGGAAAATATGGGAATCTTGACTCCAGAGTTATCTCGTGGGTTTCTCATCTCTCTTATATGTTTTCTTTAGCATTTCTAGCATTTCCTTATTGCTCTCTTAATGTTGTTTTAATCATCTAATTGAGGCAACGTGGATAACAATAAGCTTAAGATTTTGGTCTGGACTCTAGTATTTACTTGACATGGCATTTAAGCTAGTTTACCCAAAAGTTCCTGCACTGAATCCTACTATGTTATTAATTAAATTATAACATGTTCTGTTTTTAGTTGTTATGTTTTGGGCTGTAGCTGTGTTGATTCAAATATAAGTGCTTGTTGGGAGGCGTGCTACAGTTACTGTTAAGTTTAAGATTTTAGGTTAAGTAGTTACATAACAACACAAGGCACTAACTTGCTGTCAATATCATGTCATTTTGTGATTTCATTTGGGGTACAATTATAACATATTCTTCCTCCCCAAGTGTTTGCTAGCTGCATTGTTGTCCAATATTGCAAAGGAAAACTTCATGCTTTTTAAATCTTTTTATTGTGATCAAAAGGTTGCTTATTTCTCCAAGCAATTAAATTGAGGCAGCATTTATATTCTTTGCTTAGTGATACAGGCATTTGTTTGTTTTACAGTTGTTCTTTCATAGATAATTTGTGTTGGCATGATAATGTGTTAATCAACTTATTTTACTTTATTTACAGTTTGCTTTGAGGTCATTTATTTATCCATCACTCCCTCTCTGGTTTTCTTAATACTGATTGCTTTGGAAACTATAGATTTGCTTCGTATCCATTTATTACCAAGTATTGTTTAGTTCATTATATTTTTATTTTATCTATTTTCGGTAAAGACCTTTTGGTTATTGGCATGTGGGCCACTGTAGTCCATTTTCTTCTAGCAACCATATTTTTATGCTTACTGCTTTTTCTTGTTTCAGCTATGGACCATGTCAAACTCCTACCCTTGGGTTTTGCGTACAGCGCTATTTGCAAATTACTTCTTTTAAGCCAGAAAAGTATTGGACTCTGCACCCTTACTTGATAGAGAATGGCTATGAACTTAAGCTAGAATGGGAACGTCACAAGTTGTTTGATTTTGATGTGAGGTTTCTTTACTATATATTTGCCGTTTTGTCTTATACCCAGCTTTCCCTTACAAGGTATACATATCATTCTTCTACGTTACAGGTTGCTACAATGTTTCAGAAGTTGGTTATGCAGGACGGAATCTTAGAAGTAATTGATATATCAGAAAAGCAGGAAAGTAAAGTTCGTCCTTCTGGTCTGAACACGGTGAATCTTCTAAAGGTCAGTGAAATCTGGGGATTGACATACCATTTGTGTTGATATTCAAAAATACGCCTGAGATTATTCTTACTTGAACACTTGAACGATCTTACGTTTTCTTTTTACATGACAATAGAAGGTTATGTGTAGGGAAAGTGGTGCTGGGCTTGCCCAATACTTAGATATATATATATATATATATATATAAGAGAAATGTCTAACAATGGGAAATTGAAAAAATTCATAGACTATTAGATGTTTTCCAAGAAACTTTTGTGGTTTGTTACATACCATGAATGATTTCTTGTGAATGAAGTATGTGTTGAAGTTGCAATGTAAACAATGCTTATTCGTGCCTAGGATATATAATAGAAAAGAAGAGGATGGTTATATTTTCACTATCTCCATGTAGGAGTATTTGGTTGTTGTATCACTTCGTTGCTACAGTTATTTAGATGTCTTTTTATGTGGAGGTTGCAATTGGAAGGGAATTTATTGGCATTGTCCTATGAGGGCCAAAGTTGTTATGAACCCTTCCAGTTGGTAGGTGATACAGTATGATGAAATGTTCTCCCTACGATCTTTCATTGTAAATTGCTCTAGAGTTTGTATACGATCCTTGAAGTATCTATTTCTCATACAAGTTAGATATTAGGTTGCATTGTTTGTCTCCACATGTTTAATTTTTCCTTCATTGTTCAAGGTTAAAACAGAGTTACAGAAATGTTGAAGTGTGAGCTTTCTCTTTCGTAACAAATTGTTGGTCAGTAATGAAAATATGAGCAGAGGAACTTAATGCCTTAGGGCCCCATTATAAAAGCGTCCCTGTTGCTCATATATGAATTGAATCTTTTGAGATTTTACAACCCTTTAAAGTACGCTAACATCCCATTATTAATTGGATAGTTTTTGCTGCTTCTTTTAGTCATAAAGTCCATATAGGTGGAAGATTTAGTCATTGGCCTCTGGTGTCTATAAAAATTACCAAAATTGCTAGATATGATGAGTCTCAGTTGAAATAGAGCATAGAACATGATAAATGTCATTTAAACTATGGGGTGAATCCAGATTTGTAGACACTGCTGTCATCCCTGGACTCATGTTTATGGTACATGAGGAATGCCTGTGCTTTCTTTCTTGTTCATGTTGCATTATAATTTTAACTCAAATAATTGCTCCACTTATGAATTATGTTTTTTGTAACTTACTGGGTCTTAAAAGAATATATCTAAATCCATTTTTTAACTATATACAGAATTAATTTATTAATTACTACAAATCGCTAATGAAGTGGACCAGATGTCCACACAAGAAATCGAAAACCGCTCTGATATTTGTCTACATTTATACAAAATACATACTGTAAACATCTGTAACTATTTGTTCAGTTTGTACAAAAACACTCAAGATGTGGAATTGGATTAAAATATGGCAATTTTAATTTATCTTAAAGAAACAATGCTACTTCCAAAGAGAAATTAAAAAAATTGTGCATCTTATGGAATTCAGAATTTTCATAAAATGTTGTAGTTAATGACTAATATTTTTTTACCCGGCGAACTGATTGGTTTGTTATGAGCGGAATAGAAGAGGATGTTTCTTTTGTCCCTTCCAGGCGATCGGAAAATATTCTATGTTGATTAAAGTTCAAGTGAGGAGCAAGAATTTTAGGAGCGTGCTTTTTCATTTAAATTGTATTTCTGAAGTCTCATAATGTCTTGAAGGTAGACCATGATATGATTGTTAAAGTCACAGCCGTCCTTTTATCAGTGAATGTGGTATCTTGAGTTGAATTGTGTACATTATCTGACTTCATACAGGTTGCTTCAAGTGCATTAGGGTATGGACCTCAAATGGCAATGCAGTTAGCTGAACGCTTGTATATTCAAGGATTCATCAGGTTACCCCAATAACTTGTCCCTTTACAATTTTTGCTTTTTATCTGTGGTAAATTGATTATCATATATTGTCACCAATCACCATTGGGTGTAGTTTCTGTGTTTTTCCAAGGGTTTAACTTTGTTGGATTGCGTTGAAGTGTTATCAGATCTGGTGACTGAAAACTTGACCAATATGGGGCATTTCTAAGTTGTGGGTTTAGGTGGGTAGATGTGTAAATATCAAATGCTTTTGTGCCTTCTCCATGTTCTCTTTTGCAGGGTGCACGGGTGCCAGGGTGTGTGGAAGAGCATGCTGGTTTTTTAGTCTGGTTTATATTTTGTTAGTTTTGGTTATAGTGCTTGATGATAAACATCATGATCTAAGTTGGTGACAAAATGGAAGGTCTTGGTCATATTGTTGACTAGATTCACATATACTAATAACAAGATCCAAAAATTATAGCTTGAAATAAAATTTTGGAATTCAATAATTTTATGACTAGTTAATTTGAAGTTTGATTGAGCTGCTCTTATTTTGTTTTGCATGCATCAAAAAAAGCTACTGTTATTGTGTCGTTCACTATTCTTCCACCTCCAATAACCTTGTATCTAAGAAAAAAGTTTAGAATGGGATTGACCACTTTGATCCGTACAAATCAGTCTCTATTTGATCGCTTATTTTAACTGTCAATTTTTTATTTTTTTTTAAAATTGCTATGATTTATAATGACTTTTGGTATTTTTTGCTTAGAATGGGATTTGTGGCCATATGTTGTTCAACCTCAGATTATGATCCTTATAAAACAGTCTTGGTTTGATAACTTAAGTTCACAGTTTTGACAGTCATTTTTTTGTTATCTTAAATTTGCTGGAGTTTTTATCAACTATTGGTATTTTTGTATGCTACTCTTTTAGCTATCCACGTACGGAGAGCACAGCGTATCCTTCTTCATTTGACTTTAGAGGCACACTTAGTGCACTGTCAAATAACCCAGTTTGGCGTGATTATGTACAAAGACTGCTTGCTGAAGGTTACAACATGCCACGGTCGGGAACGGATGCAGGTGACCATCCACCGATTACTCCTATGCGGTCAGCAACTGAAGATGTTCTAGGCCAAGATGCTTGGAGACTATACCAGTACATCTGTCAACATTTTCTAGGCACTGTATCTCCCGACTGCAAGTATGTAAGGTAAAGTTTTTCTGTCTTCTTACTGTGAGGTAACGGTATTTTGTTTTGTTTGACCAAAATGAAACTATCTGAAATGAGTCTATCTGAAGTCATACAAAATTCTTTCTTTATGCTTGGACTTTGTCCCTTCTTTCTTATAACTTCAATTCTTCACCGCAATATTCCCTACGAAAACTCTGAGACAAGCCTACTAGGTTTGCATTTTCCATTTATCTAAAGTCTTGATAGATCAAAATTTTGTTCAAAGCTTAAAAGGTTTTAACGGCATTTCTTTTTTCCAGTGTGTTAATAAGTGTTAACTTATTTGTTATAAACCTGAATATCTTAAAGTTATTAGTATTAAGAAAACTTGTTGGAGGTGGAACTAAGAGTTTTGGGGTTCGGACTCTATTCACATTAGCTTGAGGATGGGTTGGTGCTCATTTATGTACACTATTATATCAATTATTTTTTAAAAAAAGAAAAATTGTATGACTACTTTCCTTTGCAAGTCTTCATTATCCTTTCTGTAGGGATGATAATAATATAAGAGTACCAAAATTGCACCTGTGTTTGGATAACCTATAACATAAGCATTGCCATTTTCATATGCTTATCAAGGATGTAAACAGTAAAATTCTTTCTCTACTATCCCCAAATGCTTTGCATTATGTCGATTAAATAATGAAAGAAGAGAAGTTTCATGCTTTACATTGAAAAGTCAATCACGTTTATACTAGGTTTCCGAAAATTTATTTGTTACATGTTTCATGCGATGAAGAAGTGATATTTATTTTAATATGAAAAGAGCTAACAGAAATTGAGAAAATATGCCTGCTTTTGGTAGCTGTAACATAGTACACTGCTAATGCTTAATGTTTACTGCAGGACGAAGGTAAACTTTTCAATGGGTGCAGAACTCTTCCATTGTGTCGGGCATCGTGTTACTGTCCAAGGATTTACTTCTATTATGCCGTGGTTGGCTGTAAATGAGAAAAATATTCCCAAGTTTACTAAAGGAGAGAAAATTGAAGTTTCAAAGGTGGAGCTGAATGAGGTATTGTTTCAACCTCCGGATTAAAACTTGATCATATGTTGCATGTTTTATTTATTCAGTTAACTTGAGGTTTAAGATTTTCATAATTTTATTTCTCGAATTTTAGTATTTTCCTCCTTGGTGGGGAGAAGGTTGAACACGGGGCAATTTCCTTGAAGAAAGGGTAGTGCCTCAATGAGATGGATATTCAGGATATAAAATCAAATTAACATTTTACACCATCTTTTTGTTCCGTATGTTACTGATTTCAGGAAATCTGCAGGGAAACACTCAACCACCAGATTATCTTAGTGAGAGTGAGCTAATTACCCTAATGGAGAAGAATGGAATAGGAACAGATGCGTCAATACCTGTGCATATTAACAACATATGTGAGCGCAATTATGTCCAGGTTTGTATTATTACTGATAAACATTATCACCCAACTTAGTGATATTTCGGGCAATATTCAGAAATCAGAACTTTTGTTGGATATGCTTTCCAAGTTTTGAATTTTTACTTGCCTGTAATTTGCAGGTACAAGCTGGCAGGAAGTTGGCTCCAACTGCCTTAGGCATCACACTTGTAAGAGGCTATCAGTGTATTGATCCGGATCTCTGTTTGCCAGATATCCGGAGTTTCATTGAGCAACAGATAACTCTTGTTGCTAAAGGCCAGGCAGATCACACTCGTGTTGTACAGCATGTGTTACAGCAGTTCAAGCAGAAATATGCTTATTTTGTTAAACAGGTCAGAGAATAAGATCTCTCTTTCTCACTCACTCTGGGAACCTTTATAATAGTTTCTCCATCTACCTAGCTGACACTAATGTGCTTTTATGCATTTTGGGTTTCTGGTTGCCGTTTTCTCTGCTTCCAATATGTTTTCTTTGTATTTTTTGTAGATTGAAAACATGGATGCACTATTTGAAGCACAATTTTCCCCACTTTCCGACTCTGGACGTGTTCTTAGTAAATGTGGCAAATGCCTGCGATATATGAAATACATTTCTACACAGCCATCACGACTGTATTGTTCTACATGCGAGGAGGTTTATAATCTTCCTCAAAGAGGAACCATAAAGGTAGAATCTATACATGTGTAAATTAAGTAGTCCTTCGGAATTTAAACCAAAATGCAATGAGTTTTTTTTTATAAATGGAATATGAGATTTCTTTCCCAAAATATCTAGGCGTAATAGTATCCGTTGTTTTCATTTATTTTGTTTATTTTCTCTGTACTTAGGGTTCAAAAGTTTGCAAGTTCTAGATTATGGATTATTGCTGAATCACTAAATCTAGAAAAACTTTTGGGATAACATCTCAAGTAGTTAGCCCGAACCCCTAACATTGGGGAAACCACTCAATCTAGACCTTAGGGCTCTAATGTAGACCTGGCCGCCGGTTCGGTTCCGGTTCGGAACCGAACCGGCCGGTTCACGGTTCCACAAGTGTGGAACCGGAACCGAACCGGTTAATTCCGGTTCGGTTCCGGTTCCACACTTAAGTGGAACCGTAAACCGAACCGGAACCGAACCGGTCGGTTCGGTTTACGGTTCCCCTTCCGGTATTTTTTTTTTTTTTTTTTTTTTTTTTTTTTTAATAATAAATTTTAAAAAATAAAAAAAATTCTATAATCGTAATGTTTTTTCATACTATCACATCATTTTTATAGAATCATTTTTTTATAAAATTCTTTTAACATATAATCCTTTTTATAGCCAACTCTTGGCTAGTGCTTTCTTTATATAAGCGATGTGGGATATTTGTTACTTGGCTATTGTGTCCCACATCGCTTATATAAAGAAGCCAATAACCAAGAGTTGGTTATAAAAAGGACGTGAACATTCATGTTTTAATATTGCAATTTTAAACTTCATTAAGTCATTATTATTAATAAAAAAATTGAGATTTACTTGTGGAACCGTAAGGTTCCAAGAAAATAACTTTTTTTTTTTTTTTTACTTCCGGTTCCAACCGGAACCGTACGGTTCCGGTTGGAACCGTTGGAACCGCTGGAACCGTTCGGTTCCAGCGGTTCCAACCGGTTCGGTTAGGGTAAGAACCCTAACCGAACCGGTCAGGTTCCGGTTCGGTTCCGGAACCGGAACCGGAACCTTCCGGTTCCAACCGGTTCGGTTCCGGTTCCGAACCGGAACCTTGGCCGGGTCTACTCTAATGTCGTAGTATAAATAATTAACACATTTTTATAAATGCATTGTCAATCCATGTTAGTTTAATATAATTCTTGTAGATAAATTACAATCACAACAAAGTAGGTTTACATAATATATGTTATAAACAGATTCTCATCTTCTGGACTGCTTAACGATATTTATCCATTTGCTAATAGCATGAGTCTTCAGTTGTGTTCTGTTCCAGTTAGAGATTTTTTGGAAAGCAGAATGGTTAATTTTTGTTCCACAGAGAGATGTAAAAGCCAAAAGTAATTAATACCCAGAGAATATTTTAGCCTGTGGCAACCACCTATTGTTATTTTTTTTTCAGTTAATTATCATCTTTTTTTTTTTTGCTATAGCTGTACAAGGAACTTACGTGCCCTTTGGACAACTTCGAGCTTTTGATTTTCTCCATGGCTGGTCCAGAAGCCAAGTCGTTCCCACTCTGCCCATTCTGCTTCAATAATCCACCATTTGAAGGTATAGATACACTCTTTGGTACTTCCGCGACCAGTAGTATCGGCAAACTTGGGAAAGGAGCAGGCATGCCATGCTTCCTCTGTCCACACCCAACATGTCGGCACTCTGTGATAGCCCAAGGAGTCTGTGCTTGCCCAGAATGCAACGGAACACTAGTTTTAGACCCAGTAAGCGCTCCCAAGTGGAGACTTTATTGCAATATGTGCAACTGCCTTGTCTTCCTCCCTCAAGGCGCTCACCGCATTACCACAACTCAGGAAAAGTGTCCTGAATGTGATTCGAAAATCATAGAAGTGGACTTCAATAAGAAGACGACACCTTTGGATGACGGAGCCACCCTGCACAGTGGTTGCATTCTCTGTGATGAACTGCTTCATTCTCTCATAGAAGTGAAGCATGGTAAGTCGTTTTTCAAACGCAGGGGCGGCAGAGGAAGGGGGAGAGGTGCATTCAGAGGAAGAGGACGGGGTACTGGAAAAAGGGTCGATCCTAAAATGAGTTTTCGAGATTTCTGAGAGAGATTTCACGAAACACTTGATGAAATATCCTTTTGCATTTCAGTTGATTAAAGGTTGGTTGATGAATTTCCTTTACCTCATTGTTTTCTTTTCAATATGAACTTTTATGCATTGATGATGATTTATCCACTTTCCTCCCTCAACCTTTTTTTCCTGTTTTTCTAATGTTAATTTGGATTGCAAAATTTAAGAGATAATCGAATTTTCCTTCGTTAGGTAAAAATAGATTTGAATATTAACTTAAACGCATTCATTGCTTGCGGTTCAAATTTTGAATATTGTTATTTTCTGAGCATGTTATATGGCACATAATATTTATGATTTGTTTTATTATTAAATTACAAATTATATATGTATAATCTTTTTACCATGCGAATGTTCGTATCAATTTTTCGTGCGGATGCAATGTAAAGGGCAGATAAGGGAGTAATTTTTTATAATCGTTAATTAGACTGTTTGGGTATGTGTATTGATATTCTTATTCAAATAGAGATAAAATCATCATGTGAGCAGGGACCTATAAGGGGATATGATATATTTAAATCCAGATATGAATAATATATTCATCTTATTAATTAAATGGGCTTTGATATAAATATTGATATTCTCGTATGCACTAGGTTTCTACTATTCTACCAACATTAGGATTCCACCTCCCATACACTACATGAATGTCGTACTAAGTTATAGGGCCAACGTGGGCGTATGGTGCTATATATGAAGCATGTTTCTACATGCTCAAAATTAACTGAAACAAATAATTTATTTGAAAGTGCTTAAAATTATATTAAAAGTATTTTTTTAACATTAAAATTATTTAAAATATCTTAATAATATACTCAAAAGCATTGGTATGATCCCAAGGAAAGCCTACACAGGCGGCTAGTTGGAATCCTTAAATTTATGCCAAAATTTGAGGTTCTAAATCTATGAAAAGTTAATGTTCATTATAATAAATAAAACATAAAAATCTAAATTTTTATTGATAGGGGTAATATAATTTAAAAACTCATCAACAGCCTCCAAAATTTAAGACAGCTCCTGAAAAACGTTACTTAAATAACACTCATAAATTGATCATAAGATAAAAGGTTGTTGAGATTGGAATATAGTTAAGACAGAGATATTAAGATTGAGATGAAGGATAATTCCATTCAAATCCTTTGAGATAGGGATGATTAGGGAGAATCAGATTTGGATTTTTTGTTAGTTACATAAAACTTTTAAATAAAAAGAATATAAAGATTATTGTAATTATTTTTTTAAAAGAGTGAAATAGTATTAATTTTTGTAGGTCAAATACGAACCACATAAATTTTCATGTCATTTACTTTTATATAAAGTAAGGTAATTTTTTTTTTTTTTAAGATTTGTTGGAAATCCTGTCGTTAAACTATTCATTCCGGTTTTAAGCGGAGTAGGTAAAACCTTCAGCTGTTTCAGGTTCTTACAAGAAACATACCCTCTGGATTCGAACTCATAATTTCAAAGTCGGATATTGTGTCTTACATCACAAAATCACATCCCTTTGAGACAGTAATTTTTTTTCCTTTTTAAAAGTTTGACTAAAATATACAGATCCAAGTTATCAGACAACTTGCAAGAGAAGCGAAGGGATGAAGTCAAATGATGGCAGTAAATAATAATAATAATAATATTGATGATGATAATGATAAATAATTGCTAACCCTAATCATTAACCCCCTGCCATTATTCGGTTTCTCCCAAAGCTTTGATTGGAAGGGACTTTAAAATATAACAATTAATTAAGTAATGAATTAAAAAAAAATGAAAGGCCTCTGTATTTTACTTTTATTTCTTTTTTAAAAACTAAAATAAATAGATTAAAAAAAATTTGCATGGGAATATGCTCATCAATGATTGAAGCTGACGTTGGTTCAGGGCACGGGAGCTCCATTAAAAAAAAATTAAGCCGTTGGATTTTGATCATTTTTTTGTTGTTGATCCAACGGCCCACGCGCTACTAGAGACTGGAGGGCCTCTCATCCCGTTGGTTCCATACAAGCTTCTGTAGGATGCTATTTGTTTACACATACATGAGGTATGGCAGCACTAGAAGTGAATGGTTCAATCTCAATAATTTTATTGTATTTTTTTAAATAATAATAATATATTTAATCCGTCAATATTATATATAAATAAATTTTAGCTAACTTATAATAAAATCCCGCGTCCGCCCTTCAAGGCATCCATGAAAAAACCCTAATGTTTAAGTTTTATTTCAAACGGTATTTTATTATGAGATAAGGGAGTGTGCAAAGTCCATATTTATTTTTTATCCCTTAACTTTTCCAAGATTCGATTCCTTATGACAAATCAAATAAAATTATTTGAAAATCACTCGATCACGCACACTGTGATTTGAATTTTATTCACTTCAAAAAGATATGTATCTTGATGTGCATTGACATTACGAAATAGAATCAAATTAAAGTAACAAATTATAAGATGTGAAAGTGTTTATCACCAATAATTTCAAGTTACATACTTTCAAGAAACATTTTGAGACTAAAATTAAATTTGTCCAAAGAAGAGTGATAAAGTTCAATCTTTAAAAGAGGGGTCCTATATTAAAATAAAAAATAAAAAATAAAAAAAGGGATCCTATTTGTAGAAATCCCAATAAATAAATCAATTGAATTATACAAAAACTATAATATTTATAAGAAACCCACATCAATTCTCTTAGTAACCTTGATTTTGATTCTATCTGAATGTAAACCCCACTGAAAGAAGAAAACTCCCTCTTGACAGTGAGAATAGGGATGGCAATGGCGGCGGGGATTAGCTAGAATATCTAAACTCAAATTCGAATATTAGTAATGTTTGAACTCAATTTCAATGGGTTGTCTCGGTGGTAAAGACTTTAGGCTTAAGTGGTTTGTTCCCTCTCAGGTTCAAGGTTCGAATCTCACTAGATACATTTCCTTGAAGTCATGCCCCTGATGTAAGAAATCAGCGACTTATTCTGATTTGTGTTGGGAAACTTCTTATGGCACTATGACACAAATATTAGTTAAGGTGTGCGTAAATTAATCCGAACACTCCGATTCTCAAAAAAATATTTTTGAAGTCACACCGAACTCAAGATTTTCATAAGAATGCATGGACCCGAGCCCGTAGAGATTTTTGCCATAAATATTTTCTCCCTTAGTTTCCTTATATTCCTCATTAAACTCTCTCTACAAAAAATGGAAAATGGAAAATAACATTTTAGTATTCTTTCTTTATAATTGCTTTAAAAAATATTTTATTTTATTTTTTGGGGAGAAATGAAAGACAGATCGAAAAGTGGAATAAGAGTTTAAAATAATAAGTTTGGATCTGTCTTCCACATGACACTAAATTGAAAATTAAACTTACTCTAACACCAATTATGGACTGTAATTATAAAATATTAAGGTGTTGACCATTTTCCTCTGTGGCTTAATCATTGATTAATTATTAATGTTTTGAGTAGCATATGACAAGAACCTGCAGCTAGCAGTATATTACTTAAAGAAATCTTCAAAATAAACAAAAAAATCATGAAAATAAATAAAAAATTTAGACCAAAATCAAACCCTAAAAATTTTTAACATGAGAAATATGTTGTGAATTAATTTCATTTAACAAGAAAAATGATGAACCTAAAATATTAAAAGTCAAAATATCAAATAATTGCATTGCTTTGTCTTTCCGATAATTGATAAAACCTTTTAAAATAATATGAGCGGTAAACTTATAAATGCAGGAGTTACAAACTTGTGGTCGTTTTATTATTATCATTAACGAAATTTCAAAAAATTATGTTGAGAAACTTTTAAAAAAACGATATATAAATCTCGAAAATTAATTGAAATACGTGTAAATTGATATTGATAGTTAAATATAAGGGATGATTTATAATAAATTTTTGTTTTGCTAGTTTCTAGACACAGCCTATTCTCTTAATCCATTAGCATTTGGAAAATGATATTTGTATAAAATAATGATAAAATGGTGATAAAATAAATCATAAAGAACTGATACTTTATGATTATGATATTTTTAAATTACAACGTATTGATATTTTGTGATTAAATTTTATTATCTTTTTCTTTCCTTTATGTAAATATCATTATTATTATTTTACTCTCAAATGAGTGTGACTTAGTGATGTATGGTTCAGGATCTAGTCTCCAAGTCCGGGTTCGAATCGAGGAGGTGCATTTCTTGCAAGAACCTGGAACAATCGGAAATTTTATATATTCCGCTTAAATCCGAATTAGATGATTTGATTGTGAGGCTTCCAACGTTTCAAAAAAAATAAAAAAACTTTTATTTTATAGTATGATTGACTTATATATACAGAGCATCCCTTTATTTTGACGTGGATGACAATCATGTCTATATTTCTTTCGTTTCAATCAGCCTTGCTAGCTTTGTTTCCGCCTAACATTACAATTTACATGTATTTTAGGAATAAATTCTATAATATTTTAATGGGAAAATGCCATTTAATTACCATATTATAATAATGATATTTTAATCCTTATAATTTTAGAAAATGTAAATTTTAGTCCATATCGTTAATTTTTTTGTTAATTAAATCACTTTTCATCTAATTAATATAAATTTTACTATTTTTGAATAATTTTAGGATATTCAAATCATTTAACACTAATCAGATGAAAAATAACTCAAAATTAACGGAAAATATTTAAGAACAATAACTAAAATTTATATTTTCAAAACTAAAAGAATTAAAATGTAATTATAACCAAAGGATAATTGGGTCATTTTCGTATTATTGTTTTTGTTTTTGTAGTAAGTACATCAAAGCATAAATATTATTAAAAAAAGGGCAAAAAAAGAAGAAGAAGGGCAAAACAGACATTTGGTTTCTTTATCTTTCTTACTTCCTCTCCACTTTCCTCATCATTTCCCACTCTCTTTTAACTCACTCTTTCCATTTTAACTTTTCTTTCTTTCTTTCTTTCTTCTTCTTCAAAAAACCAATAAAGCAAGTTACCCAATTAAAAGAAAATTTAATTGATTCTTGAATTTGGAGTCCAGTCTTGTTATGGAGAAGGAAAAGTTGTTGTTTATGAATGAGGGTTTGAATTCAACAGCAGCACCCACATGGAGTTCCTGCAATTTTAGCTCAAAGCAACTTACTAAAAACTGTTATTTGAATCAGAGCGATCCCTTTGAGTCAGCTTTAAGCTCAACTGTTTCTTCTCCTGCAGCCTCCATTGCCACAACCACCACTGGTGTTATAATTCCTCCTGCTGTTGGAGATGATAATAATAATAATAATAATAATGTTGTTTTGATCAGAGAATTGATTGGAAGACTTGGAAATATCTGCAATTCTGGTGAAATTTCACCACCAAAGCTTAATCTTTCAATGATCAGCAGCAGCAGCAATTTGCCTGGATTTTCTGACAGGGCGGCTGCTAGGCTTTCTTGCTTTGCTGCTGCTGATTCCAAGGAGGATTCTTCATTGTCAGAACAGATCACATCTCAAACTGTTACTGACTCCAATCCCAGAAAAAGAAAATCAATTCCAAGATCAAAAGTTAAAGAAACCCCATCAACTATTGATCCCAAGGTAACATACTAATACATTCCTGTTTCTCTATTTTGTTTTTGGGTTATTATCAATTGTATTATCAAAAATAATATTTTTATAAAATTTAAGGAGTTGTCGTATTATTTTTCTCAGAATATTTTTTAATCCCTTTTTTTATTTTCCTGGCAGGTTGTAGCAGAAAATACTGAAGAATCAAATTCAAAGAGAAGCAAGCAAGATGAGAGTGATAATTCAAAGGCAGTGGAGCCGCCAAAGGATTATATTCATGTGAGAGCAAGAAGGGGTCAAGCAACTGATAGCCATAGTCTTGCTGAAAGAGTAAGAATCCCAAATGCAATTCAATTCAATGATAATTTAATAAATCCATTTCAAGTGCAAAATCTAGATAGATTTGTATTGATATGTCAAGTGTCTTGAATGGATTAAGGTTCGTAGAGAGAAGATCAGTGAAAGAATGAAGTTTCTTCAGGATCTTGTTCCAGGATGTAATAAGGTGCTAAATTTTCAGCTTTTTTTTAAGACAATTAATTGAAAAGTAGAAATTAGAACTCAAAAAGTTCAATTTCTAAATTGAGCTTTTAATTTTTTTAACAGGTCACTGGGAAAGCAGTTATGCTTGATGAAATTATTAACTATGTGCAGTCATTGCAGCGCCAGGTTGAGGTAAAAACCAAAATTTCCAGCATCTGAAACTGAATCCAACACCTTCCCTTTTTAATCAGATAATGATTTCGGATATAGTACAGATCCGGGGAAAAGCTTTTCTTTGGTTTGGTTTCTAAATTTAGTTAATTTTGGTCACAGTTTCTCTCAATGAAGTTGTCTACTGTAAATCCAAGGATGGATTTAAACATGGAAGCTCTTCTGTCAAAAGATGTAACTTCATCATTGTTCTTTTGTTCCGTTTTTCGATCAGTTTTATTAGAATTGACATATAATGCGTGTTCGTAATGCTGCAATTCAGATGTTTCAGTCTCAAGGATCATTGCGACATAGCCTTTACGCAGTGGATTGCTCAGCGCAAGCATTCCCTTTCGGATATCAGCCCCAGCAAGGGACAGGGTTACATCTAACCGGTGGCATTACTAGTAATGCTGAGAACCAATTCTCAATCAACCCATTAAACGCAGGATTGCTTCGAAATCGCGACATTCAATTGCCTCCCATCAATGGATACTACAGAGAAGCTGGTCATCTGGTAATTTAGAGATAAGTTATAGTGTTAATTTCTTGCACGATATCATGATCATGATCATGATCCTAATGGTTATTGTTGGATACATTTCATATTTTAGGTCCCATCGTTGTGGGAGGATGACCTTCAAAGCCTTGTTCAAATGGGATTTAACCAGAATCAGCCACAGAGCTTAAATGGTAAGCAAAAGAAATTAAAATGTGAAAGTGAAACCTTGGTACAGAGTTCAAAATGCTTGAGGTAATAATAATATATATTTGTTGGTCCATTTCAGGCTCAATGGCTGCAACTGAAGATGGAAATTGATATGTAATTATCAATGATATTCAACAAAGTGTTTTGATTCTGTACATAGAGATCGATTTGAGCTAGCTTGAAGAAGAAGATAAGAACGTTTCTATTTACTCAGATTTTTATTATCAGTTTGGCAATTGTTTCTTTAATTCTACTCATCATTCATTAAGAGAAATGCAACAACGTTGTAGTATAATCTTATTAGAACTAATTTATTGCAAACACCCATTGATGGAATTAATATTCATAAAGAAAAATTACCATTAGATTGTTATTGGTAGGTTTTAGGCTATTGTTTCTGTTTCAAGTAGGGTTTTCATAACCCGACCGGTTATCTAAAAAGTTCAATAAATCATTGTTTCAACTGATTGAACCGAATGATGTTATAAATAATGTTAATTAATTAAAAATTATAAAAATATTAAATCTTTGGTTTTTGTTTTAAAAAAAATACTGTTTTGACCGATTTTTAAGGCTTAATCGGATCGGATTCACCGACAATTCCCGATTTGACATGCCGGTTCGGTATGATTTTCAAGCATATTGAGATTGCTTGGTGGGATCAAAATTCAATATTAAGCTGAGTTTGTACTGAATATTAAATTAACCGTCAAAATTTCTTTAACATGAGCCCCACGTGAATCTCTTGACAATTGATCAAATATTCACCGCGATTCTAATTCAATTTGGTGGTATATCCTGGTTAAATGACAATGATATGTTTATTCAGAATTGAAAGAAAGTTGTATGGCCACCATGGCCATGGGTCAGGATTTGGAATGATAATAATTTATATGTTAAATTTTGCGTAACTTGTGGGTGGGGAGAATGGATTCTTTCTTACTTGTAAACAGCTGTTAAGTGGGGACATAATCATGTGTTTATTCTTTTAACTTATGATTAATAATAATCTTTTTTTTTTTTTTTTGAGCTGGAATCCAATTTTTTTTACTGTTTATCAACTGAGTTGTCACCAAACAATTATTATTATTATTATTATTATTATTATTATTATTATTATTATTATTTGAATTTGAAATGAAAAGAGAATTGACCCTGCACCAAAACCAAACGTACTAAAAATTATACCATGCAATCACCTCACTAATGTAAAAACCTAATAATATCTTAAAATATTAAAAAATTATCACATAAATAATTATTATATTTACTATAATTACACATATTATATGCTTATTAATTTGTGATATCACGGGATCTCTACTTCTATCATACTTATTATTATTTTTGTCTCATTCTCTTTATAGTGTTGCCATGTGGCACTATTAGGAAAAGAGCACAAAATCTATTTTTATCCTCAATTTTTAGATTAAATCTTTGGTGCAACGAAGGTATGGGTGACGTGGTACAACCAACGAATTATAAAATGACATGTATAATTTAGGCAAAAATGCAAAACTAACTCTAACTTTCACGTTTTTTCATTTCAGTCCTCTAACTTTCAGTTTTGTCAATCAGTTCTTTAACTTTTAATTTTTGTCAATTCAGTCCTCCGTTACAAATCCGTTACTGCTTCCGTTATTGCTGCCAAAACGACGCCGTTTAACGGAGGATTGAATTGACAAAAATTGAAAGTTAGAGGACTGAATTGACAAAACTGAAGTTAGAAGACTGACTGAAATGAAAAAACGTGAAAGTTAGAGGACTGAAATGAAAAAAAAGTGAAAGTTAGAGGGCTAGTTTTGCATTTTTGCCTAATTTAATTATGCCATATTAAATTAGTTTTTTTCTTATTTTTTAAAAGAAAAAAAAAAAAAAGAAAAGAGGCTACAACTGTTAAGAAAATTATAAATATAATTTTAATGATAACAAGAAAAAATTATATTCCAACAATTACATTTCAAATATAAGTGATGTATTTTTTAATTTTTAATATGTGATTTGACAATGTAATTTATAAATATAATTTTGACAATGTAATTTATAAATATAATTTTAATGTAATTGAACAGTAATCTCTAATGTGTCACGGAAATGTTGAAGAAAATGCTTGTCCAGGATCAACCTTCATCATATCATTATTTCTTGAATGAATAAGATTTTTTTTTTTAAAAAAAAATGAATGGGTTGTTACTTAGCTCACTAATTATTTGTCAAATTGTTGGAATATGTTTTCAATTATATTTTATTAGTAGGTAATATAATATTAAATTAGTTTTCTTAACAGTTGTAGCCTATTTTCTTTTTCTTTTTCTTTTACTATTTAAAAAAATAAGAAAAAAAAAACTAATTTAAAATGGCCTAAATTAAATTAGGCTAAAATGCAAAACTGACCCTCTAAATTTCACGTTTTTTCATTTCAGTCCTCTTACTTTCACGCTTTTTCATTTCAGTCCTCTAACTTTCAGTTTTGTCAATTCAGTCCTCTAACTTTCAATTTTTGTCAATTCAGTCCTCCGTTAAACGGCGTCGTTTTGGCAGAAGTAACGGCAGCAGAGTAACAGATTTGTAAGGGGGACTGAATTGACAAAAATTGAAAGTTAGAGGACCGAATTGACAAAACTGAAAGTTAGAGGAATAAAATGAAAAAACGTGAAATTTAGAGGGTCAGTTTGCATTTTTGCCTATAATTTAATAATATTTTAATGTTTTTTTAAATTTTTTAGCACACTTGGCAATGTGGATGATGGCTTGTTGCATGAATTACGTGGTACATCTGTTGCATTGTTATTTTCTCTATTTTTTATTAGGTTTTGACACTTACACTAGAATATACTGTCACTTATTAAAAAAATTGATTGGACCATTTGTCTTCTATAAATATCAGCCTTAAATACTTAACTATTTTTCATCTTCAATTGTTGTATGCTGATACATATTCTTCACTGATCATTTAAATTGCATTATTTTTTATACATATTCTTGATAAATTCCGTTGTATATGCATCTAACATATAAAAAAAAAAAAAAAAAAAAAAAAAAAAAAAAGATGAAACAACCATTTTCCATCTTCAATTGATGGTACATATTATCCACTAATCAATTAAATTGCATTAATTTTTTTAAAAAAATATGAACAAGCACTAGTTTTTAAGTTTTGACACTCATCTATAATTCCAAATAGATCACACCTCATTTTGAAATACTAATATTGTTCCAAACAAATATAATTATGGAATATCGTACATTGATGGCGTGCATAACTGACTATCATTTCATATTTCACGAAACAAAATAAATGATTCAGAAATAACTTCTGAAAGTGTACCATATAAAAATGATTCAACGCTTTTTATTTTTTTATTCTTATGTTATCGGTGTATATATTAGCATAAAAATATAGTAAATAATTGTAGCTTTTTAAATAATAAAAAAAAGCATAGAATTGGAATATGAATAAATGGAACAATAAAGTAGTGAATTTTAGATGTTGATAGATTCTTCAAGATAAATAGCATTTTTTTTTCATTGCAAAAATATTTCCGACCTCCTAATTTGATATTTGTTTATAAATAAATAAAAATTATAAAATAGTTATTTTGTTATTGACTCTGTTTGGTATTGTGGTACTGTTGTTTGACATGTGATGATATGATAAAATTATGTTTGGATCGATATACAGTTTTTAAATATTTGGCTAATGATGAGAAATTGTGATTACAAATCGTGATTTTTTTTCAAAAATTGAGTTTTACAACAGTTAAAAGTTTTAGTCTTTTCATACCATCAAAATATAAAATAGTGCACTGTAATTATTCTTTTAATACATAAATTAAAATTTTATAACACTGTTTATAAACCACCGTTTATTTACGATATTTTTCTAATCACAACATCAAACAGAGTCATACTAAATTCCGTGTCAACCAACTCAATTAAGAAAATGTTGACCTAGTTAAATTATTTTAAACTAGTATTGATCAATACTGTAATGTGATCAATTAAAACTCTCATTAATAATTTAATTTATCTGTAATTACGTAACAAATAAAACAAAATATTTTTGTTTTTTCATTTTTATATAGTTTATTAATTGTTTTGGTGGAATGTTTTAATTCTTTAATATTCATCTGATAAAGATAATTTTATTTATTGATAAAAGTTGATTTTCAAGGAGTTAAATCTTTTAAAATGTGATGATTCTTAAAATTGAAATATTGGAGGGTAAGATGTTCTTATAGTTTTAGCCGAACTTAATTAATATTAATTAAATTTATTATTAAAAGAATTAAATAAAAGGAAAGACAAAAGAATTTTATGTAGAAATATTTTCTATATTTATGGGTCACGTCAGTCACATCCATCTATTCAATAACTTGACTACTAAGTAATGAAATGTTACTATTTATTAAACTTAAACAAAGGGGAAAAAAATTATAAAATTTCCTTTATATTTGGTGAAATTGAATTAAATCTCAGATGTTTTAAAATTAAATAAAATCACTCTATATAGATTTTTGTTATAAATATGTTAGTAGTTATGGTAAAACATGAGGTATGAATGGTAATTAAAACGTACATCCCGAAGCAGTATTGTCTCATCTCGTTTCATCCGGACTATGATTTGAGACGAAAAATCAGCTCAAATCCTAACTAATTAATGAATTGGGATAAAAAAATCATCATAAATCCCTAACTGAATGTTTAAAGATCCCAAATTTCGACCGAGATTCTGAATTAGATTTTTTAAATTAAAATTTGAAAATTTTAAATATTATTTAGGAAAAAAAAAGATGTTCACTTAATTTTAAAATACGAATGACATTCCGCTAAATTTCATCAAATATCATAAAAATTTCGCTTATTTTTCCTTAAAACAAATTAAGACTCCCTCTTTATTCTTATGTTTGCCGCCACCTTGGTAAAATAAACCTAATAAACCTGTCTATAGAACACCACTTGTCCAACAAATTAAGATCAATGTTGCAAACTGTTTGATGCTTATGATATGAATTCTTCCATTTTGTAATTAAAATTGATATGTACACAAATTATGAATATATATATATATATATATATATATATATATATATATATAAATTTTATCAATTTTAATGAAATAATAATTTCGAATGAAATATAATAATATCAAAATCTATATAATTAACATATCTATCGCAAAAAACTTTCTTTTGTTTAGTTATTTAGTTTGAAATTAAAATTTCCCATCTCCAAGTCACTTTCACAACCCATTTCACTCTTTAAATTGTCATGATGGCTTGGCAACTTATGAAAGAAGAGGACACTTTTGATTTTCCCAAATGGATAATGTATTGTATGGCTTGGGTGTTTATCAGTAGAAGCCATTTGGCTTTCTATGGTGTAGACTAGAAAATGGTCCAGTTTCATGTCAGAGAAAGAAGACAACTCCACAAGCTTCTTGAGTTTATTACAGTCTCCCTCCATTAACATTCAATTTTTTAAGTACTTGTGGTCTGTCTGGTTCCTACTTCCTGCCAATTGACATACTTCTCTGATCAAGCTTCAGGAATCGCCCCCATCCTCTTAATTCATTTTCATGGTCCATTTATCGTACATTAGCTAAGAATAAGACTGGTCAGTATTTTATAAGTATATATATGGATATGAGATTGATTATTGCTTTATAAGTTCATGGACTCCCTCTTCTTATAAACGGAATTTTAAAAATAAGTTTTACTCGTAAGTTTATAACACACACAAACCAAAGCCCTTCATTGTACAACTTTTTCATTAGTACTTGACTTAGTTATGCTTAATGTTAAAATATAACAGTCAACTAACCTCAATGGGTTGCCTCAGTGGTAAAAAACTTTGGGTTTGAGTGGTTTGCTATCTCTCAGGTTCAAGGTTCGAATCCCACTAGATACATTTCATTGGGGCCATGCCCCCTGGTGTGAAAAGCCAGCGACTTACCCTGATCTGTGTTGGGAAACTTCTGAGGGCACGGGGCATAGGTCCCGGGGATTAGTCGAGGTGCGCGTAAGTTGGCCCGGACACCCCGGTTATCCAAAAAAAAAAAAAAAAACTAGCATTCAACTAAGATTTTGACGGAAGAAGAAGTGTACACAGCTCTTATGCAAATGGAGCCTACCAAAGCACCAGGTCCCGATGGATTTCCAGCAGCCTTTTACCAAAAACATTGGGTATCTGTTAAACAGGGAGTACTCCAAACATGCCTCCAAATCTTAAATGGCCAAGGTGATATAACTAAGCTCAACCATACTTACATTGTTTTGATTCCCAAAATCAAAAATCCACTGAGGATGACTGATTTCAGACCTATATCCCTTTGTAATGTAATTTATAAAATTGTCGCAAAAACAATTGCTATCAGGCTCAAAAGTTATCTTTACCTGATTATCTCTAAAAATCAAAGTGCTTTTATTCCTGACAGGCTCATTTCTGATAATATAATTGTTGGATATGAATGCTTGCACAAGATCAGATGCAAGAAAAGAGGCAAAGATGGTGTTGTGGCTTTAAAATTGGACATTAGTAAGGCATATGATCGCGTTGAATGGTGCTTCCTGCAGAAGACTATGGAGAAGCTGGGGTTTTCAAGCAAGTGGATTCAGTTGGTGATGAAATGTGTCTCCACTGTTACATTTTCTGTTCTAATAAACAAGGAGCCCAAAGGTGCAATTCAACCTTGCAGAGGATTAAGACAAGGCTGTCCTTTATCGCCATATCTCTTTATTAGATGTGCAGAAGTTTTTTCATCGATGTTACAAGCTGCGGAACAGGCAAAGCAGATCCAAGGGATTAGTTTTAATAAAGATTTATCGATATCCCACCTCCTATTTGCAGATGATAGCCTAGTTTTCTCAAAGGCATCGACAAGTGACTGCCTTATCTTGAAAGAGATATTTGATTCCTATGCCAAAGCCTCAGGACAAATTTTTAATTTGGACAAATCCTCCCTATTCTTCAGCCCAAACACAGAGGACCGAGAAGCAGCAGTAATCAGAAATATTTTCAACTTGAAAGAAGTTTCAATGCACGAGAAATACTTGGGACTCCCGTCGATGGTAGGAAGGAACAAAACTGCATTTTTCAACAATCTAAAGCTCAAAGTGATGAAGAAAATCAAGGGATGGTACAACAACCTCTTCTCTGCTGGAGGTAAAGAAGTTTTGATTAAGGCGGTGGCTCAAGCTATACCCACATTTGCTATGAGTGTATTTAAAATTCCGCTGGGACTATGTGAAGATTTGCAAAAGTTACTGGCAAGCTACTGGTGGGGCTCAAATGATTCTAGTAAAAAAATTCACTGGGCTAGCTGGAGGAAGTTATGTCAACCTAAAAGTGATGGGGGAATGGGATTCAAGAATCTCGGAGGTTTTAACCAAGCTCTATTAGCTAAACAAGGATGGAGAATACTACAAGCACCAAATTCACTGGTAGCAAAAGTCCTCAAAGCCAGATATTTCAAGAAAGTTGAATTTCTAGAAGCAAATTTGGGAAATAATCCGTCTTTTGTTTGGAGGAGTATCCTGTGGGGAAGAGAAGTACTCTGCCGGGGATTGAGATGGAAGATTGGTGAAGGTGACAAAGTATCCATTTATAACAGTAACTGGCTTCCAAGACCTGTTTTCTTCAAGCCAATCTCGCCTATCAAGCTGCCAAGGGATGCCAAAGTGGAAATTCTGATTAATGAAGACCTTAGCTGGAAGGAGGAGATGATAAGACAAAGCTTTATGGAAGCTGATGCTGATCAAATACTTAGCATCAAACTACCTCAAGCTCGACGTGAAGATAAATTAACTTGGCACTTTGATAAAATGGGTCAGTATACTGTTAGAAGCGGTTATAAAGTGGCAGTTCAAGCCATCGTATCCAATGAGCCTAGCTGTTCCTATGACTCTGGGAAAGAATGGAAATATTTGTGGTCCTTGAATATTCCAGCCAAAACTAAAGTATTTTTGTGGAGATGCATGAACAACATTCTGCCAACTGCAGAAAGATTGCATAAGAAGAAGGTCATTGATACCCCGTTATGTAGAAGATGCCAAGTTGGGATAGAGGATGTTTTTCATGTGCTAGTGGGCTGCAAGCAAACGAGGAAAATCTGGAAGATTTCAAACTTCGCTGAGTTGATTCTACATACTCAACCTGGTGCAATTGAGGACTGTATTCAGAAAGCCACAGTCACAACCACAAAAGGCGAATTAGAACAAATGATAATGATTATGTGGGCTACATGGCAGGCAAGGAATGCAGCTCAATTCAATCAACAGTCGGAAGAACCCATTGAAATTCTGGCAAGAGCAGAGGCATTGTATCTAGCGTTTCAAAGAATCCATCTCAAAGAGGCGAGCAAGGATAGCAGCAAAAATGATAGTTCCAGAAGATTAGGCCAGGCAGTGTGGGAACCCCCTCCTATAGACTTTTTCAAGTTGAACACTGATGCAGCTACAATCATTAACCAGAAAAAAGCAGGGTTGGGAGCCATCATCCGAAACTGGGAGGGCGAAATAATGGCTGCAGGAATTCAAAACACAATGTTCAGTGGGGATGTTGAATATGCAGAAGCAGAAGCCATGTATTTTGGTATTAAATTGGCTAAGGAAGCTGGACTGACACCGCTTATTGTGGAGTCTGATTCAAAAAGTGTGGTTGATCTGGTAAATGGACAAAAAACAAGCCTAAAAGAGATAGCTTGGCTGATTGATGATATAAAAGAATTTGTAACGATGCATAACCACATTCAAGTCAACCATGTGTCTAGAGTGTGTAATGAGAAAGCTCATAGATTAGCTAAATACGCTAGTCTTCATCCGAGCTGTGTAATTTGGCTGGAGGATATTCCAGTGTCTGTAAGTTCCTTGTTTTAATTCTATAAACATCTTCTTTTCAAAAAAAAAAAACTAAGATTTTGACGGAAAATACTACAAATTTAGTAGTAAAATGAAATATTTCAAAATTTACAGTATCTAATTATTATTCTGTCATAAATTTAATAGTAAAATGCATATAACCCTAAAAAAAATACAATGGCACTCATTGAAATACCCAAAACCACAAATTTATGCATGCATTACATTTCATTTTTGCCAATGAGATGGTGATCAAAGAGAATGAGAATGGAACTGAACAAAATAGTCAATTCATTGGAACTTGATGAATACAGGGGAAAAAAATAATAACAATAGGACACAATAAGAGAACCAAGAAACTGGTCCTCACAATTGGAATGAACACGGAGAAAAATGAAGATACAATTACGGAGATATATCGCACAACTTGTTAGTAACATACATACACTAATTTCCAGCTAAACGCCGTCTCTATATGTTGCATCGATCGTACCCAGAGAACCACGATGAAGGTTCTGCAGCAAGCTTTGATAACTCACTGTCATCATCAGTGTAAAATTGCTGAAACTCCTCTCTCCACTGTTGATCACCTGCACTGTGAGGCTCCTCCTCCTCTTCTACATCGTATTTGGCCATACCAGAATCATCATAAGCTGGTCGTGTTATTTCTTTTGGTAAACGAGACTTGGTTATGACCTCATTAAGAGAGCTAACATCCATTTCATGTTTCTTCTTCAGTTGATCAATCTGTTTGTAGGCCTTCACAGCTTCTTGCTCTGCTTCTATTGCTCGCTTCTGAACGAAAAGAAAAAAATAGTACTTGATTGGCGAGCTTATGGCAATAAGGCATAAACTGCGGTTGTGCACCATTTAAAGGTGAAATTGTGAGTGAACAGAACGGAAGCATGAGTGTATCAGGAAGTGACTAGATACGTAATTGAGTGAGACTATGCAAAGAGCATAAGAGAAAAGAAGAGCAAAAATAAAAATAAGAGTGGCAAAGCAAATAGATTTTGCAAAGGAATCCCTGTTACTAACTCGCTTGCTATGTATTCATGCACTTATTTATGAGTTACTTAATGTCATGATTCCGTGAACTCATTTGCTGTTTATTCATACATTTGATTAAAAGTTACTTGATTCCATGATTCCATGAACCTACTGAAAGCAAATTCAAGAAACCAGTCCATGTTTCTTCTGGACCTCCAACAAACATGTACAATATTGGTTCAATCTTTCAATGACTTCGCAAACTCTGTCAACAAGTAGAGCATTTAATTAATGGAAGTCAAACCCAAATTACAGGATCTAAATCAGTTTACTACTAGTGTAAATGGGCAAAAAATCAATTAACAATTGCACGGGAAGAGTTTTCACTGACCACCTGAGATTACAGCAGTGATCACTCAATCTTGTTATAACCTACGTGTGCCAAAATACTTTTCCCTTTCATTTGTGTGCGCAGAGATAATGCTCATAACGACAGCAATTTTCCATCAGTATCGTCACAAGTGTAAATGAGCAAAACATCAACTAATAATAGCATGAAAAAAGATTCACACATTAAACATGCAAAACAAAACAAGATTCTTATGTAAAATGGAAGAAACCATAAATATTTCACTAGAAGTTCTGGCTAGTTAAGATGACTCAAAGTCATTCTCGTTAAACCTAGGTGTCCTAAATATTTTTCGTCAATAGAAAAATTAGAGAGAGAGGAAAATAAAGCATCGATGCTCAGAACATCTGATATTTCCAATCAGTATCATCAAAGTGATATAACTGAAATTAACACTTTGAAGTGCAAAATTATCGACAATAACAAAATTCAAGATGAAAAAGATACCAAAACTAAGCGAGCTGACAAACAATGATAGAAAAATTATCTCAATACCTGGGCCGCTGCAACAGCTTCTTCTGCTTCTTTGAGCCGTACAAGTAACTCACCTGCAGCTTGTACAGCTTCAGCAGTATCCTGCAACTGAGCCTGAAGACCTTTATTCTCATCCCTCAGATACTGCCTATCTTTTTCTCTTGCTACTTTCAAAGCTGAAATTTCAGCAGCAAGAACATTTATGAACTTAGATTCAGCACCCCTGACACCTGCTTTAGCAGCTGCTCTCTTAACATCATCTATTCCTTCTTGGATTTTTCTGTGCCTTGCAAGCAAGGCAATGTGTTTTTCTTCAAGATCTGAAAAGTGCTCAAGCATACGTGCATTTCCTTCCATAGCCGTCTGCATTGCTTCCTTCAGCTCTTCTATACATCTCTTCTCATCATCCAACTCCTGTTTTTGCTTCTCGGCTTGTGACCTGCTAGCTTCAAGTTCATTTCTCAACTCTTCTGCAAGAGAAATCCACCTGCTCTCCACCTCAGTCCAGCGTGTTCTTTCTTGTTCAAATTTCTCTTCGGCACTTTCCTCAGTTGACTCCGGGACTGTACAAAGAGATGGCACCAAACTACCTGAATAAGTCAATTGCATAAGTGAGTTCCGTTTTCGAGCAAATGACGATGACGAGTCCATATAAGATTGTAACTGGCTCCTTAAATCTTGAATCTCTTCCAATAACACTTCTTTTTCACCAAGATCACAGAAATTCCGATAACATTCCAACTCATCTTGGACTCGCTTCAACTCAATTTTTTTCCTTAAAACTTCAGTATGATTCTCATATTTTTCCTTTAGAAGCTGTAAGCAATACAAAACGTAAGATATAATTGAAGAATGTTTTGAAAACTTAATGTTACGAAACAAATTTGTACCTTATGTTCATGCACAAGGGATGCAAAATCTTCTTCCATGAACTCCTCCGTAGGTAAAACACCGTCCATAAGGCTCTCAAGACGCAGAATCTTATCCTCCCTTGTCTGACTTATTATGGCATTACATTCCCTCTCATGCTTGTACTGTTGCACCTGCAAATGATTGTAAAAATGTCACTCCAAACCATAAAGAAATAATGACTAATGTCAGTGATTGGTAAAGCTAGTAAAAGATCTACCAAACGATTAAGGTGCTTAATTTCAGAAGCTTGCTTGGCACAGAACTCCTCGAGTGCCATCTCTCTCCTAATTGCACCTGCCAAAACCTTCTCCACTGCCTGAGCAATAGAGAAACAACAAGTCAGTCTGAAAATCCGGGAATATTAAATTAATACAAAATCCAGCCAAACCCAATATACTCACTTTGGGAACTTGCTTGGATTTGTCAGCAGATTCTGATCCAACAACAGGTACTAACTGGAGGTTTGAGCTGTCATTCTCTTCTTTGACAACTAGTTGTGCTCTATTCTTGCAACTACTGCACAAGAATGATACTGGATCTTCTTCTGGTATCCCTTCATCTCTTGATGTTTGCACACCGACATCAACTTTTTCAACTGGCAATACTGGCATGAAATCTGCCGGTCTATATGAGAACCTAAAAGCTGACCGCCTAAATGCTGAACTTTGGCGGTGGCTATCAATAATTTCAAGGCCACGGTGGAGACTAGCAGCCAAATGGTCAGTTGTCAGAATTTTCTTTGCTGTTTCAGTAGGAGCATCTGACAAACTGCTTTTTGTTGATTTTGCAAAAGACGTGTGTATAGCTTCAGGGCCTAACTTGCTGTCAGCCTTAAGATCTTTCTGGGATGCAGTTAACATTGATGATGAAGTCCTCAGACTTTTCCTACTGTTGCTAATTCTCGGTGAAACACTTGGAGTTGGGGATTTAAGAACGGGTGACACATTAGATGGAATGATGCTTAGACTCACAGAACTATTTCCAGATAAATTGGGAGTATCTTCAACTGAAACATCTGCAGAAACTGAAGAAAGAGGATCTGAAACTGGTCCTGATGATTCATAACTGACTGCTTTCCTTAGTGATTCTTCATCTAAGAAGTCACTGACAGAGGAATCAAGAGTCACTTTCTCCTCAGGAGGCTGCTGCCTAGAAGAATCCCCATTAATTGTACCAATTATTAATTGCTTTGAATTTTCTTCACCATTTGGGTCTATGATATTATGATTTGGCGCAACATCATCGGAAAAATCTGAGGATTTAGCAACAGGTTTGGCACCATCAACAGTCATGATATCAGTTTCGCGGTTCTCAACTTGTTCAGATATTCCCTCCTCCATATTAACATCTGGATCCTCTGAATCTTGTTCTTCAATTGAACCATTTTTAAATGTGTCAAGCTGAGTCTGAGCCAAAGAACCATCTCCGAAGACTGCAAATTGTGACTCAGAATTAACTATTTCTACTCTATCTTCTTCGCGGCAATCTCCAATGCCAGCTAAATGCATATCTACGTGATTGCACAGCTTCTCGACAGCATCTTCATCAATTTCCATCTCCTCATCACCGTCATCGTCAATACGATGTAATGTCATGGGATGATGGAAACTTTTTAATATATTCAAGCTTCTACGAGCCCAACCAGCTGAGTGAACTCCATTTGGGTCATTCGGGTTGTGACCATTTGCCTTCATTCGATGCAGTTCATCCTGTCAAATTGCCCAATCAAATTCATATCCATATAATTAATAATAAAATGCACATTCACATATAAGTAATATTGAAACATTTTTATCTATTTGAAATATCTAGAACAATAACATACCCTGAGCTGCCGTATCACTTCACGTAAATAATTCACATCATCCTGCATTACTTCGTTAACAACTGCTTTGTTCTTAATTGCCTTTGCACGCTGTGCAAATCTCAATGTGCTGAAAGTTTCACTCTTGCAACTGCAATATTGACTTAAGTGAGCTTCCATATAGTAGGACAAATAAAAAAAGACAGTTTAAAAGGTTGCTTCTACAATACGAGAGTCAGAGTATTACCTCTGTACTGGGGATATAGCACAGATCATTGCTAGCGTTGCATTGCCACCAAGAGATTCCTGCAATAAAAATGTCAACCTGGAGTCTCTATAGGGTATATGCCTTTGCTTTCCGGTTTGAGAAACTTCAGCGAGGATGTTTATTAAATTCCTGAAAGTTTGATAGAAAAGAACAATAACCACAGGTCAAACATAATCTTTGAAAATAAAAGTAATTGAAAAAAAAAAACACAGATAAGCAGTAGAAGCTTCTTTTCTTTTATGACAGATGACAAAACAACCGGAGCTGGTAGCATTTTCACTAACAGTTGGCCTACCAAAAACAATAAAACTTGGTCATTTACAACAATTATGGAACAGACTGTGCATGGAAGGAACAGTAGAAAATGAATAAAATTAAAAGAATGTTTCGATTCTATTTTACTAAATTGTTTTTCTTATTGCTTTCAGATTAAAATGTGAATTGCAATAGAATATTAGAATGTCCCATGACAACTCATTTCTTTTACAGTTTTCACATAAAGTGTTCTCTAACTTTCCTACACTGCAATTTTGCTTGCTCTATATCCTTTGTTTGATATCTAGGATTCTGAAAAACTGTAGCACAAAAATTGTTTGAATTTTAGCCCAAAACGATGGCCACAAATTTGGTAGAATCCTGTCTCCCGCAAAATGTCATACTTCTGACAAGCAATAATTGTGATTAATACTTGTTCACAGACCTCCTCCATCTACAGCACAATAAGCAACTATAACAAATAATTGTGCGGTAACCTCAAATGCACACCATCAAGAAAATGATATGGATGAAGACACATTAAACCTTACCCAAGCTGTGAGAGTGATTTATTGATATTCCCAGCTTCCTTCAAGCGCTCCCCTGCAGCACCAGTCGACTTTTGTCGTTCTGACCCAGCTAGATCAACAAGATTAATTCTACTTGATTTGAACCTGCTTATACCATCAGCTTTGCTCTATACAGGAAAAAAATCACCTTAGTATTCTTCTATCATAAAGAAGAGAGACTATCCAGTGAAGAAACAGAGACATTCAAGTTTTCTGTTGTTGTGTGTTGTTAGATTCCACATTCTTATTAGAATACTAATGAAGCAAATATTGTGAGCACAACTCACAAAGTCCCAATTGCTTAGCTGATAAAAGCGTGTTTAAACCATCTCAGCTCTTGATTTACATGTCTTCGAAAAATGGCATATATAAAATCTTCAATGTGTAAAAGCAAAAAAAAAAACTGCCATTTTTAAACCGCGGCAGCAATTACCTTGCATCGTGATTCAACAATACAAGTGAAAACACTGTGCGATCTGGAGCTTTCTGCATTTATACTAGTTGCACCTGTCCTCCTGTTGGACAATCCCTGCATTGTTTATTAATAGTCGCTGTAAATTTATTACTTTGAAAAATTAGCAAATTCAGACTTGAAAAATATTGAAATTGAGAACTGAGGAGAGACTTGAATATAACAAGTGAAAAAAGAATCTGCATCTATTTTTACCCCTGCCTAAATTACTAATTATGATCCTGCAGCTGTCAAAATTTTGGAATATACAAGATATAATGGACTGCTTTAAACTTTAGACAAATTAAATTAGTGTTAATGAATAAGTTTCAAAGAGATAGAAGATAAAACAAAACAAGCTATCATCTAGCAGGTTTCATATGTAAACCTCATCAACTAGTTAAGAGTTCAGACTTTCGAGGTTAGAAAAGGTTTCCTTATGCACATTTAGCTACAAGCCTTAACGTGATCCACCCTTATGTGCAAATACACATCATAGCTATGTAAGTATGCAGAGCACATATGCATGAGTGTATACAAGCGTAATTCTCAAAGCAATGTCTACGCATTGAAACTATTCCATGGTCCAAGAAAAATAACAGAACAAACCTTTATCAGGAGTTGTGTGACATCCTTCATTGAGCATACATACTCCTCGGTCAAATTTTCGACATATACACCAGATTTAATGTCTTCCCTTATCTGCAATGAGATCTCAGAAAGGGTCAAACGAAACTACTTTTTTTTCCTATTTTCCTGTTGCATATCAGTGTTCCTGTTACCTGGAGATTTCTTTGGCTTGGGTCCAACAAGTCCGTGATTTGTTCATTGTAAATCTGTGTGTGTATATATAGAGAGAGGGAGAGAGAGAGTAATGAGAATTAAGAAAAATTACAAGTTTACAAAATCAATTATGCCACCAATATAGTTTTTAGTAAGTTCACCTCTAGAAAGGAGGATCGGCACTGATAATTTAGCTGCTTATCCGCATGCTTAATTTGCTCCTAGAAGGAAATTGCAATGGCAAAGATTAGCGTAAATACACACTATATATTTTATCTTCAAAAGTTAGCCTGGAAGAGTGAACCTTACCTCATTGATACGGGAAAAGAGTCGCTCAAAAACTCGAGGAGTTAAGCCTTGCTGGTCACTTGATAAGTTCTCTTCCAACAAGGCGTTGGCTGGCCCCCACATGGTATAAGTCTTCCCACTCCCCGTCTAGTGAAATCAATTTAAAGATATTAATAAGCAGATTAAAAAAAATTGTGATGAGACATAAAACAAGTAATTAGGTACCTGTCCATAGGCAAATACAGAACTGTTGAATCCAGATAAACAATTTTCAACGAGAGGGACTCCGACAAGCTGGAACACATCCGGCTGCAAAGAAACAAGCATCAAGGTAAAGCCCTAAACAGTGTACCGTAATCAACCACCCTCAGCAAATAATTAAGTGGATAAGATCATTGCCTGAGTTGCCTCCGTGTCAGCAACCGAGTCAAATGTCATGGTTTGTCCATTTATTGACAAAGAATCATTGGCAACTTTCTGCACTATCATCTCCCCGTCTTCATCTTCCTTATTTAGAGGCCGCATTCGCACTACCACCTAATTCACAACATTCAACGAAGTTCATAAGCTCACAATCTATTATCAAACTACAGCTACTAAATAAATAATACTCAATGAATTTCGTCTTTTATGTTTAAATCCAATTTATTAGTTACTGAGAATTAAATCAAAATTATCATAAAGCCTGAATTAGTCACTCACTTTTTCCCCAAATTAGCAAATCCGGAATTTCTCTAAATAAATAAACAACAAGATCTAAAGAAAACCAAAACAAGCTTGCCAGGTCACCTTAACACCGGAATCGGAAACCCCGGGAACCATTTCCGGAAAAGACTCCACGGCAAGCTTTCGCTTGAGAGGGTTAGGCGGCCGCGGCGGCAACGGACTCTTCATCTTGGCCGGTGACGGGAAAGGTTGAAGCGAGTTCAAATCTGACGGCGGAGCATTTTCTTTGGACGATTTTTGCCTCCGCAATGTCTTTGATTTTGACGAATTAGGGTTCGGAGACGAGGACGGCGACGGCGACGGCGAGTCATTCGCGTGAATTTCTCTGAAGATTGTGTTTCTAGGAAGCATAGAGCGCTTCATTGTTCAAAATTTACAGAGGGTAAAGGGTTTGTTCGAACAAGATCGCGAAATTGAAGGAGTTAATATCACAAAGAATAAATAATAGAAGGGGGAGAAATCAGAAAAGTAGCCGTTAGAGATCGGGAAATTTTTGAATTTGATCGAGTGAAGAAGGTATGTGGTGTAATTTTTTAAAATATATGTTGGATCTGGAGCGTTTTATTTCAGAGTTTTTTAAGCCCAACCAATGGGCCCACTCCAGCTAATCAATTAAGTTTGATGGAAGGGATTGTACTGAGAGGGTAAATTAGTTTATAAAATATGAAATTTAATGATAAAATGAGCGTAAAAAAATAATTCTGTTTTCGTACAGTTTAATTTTAAAAGAATATAAGATAACATTAATTATGCTTTTAAATATTAGCGTTTATTAGAGATGATAATTTTTCTCATCACAGTGAAATCTTATCTTATTTGGGATGGTATTTAAAACATATTTTTGTGTCCCGTTTTAAAAACGGGACGGAAAAAGTCAAAAAAATTGTCCCGAAAACTCAAGTGGAATGAGACAACGGGATGCAACGATATTTAACAGGATCGGAAATGATTTAACGGGATGTGACACAGGACCATGGTGATTTTTATCTCAAAAAAATATAACGGGTTGGGATTAGAACGATTTTTCATCCCGGTTTCATAAACAAGATGGGACTGTGATTGGAAAATCTTGTCTCGTCTCATTCCATCAAAAAAGAGACGGGACAATACACAAAAATTATCACAAAAACTCGAGTGGGACGGGAAAATGGGATGCTACGAGATTTAGCGAGATGGGAAAGGTCTAACGGATGAGAGACAAGACTTGGACGATTTTTTGTCCCAAAAAATATTACGGGTCAGGATTGAAATATTTTTTCATCCCAATTTCATATACATAACGAGACAGGAAACAAATCTCGTCTCATTTCATCACGTCTCATTAGACCCGGGCGGCGGTTCGGTTCGGTTTCGAACCGAACGGTTACATCCGGTTCGGTTTCAGTTCCACGCTAAATGTGGAATCAGAACCGTAATCGGAACCCGAACCGTTCGGTTCCGGTTCTATTCAGTTTTTTCTGTTGCTTTATTGAAAATAAAGAAATTAAGATTAATAAAATAATATATTTTAAAAATTATGAATTTGAATTTATATAATAAACTTACATTACATAATTACATTAAATTACAAATAAAATTCTTATCTAAAAAATTTTAAAAAAAAATTAAATTTTAAAGAGCTTGAACGTAAATTTTTAAAATGTAAGTTGCATACGTATCATCCATGGGTGAGAGAAATCAAAGCTTACGTAGTTCCATTATATTTTAAAGATATTTCCCTCATTGTAATTTTACAATTATTTAAATATTTAATTATCAATCATCATCAGTGTCTGTTGATCCTTCAGCTCCAGTTCCGCTTGCACTTGCAGATGCATTATCGAACAAGTCTTCAAATTCATCAGGGGCATCTTCTTATTACCTCATATTAGCTCGGGTCCAATCATCCACACATGTTGTTGCTTATATAATGCTTGGATGTAATGAATATCGTCTGACTTCCAAAATATTGCCTCCCATGCTAAAGGTTTGCTCAACCGCAATGGTGGAAACATGTACTGTCAATATCTCTTTAGCAATAATTGATAATACATTATATACATTTTGATGTCGGTTCCATCATTCAAGGATTTGAAATTTTTTACTAACTAAACTTTCAGTTGAACACTCAAAATTTGTAGATAAATAATTATATAATTCTGAATTATTAGTCGTGTTATTCCTATATTTTTTATTTCATTGTAATAACCAACTATCATATGCGCTAAGTCTTGATTGCATTACGGTCGTTTCATTACTACTAGATTGTTCAACTGATTGCAAGTTATATCTTCTAACATAATCATTAAATAACTATATTAAATCAATTTTTATTTTAGCTGTTATTATTAAAATATCAATTTCATCTAATATTCATAAATATCAATCAATAAGCGGGTAAAACACTATTAAAACATTCTAATTTAAATTTAGGATAAAAAACAACAGCAATAAGATAAAGTAAAAAAAAATGTATTTAAAATAATGCAACTATTTTCGTTTCATAACATTAATAGCTTCAAACAAAACAATATCATTATAATCACGACTATCAACATGTTCATCGAGAGTACGAACAATATTCAAACTTTCAAGAATAAATAAATGTGTTGTATGATAATAAATTCCGCAAAAAATTTGTGTAGCATCATTAAACACTTTTAAAATTTCTAATTTTTTTCACAAATTTCCCATTTACTATGAAAAAGTGTGATATGTTGAATATTTTGAGGAAAAAACTACATAATGCATCTTTGTATTGCAAAGCTTGACATAAAATAAAATAAGTTGAATTCCAACGTGTTGGAACATCTCGTGAAAATTTTATCGGTTTAATACCATTAAATTTACAAAACTTGACCCATTTTCTCATAACTTGATAATATGATCAGATACAATTAAGTGCTTTTTTAATATGATCAATGAAATATGTTAATTTTTCTAAACCATATTGAACACATAAATTAAGGACATGACATGTGCAACGAACATGAAAAAAAAATGACCCTCTAAATCTGGTTCGTATATTTCTATTAAATCAGTGATTGATGCAGTATTTGCAGATGTATTATCAAATCCAACTGTTAAAATTTTGCCAAATAAACCATATTTATCAAAAATTACTTTCATCATTTTATAAATATTTTGTGCAGTATGTTGTTCATCAAAAACTCTTCATTTTTGCATGTTGCATAATGCATCAATCCAACGACAAGTCACACCCATGTATGAGTATGTTCGCCAATTATCACTTCAAATATCAGAACAAATAGATAGACGCCATTTAATATCTATAAATATTTCATTTAAAATAAATTTACCAATTTTATATAATTTAAAAAGTTGATATTTTGTTGTATTTCTAATCATTTTACATGCAGCAGGATTTAAATCATTTTGAACGTAATTAGTAAAAGTAAATTTTCCACCAAAACTTAAATAAAGATGTATCATACAAGTTAATTTAGCAAATTCTTCTCTATTTTTAGCATCCGAATATTTAAATAAATTTAAAGCACTCGTACCTCTACTAGATGATGCGTTTGCGTCGTATCAAGTCAAAGTTCAACCGGATGATGTCTTTCCAGGTATTTGATCATATTGTCGTATTCACCATAAAATTTGTAAGAAATCTCACAATAATTACATATTGCCCTTGAACCTATTGATGTATACAATATGATTAGTAATGAGACGGTCTCATTACTAACCCTATTGTATACATCAACTTATAAACTAACAAAACTACACACCAAACGGTGCCTTCAAGTAATGTTATTTGACCCACTTAATTTATCTTACTAGCTCTCATTTCCCAATTAACTTCGTTAATTTTCAAAATTACTTTTATAAAACAAAGATATTATTTATTTTCATTTTCTTTTCTCTCTCATTCTATCTTCCTCACTCAAGTTCTTGAAATATGAACTTTTAATCTCTCGTATCTATCTCATTTTTTTTGGTATTAAATTTTATTTATAAATCGATGGACACTGAAATAAATCGGTGTAATAAATATATGCAATAATAAAAGTATAGTTTCAGATTTTTAGTAAAATAATTTGAGATATTTGATTAAAGAATTTTAATCAATATCTCGACATTATTGGAGTTTGGAGCTACGAGTTTATTTGGTCTCATACTAGCTTGCTAGTTGCTACACTATAGGAAATCTTAATATAACTGGATAGTCCAATTATGAACTCACATGCATACCTATAAATTATGATAAAATATTAATACGATTAACAATTAATTTAAATCACCCTTGAAAATCGTATTAAATTTTTTAATATAAAGTTTTCAATACATATGAATATGAGATTATCAAATATAAAATTTAAAGAGTTTAAATTATCTTTATTTATTTATTTAATATTTGATTAAATAATTTTATAATTTGGTTTCAAAATAAATACCTAATATTAGATATTATGTATTTAATTAATTAAATTAAAAAAAGGAGGTGGTCACGCCGATGTGGTGTTTTAGGGTTAGGAATTATTTTTGTAAGTTGATTACAATTAAACAACCACAATCATAAGTATAAAAGGGAAACTAATTATCTTTTATTAACATAATAAACAAAAAACAAAACCCTAGCCATTATTTTTCTTCTCTAAAAAAATAAAAATAAATAACAGTGACCAGTGATGGGCAATTTGTGATTTTTCAAGTTTCTGAAATTTTGGTAATTCTATTGCTTCGGTCAAAATAGTATTATTGTTATTAAAATATATCAAAAACAAATCGTTAGGGATGAAAAAAATCTTCACGGAGATGGAGCATGAAGTAAGAAGATATTTTTTTATATTTATTGATTAGATGAGTTAGATATGAGTATTGATATTCTTATTCAAATATAAATAAAGTCACCGTATGAATGGGGACTTGAACAAGGTCTCAGAGCCGCACATTATGAGTAGGTAAATATATAATTTTCGTATCCATTGATTTAATGAAGTAAATAAGATAATTGGCACACACAACTGTTCATAGTTTTTGGATTAAATTGACTAATGCTAAATTAATTGTCTTCATTTGGTCTCCTTTCGGTCTCTCCTTTCTTCATAAAATAATAATAATAATAATAATAATAATAATAATAATAATAATAATAATAATAATAAGTTGAAGATGATATAAATATGATACCAAATAATAAAATAATGTATAAATAATTATCAAACTAATTAATTTGGGAAATTATAAAAAACAGTAAAAAAAAAGTAATATATATCACAAGTAGCAATTATTATGTTTTTATTATCTAATTGGCCATAACTCTATTTGGATAAAATTATTCTTGAAACCAACTATAACCATGATGTATGCTCATCTAAAATTGATATTTTATCGAACACCTTATGTGCTTTATTAATATTTATTATTTTTTAATAAAATATAATATATTTAATCTTCATCATTCTACGTATATATTGTCCGAGTGGATTTCATCAAATTATTTTGAAAAATAATCTAAAAAAATGAGAAATAATAATTATATCTAATTTTTTGAAGTTTAAATATAGAAGTTGAGGAAAATTATACTTAATAATCTAGTAAATGTTTGTGGAGAGAACTGAAACTTGTTGGAAAGATGTGTTTTTTAAGTTTGGAAGATATATTGGTCTAAAAATAATTCATCTTGCTAATTTTTATAAAAAAAAAATAAAATAAGTAACCACTAGTTGTGAAAGTTGATATATTTTTTTATCTACTTTTTATAATTTCCCAATTAATTTATAAAATTTTAACCCTTTATTCAAGAACGAGAACCTCTTTATTTTTTCATCATTTCGAAGATTCAACTTCAATTTCATATGACACCATAGGTAAATACAATATAAAATAGCATGTTTTTTTGTTGTAATCGAGATGTTCATGTTAGAAGCTGAAATTCAGTTACGTTAGTTAAGTTTATTATGCTTTGTTATGTTAGTTCTTGTTTCAGTGTGATTTCACAAGTAGTTATCTTTATTTAGCATGTACAGAAAAATTAGAAAATGGGGTTAGTGGGTGGTTATGCTTGTTCCGAGTCTCACGGCTCAACTGTTGTACATATTCTGATTTCAGCAAATTAATGAAGTTGTCAGTTTGCCCCACTCTGTTTGTAACATGTGGTATCAGAGCTTTTGCAAACTGTAAACAACAACTTCAAGATTTGGGTAACCGTCTGTCTGATTTACAGACTGCATCTGGAAACACAGAGAGATCTACAATCACTGGGAAAGGGAGACACAAGAGTATTGTGAGATTCTTAGAATGAAGTGTACGAGTGTTGAGAGGTTGTTCAAAATGACAGAGAATAGTCATTTTGCACAGGTTTGTATCCCTAAGTTTGATGGGGATTTCGATCACTGGAGTCTTTTAATGGAAAATTTACTTAGATCCAAAGAGTTTTGGGGAGTGGTAGTTGATGGTTTCAAGGAACCAGACGAGGGAGAAGTGCTAACTGCAGCCCAATCTAAGGCACTGGAGGAGTTGAAATTGAAAGACTTCAAGGCTAAGAACTATTGTATAGTTCCATTGACAAGACAATCCTAAAAACAATCACTATGAAAGGCACATCAAAGGAACTCTGGGATTCAATGAGGAATAAGTTCCAAGGAAATGCGAGAGTGAAACGAGCACAACTTCAAACACTTAGAAGGGATTTTGAAGTGTTAGAAATGAAGGATGGTGAGTCAGTTAATGACTACTTTGGCAGAGTCATGGTGGTGGCCAATGCCATGAGGAACTGCGGAAAGACGATTGAAGATGTGAAGGTGGTCGAGAAAATTCTTCGTACTCTCACAGAGAAATTCAACTACATAGTCTGCTCCATTGAGGAATCAAAGGACATAGACACTTTGTCAGAAGATGCACTGCAAAGTTCGTTACTCGTCCATGAACATAAGTTCGGCAAGAACATGGAGAAGAGGATCAAGCATTGAAGATTACTCATGAAGGAATGGTAGTCGTGGAGGTCGAGGATCAGGCAGAGGAAATTCTCGAGGCAGAGGCCGAAGTAGAGGGGAAGATATTGGAGTCGTGACACCGTCGAGTGCTACAACTGTCACAAATTAGGGCATTTTAAGAATGAATGTCCCAACTGGACGCCTCAACAAGCACATTATACACATACCCATCAGCCTTCAGATGATATGACAGAAGAAATACTGCTCATGGCGACTACTGAACAAGAAACTGAATCTGTGAAAGAGGATCAAAAGAATCATCAAAAAGTTGGTGGTTTCTAGACTCAGGCTGCAGTAATCATATGAGTGGGCACAAGAAATGGTTCTTAAACCTTGATTTAAGTTTCAAGTGTTTTGTCAAGTTGGGTGATGGAAACAAATTGGAAGTTATTGGGAAAGGCAATGTTCGAATAGTGACTGAGAAAAGGCCTCTGATTATCCAGGATGTGTTTCATGTGCCTGGATTAAACACAAACTTGCTAAGTGTGAGACAACTGCAAGAAAATGGATTATCTTTTCTTATCAAAGACAATACTTGCAAAGTATTTCATAAAGAGGTTGGTCTTCTGCTGAACATTAACATGAAAACTAATAGAATGTTTGTGTTGCACACTGGAGTTAGAATGAAAGACAGCAGCAGTGGAAGTCATGTTTACAGATCACAGGGACAGAAGAGAGTTCTTTAAGCTTGTGGCACCGCAGATTTGGTCACTTGAACCAATAGAGTTTGATGACACTTGAGAGAAAGAATCTAGTCACAGGAATGCCAAGCTAAAGGGAGAATCTGAACTGTGCTCTACCTGTTTGATTGGGAAACAGCATAGGCAATCTTTTCCTAAGAAAAGTGACTGGAAAGCAACACACAAACTGCAGCTTTTGCATGTTGATTTATGTGGTCCCATAACTCCAGCTTCTGTTGGTGGAAAGAGATACATACTTACCATCATAGATGATTACAGTAGAAAATTGTGGGTGCATTTTCTGCAGGCCAAATCTGAACCTTTGATGTGTTTAAAAGGTTTAGAGCAAGAATTGAGAAGGAATCTGGTTGCTCTATAGTCTGTCTTAGAACTGATAGGGGAGGAGAGTTCACCTGAATGATTTCAAAACTGAATGTGATAATGCAGGGATTAGAAGACAACTCATAGCTGCACTCACTCCTCAACAGAATGGGATAGCTGAAAGGAAAAAATAACCATAATGAACATGGTTCGTTGTATGTTGAAAGGTATGCAAGTTCCTGCATATTTTTGGGCTGAGGCTGTGGCATGGACTACTCATGTGTTAAATAGAAGTCCAACTTCAGCAAATGATGACATGACTCCTCAAGAGATCTGGACAGGAGCACCTCCATATGTTGACCATTTTAGAGTGTTTGGATGTGTGTCACATGTTCATATACCAGATCAACAAAGGAAAAAACTTGATGACAAAAGCTGTAAAGGGATATTTTTAGGTATCTCTTCAGAATCTAAGGCTTACAAGATTTACAATCCTAACACAAAGAAGGTTGTGATAAGCAGAGATGTAATCTTTGATGAACTACATGGATGGAATGAAGTGTTGAGCAAGAAGACACTTCCAGTGTGCTTGTGTGTGATGATTGTGATGAGAATTCAGGTGATGAGGTAATCATTTCAGCAGAAAATACAGCATCACCTGTTACTTCCAGTCCAGATACCAGCTTGCCCCTTGCTCCATCTCAGAATCCCTCATCTAATTCAGATGATAATACTGAAGTTCTTTTGCGACCTCAGATTTGGAACCTAGAACTCGAAGACCTCCAACTGACCGGCGTAAACACACACGTATAACGCAAGCGCACGTATCGTTCAAGTAGTATAAAAGTATCGATCCCACGAGGACTTAATTCCTACTGTTGTTATTAATTATTGAATCTATTTATTTACAAATATCTAATTAAAGGGAGAAGAGAATGATTGTTTGATTGGTTGAAAGTGGTTTTACAAAATAAATAAATAAATAAAAAGACAAAAGAAAATACTAAGGAAAATAACAAAAGACACAAAGATCTAGGGTTGTGATTTCTTTTAATATCATTTTAAAGATGAAGTGGTTATCTTAAAGTTGGTAAATATATTGATTTATTAACCTGGAACACTAAATTATGTGTAAGCCTCTGTCGATGGTCAGACACAAATACCCAGTTTAACCCAATTGAACCATATGTCTATGTCAACCAAATTATCTGGATTCATTAAGTTTAAGTTCCAATTATGGCTACCCCGCCCGACAGGTATATTCCTATCCTGTAAGGAAATCTATTAAAGGGTTATCTATCCTCAAGGAATATCGTGGGTTATTAAGTCTAAGGCTGAAACCTAAAATCCCTATGTCTAGTTCATTTTAGATTTACCATATCAATTTTATTAATGGCCAGTTTTAAAAAGCATTAAGATTAAGACTCAATAAATAAATCTTTATATTACCCAAATTATAATTTAACCCCTTATAAACCGGTGTGATTAAAAGTCATCACACCTCAGAAAACTAACACATAACTAGGACTAGTAAATACATAAAAGTAAAAGACATAAAGTAAAAAGCTGAAAAATAAATTACAATAAAATAAAATGCTAATGTAAAAGGAATTACTTTTACTACTACTAATTTAGATATCTCCCATAAAATAATATATAAACGTGTTAAATTTACCAACCGACCAGTCTGGCGGTATCCTGATTAAGTCAAATTAAGTCCAACCAACCATTAAGGCGGAACCAAAAATAAATTTACCAACCGACCAGTCTGGCGGTATCCGTGATTAGTCAGGTTTAAACCAGATTAAAATTAAATTACCAACCGACCAATATAGCGGTATTCCTTATTAAGTCAATATTTAAAATAGTTAATATATTATTTTTAAGGGAGATTAATCTAAATAGCAATAGTAGAAGAATTACCTTTCACCCTAGCTGAAAAAGTTACTTCAACATGGTGAATAGTAAAAACTGTAAAAAGTAAAAAGTAAAAATTAAATTACTATTATTACAACAGTAATTAAAATTATTTACAAAACTAAAAATTAAAAACTAAAAAAAAAAATAAAAATTCTAGAGAGAGAAACTCTCTCTAGAGAGAGAAATTAAGAGAGAGAGAAGTGTACTAAAAACTGAAATTCGGCCTCTATTTATAGTAAAATTTTTCACTGTTTGGGCACTGTTCGCGCGTCGCGACTCCAAGGACCTGCGCGTCGCGACGCTGGATTCATCGACGTGGCACAATGAGAAGGCGACACGTCATCAAGGCGGCTGACTGTACATGCGACACGTGTCAAGGCGGCTAATTCTCAATTATTGTGATGACGTCATCGATGACGTGGCGATGACATGGCGCTGACGTGGCGTAGGCGTGTTTGCATTTGTCGGCACAATAGGATTGCGACACGTGGTGACACGTGTCAAGTTGTGATTGGCTGAGGCTGACGTGGCATGTTGACTCGGTGACCTGCTGACGTGGACGAAGATGTGGCATGACACGTGGCAAGGTTGACTCGTTGACCGCTGACATGGCTGATGACGAGGCGACACGTGTCAGTCTGAGTGTCGGCAGCATATGATGATGACACGTGGCACGGCGCATGTTAGCAGATCGGCTGTGATGGTGACACGTGGCAAGGCGCATTTTAGCAAAGTCAAAACTTATCAAATTGTTGACCGTTGACCAGGTGCATGTTAGCAAATCCGGCTCACGTTGGGCGTCGCGGCGCGCTGTGCTTCAGCGTCGCGACGCGTAAAAGACGAAAATAACCATGTTGACGCATTTTTGTCCGGTTTTGCCCCAAATTACCTCCAGTGCTGTCCAAACTTTATTTATCTGCAAAATAACAATAAAACACATCAAAACGTTCATAAAGCTCAAGAAACTATACAAAATATTAAGTTAAATGAGTGGGAAATAGTGATATAAATACCACTCATCACACCCCCAAACCTAACATTTTGCTAGTCCTCGAGCAAAATACATATAAAATTTAACTAAGCCACTTTCGTAGGGATCACGGTTGCATTTAGCATATGCAACAAGCCTTTAAACCCCTAGGTGTCCTTAGTGGACGAGTGTAGTCTCGTGAGGGTTTACAGCAATGATACCCACAAACATTTTACAAAAGTAAAAAGGTATTAAAACTAATGCACACAAAAGCAAAAAGACAAGCGAAAAGAGAATAAAGAAAGTTAGTGACTAATCAGGTGAAAATTCTACTCCAAGTTACTAATTGTTTTGTTTCTTTCTAAATTACCGAATAAGTAAATTCTCCGTTTCTTTTTACCATTCTTCATATACACAGCTAACAGAATATTAATCAACTCATTTTTTTTGCCCACAACAGTCATAAGTGCAGTTGATAAGAGAGTAATATTTTTGTCCTAAAGTTCTATCAGATTTCACACCCTTTTGTAGCAATGGAATAATTTTTCTGATTTTTTTTTTTTGATTTTTCTCTATTTTTTATTTTTATACAATACATTCCGTCTATGTAGCGAGCTTTGGGTCGGTGGCTCCCAAACCAGTTGGCTTTAGGGCACCAGGTGTTAAGACACCCCTACGAACTTAATTACTCAGACTTCAGATATATATATATAATATATATATATATATATATATTTTGCAGCATCTTTGATCCATGTAGCGAGCTTTGGGCCAATGACTCCCAAACCAGTTGATTTTAGGGCACTAGGTATTAAAATACCCTTACAGACTTAATAACTCGGATCTCGGATGTTTTTTTTTTTTTTTTTTTTTTTTTTACTCCATCACTATTTAGAGATGCTTCCTCCAATTAAACTATAGCACGGAATATTACAAACTTTTCAATTTTAGCTCATGTCCGTATGTTTCCATGTAAGTTTATAATACCTGTCAACTGAACATATGAAGATTCATTTTAGTCAGATTTATGGAGAATTCACAAATTAAATAATTCAAAATGAAATAAACAAAAAATAACTTATTTCGAAATAGGTTTGAGATACGTCTCAGGAGCGGAAATTCCTTACTCGGCTATCTTTTACCAATTCCACCTTTTTAGTCAAAAAAAAACACAAACATGCAAAATATTTTTGTAATTTTTGAAAATTTTTCAATTTTTTTTTTTTTTTTGGCAAAACCATGTCTTGCGACGGATAAATCCATAAGGACGCCTCTTAAGAAGTGTCTTTTTACTCGGTCGTCTCCTGGATCAACTTTGTATCTTCGTGATTTTGTCAAATTTTTATTTTGTAAAAATCCCGCTTGTACTGGCTTGCTTTGTCCTGATAAATTCCATTTTAATTTTTCCTGCAAAACTCACACACAAATTAAAAAGTTCACACAAAATATGAAAATAAATTACAACAAAATTGCATGGGTTGCCTCCCTGCTAGCGCTAAATTTTTCGTCTTCAGCCAGACGTGAATGAAATCCATATGTTAAGGAGGTTTCAATGTCGTTTTGTTTGTGTCCGATTAAAGACAATCCCGTGAGCGTTGCTTTTGAATGGTCTCTTCCAACGGTAAAGTGGCAAAATGAGTTTTGTCTCATTCAGTGCTCGTGCCACCTTTTTAACTTTTTTTGCTCCAGTGGTTCCTGCAAAGAAAGAAAGAAAATTAGGAGGTCTCGTATGGTGTTTGACTTGGAATGGAAATTCCATTCTGTCAAGCTTCTGGGTGATATCTTTGATTTGCACTCCCCAAAACAGCGATGTTTTTCCTGAATGCTCTGGATTTTTATTAAGTTCTGACAGTTGCTCCTCCATTTGCTCTGTTTCTAGCTCCACTGAGATGGATGAAAAGATGAGTCAGACATTAGGTCTTCATCCTCTGATTCGGGTGTGAATGATTGGCTCAAGTTGATCTTCTTCAAACATTTGTGCAAAACATTCTCCAAGATCTTCATTTTGAGGATACAGAATTCCATCCTCAACTTTTGATGCAGTTGGTACAAAATTTCAGCTTCATCCTCGTCAGAATCTGAATAATAGAAATCAAATCGAGACTTTGCCGGTTCAAGTTCCTGAACTGATACATCTGATTGTTGATACTGCTCAGCCTCCTCCTCTGTTGAAATGTCATTATAAAATGATCCGTACTCGAAGGCTTCATCAGTGTCATCTGAGAATGGTCCTTGAGGTATATAGTTCTGATTTTCTGTGAATTGTCTGATCTGATCTGTCATTCTCTGTATGGATTCTGTTTGACTCTGAACTTGTGCATCAAATTGAGCTGCTTGTTCCTTGAACATGTGAATTAATTGATCTTCCTCGGATGGTTCTGGTTCTTGATAAGGATCGAAGGAAGATGGTGGATAAGATGGAAAATGTGATTCTGTGAAATATGTTGGCTCATCATACCATGATTGTCTCCAGAAATTCTCCCACTCTGATCGATATATACATTGATCGCTCGGGTGGTTACTATCACAAATCACACATCTCCCCATTTCGTTCTGATGAACAAATGTAGCATTGCTTGGTTCTGGCATCCAGTGATAATTATTGGGCTCGACAACAGGCCACAGAAAACCGGACTGTTGCTCCCAGATGTGGGGTGTATCTTCTTGTGAAGCACGTAGTCTTTCAATCTCCCAGTAATGTTCCATTTTTAAGTCACCTGAAATCAAAAGAAAGAAATAAAAATTACAGATAAAAATAAAGAAAATTAGATACAAGTAAATTAGATAGCTTCAAAATTAATAACTCAAGAAATATAAGTCCCCGGCAACGGCGCCAAAAACTTGACCGGCGTAAACACACACGTATAACGCAAGCGCACGTATCGTTCAAGTAGTATAAAAGTATCGATCCCACGAGGACTTAATTCCTACTGTTGTTATTAATTATTGAATCTATTTATTTACAAATATCTAATTAAAGGGAGAATAGAATGATTGTTTGATTGGTTGAAAGTGGTTTTACAAAATAAATAAAATATATAAAAAGACAAAAGAAAATACTAAGGAAAATAACAAAAGACACAAAGATCTAGGGTTGTGATTTCTTTTAATATCATTTTAAAGATGAAGTGGTTATCTTAAAGTTGGTAATATATTGATTTATTAACCTGGAACACTAAATTATGTGTAAGCCTCTATCGATGGTCAGACACAAATACCCAGTTTAACCCAATTGAACCATATGTCTATGTCAACCAAAATTATCTGGATTCATTAAGTTTAAGTTCCAATTATGGCTACCCCCGCCCGACAGGTATATTCCTATCCTGTAAGGAAATCTATTAAAGGGTTATCTATCCTCAAGGAAGATCGTGGGTTATTAAGTCTAAGGCTGAAACCTAAAATCCCTATGTCTAGTTCATTTTAGATTTACCATATCAATTTTATTAATGGCCAGTTATTAAAAAAGCATTAAGATTAAGACTCAATAAATAAATCTTTATATTATCCAAATTATAATTTAACCCCTTATAAACCGGGTGATATTAAAAGTCATCACAACCTCAGAAAACTAACACATAACTAGGACTAGTAAATACATAAAAGTAAAAGACATAAAGTAAAAAGCTGAAAAATAAATTACAATAAAATAAAATGCTAAGGTAAAAGGAATTACTTTTACTACTACTAATTTAGATATCTCCCATAAAATAATATATAAACTTGTGTTAAATTTACCAACCGACCAGTCTGGCGGTGGTATCCTGATTAAGTCAAATTAAGTCCAACCAACCATTAAGGCGGAACCAAAACCAAAAATAAATTACCAACCGACCAGTCTGGCGGTATCCGTGATTAGTCAGGTTTAAACCAGATTAAAATTAAATTACCAACCGACCAATATAGCGGTATTCCTTATTAAGTCAATATTTAAAATAGTTAATATATTATTTTTAAGGGAGATTAATCTAAATAGCAATAGTAGAAGAATTACCTTTCACCCTAGCTGAAAAGTTACTTCAACATGGTGAATAGTAAAAACTGTAAAAAGTAAAAAGTAAAAATTAAATTACTATTATTACAACAAGTAATTAAAATTATTTACAAAACTAAAAATAAAAACTAAAAATAAAAAAATAAAAATTCTAGAGAGAGAAACTCTCTCTAGAGAGAGAAATTAAGAGAGAGAGAAGTGTACTAAAAACTGAAAATTCGGCCTCTATTTATAGTAAAATTTTTCACTGTTTGGGCACTGTTCGCGCGTCGCGACTCCAAGGACCTGCACGTCGCGACGCTGGATTCACGTGGCACAATGAGAAGGCGACACGTCATCAAGGCGTGACTGACTGTACATGCGACACGTGTCAAGGCGGCTAATTCTCAATTATTGTGATGACGTCATCGATGACGTGGCGATGAACATGGCGCTGACGTGGCGTAGGCGTGTGTTGCATTTGTCGGCACAATAGGATTGCGACACGTGGTGACACGTGTCAAGTTGTGATTGGCTGAGGCTGACGTGGCATGTTGACTCGGTGACCTGCTGACGTGGACGAAGATGTGGCATGACACGTGGCAAGGTGACTCGTTGACCGCTGACATGGCTGATGACGAGGCGACACGTGTCAAGTCTGAGTGTCGGCAGCATATGATGATGACACGTGGCACGGCGCATGTTAGCAGATCGGCTGTGATGGTGACACGTGGCACGGTGCATTTTAGCAAAGTCAAAACTTATCAAATTGTTGACCGTTGACCAGGTGCATGTTAGCAAATCCGGCTCACGTTGGGCGTCGCGGCGCGCTGTGCTTCAGCGTCGCGACGCGGTAAAAGACGAAAATAACCATGTTGAGCATTTTTTGTCCGGTTTTGCCCCAAATTGCCTCCAGTGCTGTCCAAACTTTATTTATCTGCAAAATAACAATAAAACACATCAAAACGTTCATAAAGCTCAAGAAACTATAAAAATATTAAGTTAAATGAGTGGGAAATAGTGATATAAATACCACTCATCACCAACTCACCTTAATATTTATGAATTAGGCTTCTGTCAAACAAATGTCTATGCTATGATGGTGTCCTCTGAAGAGCCTCAGTTTTACGAAGAAGCAGTGAATGAGGACAAATGGAAGGAGGCAATGCAAAAGAAGTTGGAAGCTATTGAAAGAAATGATACATGGCAGCTCACTGATTTGCCATATGGAGTGAAACAGATAGGAGTTAAATGGGTCTTTAAGACAAAGCATAAGGAGGATGGCACTATTGACAAATACAATGCAAGACTTGTGGCTAAGGGGTATGCTAAAAAACAAAGGATATACTATAATGAAGTCTTTGCCCCTGTAGCCAGATGGGATACAATTAGAATTTTCTTGGCATTTGCTGCACATCATGGCTATCCAGTGTGTCAGTTGGATGTCAAAAGTGCTTTCTTATATGGAGAACTCACCGAGGATGTATATGTTGAGCAACCACAAGGGTTTGTAGTTGCTGGGGAGGAAAATAAAGTGTACAAGCTTAAGAAAGCACTCTATGGGTTGAAACAGGCCCCACAAGCATGGTACAGCAGAATTGAGCAGCATTTTATTCAAACTGGCTTTGAGAAGTGTACCTATGAGCACACACTTTTCATAAAGAAGCAAGGAGCCAACTTTCTATTGGTTAGTCTTTATGTGGATGATGTTATGTATACAAGCAATAATTCTGATTTGCTTGAGGAGTTTAAAGTATCTATGAACAATGAGTTTGAAATGACAGATTTAGGGAAGATGAGATACTTTCTTGGAGTTGAGGTGATTCAGAATGAGAAAGGTGTGTTCATTGTTCAGAAGAAGTATGCAAAGAAGATTCTTGAGAGGTTTCAGTTGGCCGAGTGCAATGCTGTGCATAATCCCATGGTTCCTGGAACTAAGTTGTCTCTGCAAGGAGATAATGTTGAAGCTGATTCAACATAGTACAAGCAGCTAATAGGATGTCTCCTATACATCACTGCCACCAGACCCGATCTCATGTATACAGTATGTCTTCTCAGCAGGTATATGCAATCTCCTACAAGACAGCACATGTTGGCAGCAAAAAGAGTTTTAGATATCTGAAAGGAACTCTCAACTATGGTATATGGTACAAGAGATGTATAAGACAATGAAGTTTGTTGGGCTATACAGACAGTGACTATGCTGGAGATATTGATGACAGAAAGAGTACAAGCGGGTATGTTTTCTTCTTAGCTGGAGGAGCTGTATCCTGGGCATCCAAAAAACAACCTGTAGTCACACTCTCTACAACAGAGGCAGAATTTGTGGCTGCTGCTTACTGTGCTTCTCAGTGTGTGTGGCTAAGAAGAATTTTAGAAGTGATTGGTTGGGAATCATGTGTGCAGCAAGGGACAACTATTCTTTGTGACAACAGCTCTACAATCAGGCTATCAAGGAATCCAATTCTCCATGGAAGAAGTAAGCATATTGATGTGAGGTTCCACTTTCTTAGAGACTTGGTTGAAGATGGAATTGTGGCACTCGAGCACTGTGGAACTCAGGAACAGACTGCGGATGTGACGACAAAAGCACTCAAATTATACACTTTCCAGACTCTCAGAACCAAGCTGGGAATGTGTGAGATCGATGAATTTCTGGCATAGAATGCAGGAGTGAACTGAAGATGAAGTTTAAAGAGGCTTCAGTTCAGGGGAGGATGTTAGAAGCTGAAATTAAGTTACGTTAATTAAGTTTATTATGCTTTGTTATGTTAGTTCTTGTTTCAGTGTGTTTCACAAGTAGTTATCTTTATTTAGCATGTACAGAAAAATTAGAAAATGGGGTTAGTGGGGGTTATGCTTGTCCGAGTCTCATGGCTCAACTGTTGTACATATTCTGATTTCAGCAAATTAATGAAGTTGTCAGTTTGCCCCACTCTGTTTGTAACAGTTCATACCAATTTATACGCACTTCGATTAATTCTCGTGACCCGTGCTTCATGTCCTCATAAATTTCTCAATACAAATAATGGTAAGTCGCTGATTTTTTATATCAGGGGATATGACTTCAAAGAAAATACATATAGTGAGATTCGAATATTAAATTTAAGAGAGGGAAAACCATCAATTCTAATGTTTTTACCATTGTATGTTACCAAATTTTGTTTTTAAGGAGAGCAACAAAGAATCTTTCGATAATTTATTATAAAATTATCACATTTATAAATATAGTTTTAAAATGAATTAATGAAAGGCGTTTATGTATTTGAATGACATCGTCAGTTATATTATTTGTCATCAACTTGTTTTTATTATGCTTTAAAAAAAATGTACAAGTAAATCAGTTATATCTTACTTTTTTTGAAATCGTTGGAAACCTCATCGCCAAACCACCAATTTCGGGTTTAAGCGGAGCAGATAAAATATATGGCTGTCCCAGGCTCTTATAAGAAACGCATTTCTGGATTCAAATACAAGACCTCAAAATAAGATCCTGAACCCTATACCACCAAGTCACAATGACCCAGTTATATCATTTTCACGTTTCCACTTCATTTTCAAATGACCTGTTATTTTAGCATACGATGGCACGACTCTGTCCATTGTGGGCCGTGATGGGTTTGTGTCATTCCAAGCACGACAATGGGCTTTGTTTTGGTATGGGACTATAATGGGCCCACGGACATTCATTAATTTTTAATAATTTAAATAAAACATTTATATTTCAAAAATCAAAGAAAATGTTAAAAAAATAAAAATTTCAATAACAAATGCCTATCCGGGGTTCCAATACACATTATATTAAAGCCTCCCACAATGCAGTTCTTGAGCGTTGGATGTAAATTTAAAGCAAAATTAAAATATATTGTTGACGGCTGGTTTTCGTCTCAGTGATAATAACAGAATACCCGGGATTAACCTTCCCTCAGCAGTGAATTTGTTTGGTTACGGGAAACCAAAAGCAAACTTTGATAGAAGGAGAAGAGCACGCAGATTGACACAGAGAGTTAACGTGGTTCGGTGGATTGAATCCAACCTACGTCAACGGGCACAAAACATATGAGTGTTTTATTACTGAAAATATGCTCGACCGACTTGTTTCGTGGTCGGTCAGTGTGAAAACCGAGCTGTTTTACAAAATGAATTTACAAAAGGCTCTCACTGCCTCTATTTTGTATCTCTTCCACTAAAATCAAGAAGAGAAAAAACTCGTCATTCCTCCCTACGAGACGACCCTCCCTTATATACTAAGAATTAGGCGGTAAGATGAGGCGGTTGCTGTTCATTTCTTGCAGAATCCTCCACGTGACACTTGACTCATTTATTAAGTTCTCTGCCCAATGTATGCTCTTGCCGAAAGTAAGCATGTCATCTGACATCCTGTCACATCAATATGATTTTCTACTACCATACATAATTATTGATGATGACAGCCTGGTGGGTGTTTCCGGGAGATGACATGTGTAAAGGGAAACCATAATCTCAAGGCTTCTGTCAGTTGCTAAGTGGTCGGCCAATTAATCCGCCGAACTCATCGAACTACTTCCGTCATGTCCTGAAATGCCCGAGCCTTTCGACTTACTAAAAGGGGGTCGGAGCAAACTAGGTCCGAACCGAACTGACGAGCTGATGTGGTTTGTTTATAAAAAGCCTCATCAAATCACATATTACGGTCGGTCTCATCTGAGAGATCGCGTCTGAATTCCTGCTGAGCCGAGAAGTGGTTAATACTTTCTGAACATCGGCCATGGGGAAAATTCTACCTATGTCACTGGTTTACAATGCTTGATTTATATACTGATCTTTATCATCAACATATATATATTATTTTATTAATATGAAGAGAGAAAAAAAAGATTATATCTTTAAATTTTGAGTGTTAAATTATCTCAACGATAGTAAAGTGAAAAGAGAAATCAATATTTTATAGATCTTAAAGATATGTGATTGTTGTGATATAAAAATAAAAGTGATTTAATTTTTTTTTTTAATTTAAAACACAGGTCACTTGACTCGTGCTGCTAACACAACCCAAATGTTTTGCGCTCGTAATCGCATTGAGTCTCACATTTAATCGGCGAGTCTAGCACAACTCGACCTACTGAATCAGTAGAACCCGTTGACGCATCGGCATGATGTGCCTTCGCATCGTGAGCAGCTGGTCCAGAAACCATCTCTACCTAGGGATGCAAATGTGACAGATTTGAAATGGGGGTTATGATTCTCAAATTTGAATATAAATTATTAAGAAATCTCTAAATTAATCTCGAATTCAAATTTTTTTTATGCCGATATTTCTCATTATCATCGAATAAGGATGAGAAATAAGTGATGATTGACTCCCCACTAAAATAAATATATTAGAATAAGATAATGGATTTTTTTGAATTTATAATCCATATTTTTTTTTATAAATATGTTAAAAATTAAAAAATTGAGGTGTTTAGATGCTAAAATTGAATAGGGATTGGAACCAGATCCGATTAGGAACTTGGTATGTTTTGTGGCTCCGATTAGGGGTGTTTATAGGGTCGGGTCAATCCGCGATCCGACATGACCCGATCCGACCCACACATGTTTAAAATTTTTTTTGCAAAATTTCAACCCGACCCGAAACTTTCGGGTTGGGCAACGGGTTTGATACTAAAACCCGACCCGACCCGATAATATTTTTATTATTTTTATTATTTTTTTATTATTATTTTTTAAAAGTTCTTACTATTATTTAATTTATTTATTACTTTTTTGTATTAAAACTATATATATATGATAATTTTTGTGACATAAAATAACTAATATTTATATTTCAAAATAATTAATTCATTAACTTTTTTTTAATGACCCGACGACCCGACCCAACTCGAACCCGAACGGGTTCAACCTTCGCGTGACCCGACCCGCGACCCGATATTCACACGACCCGACCTGATCGGGTCTCACAAAATTTCAAAAAACCCGACCCGACCTGACCTGTGAACACCCATTGTGATCATAGTGCTGCGGGGTATTTCAGTCATTTGAGCAATAGACGTGAATCTATTTGACGTCATAATAACAATTATAGAATTACTAGAAATGCCACCATCTTCCGTCTCCGTCCGTTGAAAAATTTTTAGTTACCACAAATAAAAATTATATTAATATTAAATTGACTCATGCTAAATTAATTTCTTCACTTGCTCTCCTCTTCGGTCTCTCCGATTTCTACTGGGTCCGCTCCTTTCTTCATCAAATCAACAAAAAAGAAAATTTCAAATCGACGGTCGCAATTAAATCATCGATCATGTCGGAAATGGCCAACACAGATCCCGAAGGAATCGACGGAGTCCGTATGACGTGGAACGTCTGGCCGCGTACCAAAGTCGAAGCCTCAAAGTGCGTGATCCCACTCGCCGCTTCCATTTCCCCGATCCGTTCTCATCCCGATATCCCCACGCTCCCTTACGCGCCGTTGCGATGCAAGACCTGCACCGCCGCTCTCAACGCCTTCGCCCGTGTCGATTTCACCGCCAAGATCTGGATCTGCCCCTTCTGTTACCAACGCAATCACTTTCCGCCGCATTACGCCGCAATTTCCGAAACTAACCTCCCCTGCGAGCTCTACCCGCAGTACACATCCGTGCAGTACGCGCTCCCTCTGAATCCGAATATTCCGAATCCGGATCCCCAATTGTCTCCCGTTTTCGTGTTCGTGCTTGACACGTGTATGATCGAGGAGGAATTGGGCTATGTGAGATCCGCCCTGAAGCGGGCGATCGGCTTGTTGCCCGATAACGCCATGGTGGGGTTAGTTACCTTTGGAACGCAAGCGCACGTGCATGAATTGGGATTTTCCGATATGTCAAAAGTCTATGTTTTCAGGGGCAATAAAGAGATTTCAAAGGACCAGATTTTGGAGCAATTAGGGCTTTCTTCTTCTTCTGGAAGGAGAGCTGCCGGTGTCCACCAGAAGGCTGCTGCCCCTAATGCTTTTCCCAATTCCGGCGTCTCTCGCTTCCTGTTGCCCGCTTCTGAATGCGAATACACGCTCAATTCGGTCTGTTTATTTATTTTTCTTGCCGCTTTTAAGATTTGAATTGTTTAATGCTTGTTCTGAGTTTCGTTTCGTTTATTAATGCTGATCAAATATATAGTTGTTGGATGAGTTGCAACCGGATCAATGGCCTGTTGCACCTCGTACCCGTCCATCGCGATGCACTGGCGTGGCTCTAAGTGTTGCCACGGGCTTGCTCGGAGCTTGTTTGCCTGGTACTGGGGCTAGAATCATTGCTTTGGTTGGTGGTCCGTGTACAGAAGGACCTGGCACGGTAATTTTTGTTTATTTATTTTTATTGGAAGCTAAGAATGATTATTGAAGTAATATTATACATGACTCTTTTATAGCTTTGTCACCAGCTAAATGTCTTTACGATTCTTCCTTAATTTTATGTAAAAGAAGATAGAATTGCTGTCAACTTCAATGTTAATTGTTTATATGGCATGCATGTGTTGTTAGATGCCATATTTGGGTGGAAGCCTTAACTCTTAAAGTATTGGCATTAATGTAATTTGTGAATCAAGTATAATAAGTTGTGAGTGCAATCTTTCTCTTGTGCATTTGTGTGTATAAATGTGCAGTGTACTTCTCTATTGGATTACTAACATTGTTTTAATGATTTGTTTTGATAAAAGAATTTTACTTTATAGGATAAGATTAGAAGAAAAGTTTTGATTTGAGATTATAACATTTAGTTTTAAATTAGTCATGCACGAAGTAGATAAAAAAATGGAGAAAAAGGATTCAACTTTTCACATGGTATGCCGAACGCATTCTTTGAATTATTTTAAATATTAGTTATAGATGTGCTTTTATTGTTATTTTTTGTTTTCAAAATTTTAATTTTGAAATGCATTTTCCAGATGAGTTCTCAATTCTTAAAACAACATAATGTGTATTTCATGTTCATTTTGTGGAAACAGCATTTGAGAAAGACTAATGTAAAAAAAAACCAAATGGGGCAGTGGGCTTAATGGGTTCTGTATTTGATTTTGAAGTTATTTGTTAGCTTTTACGGAATCATATGCCATTACCTGTTCTATATCCGCTTCTCCTGTCTGTATGCTGTTGCATTTTCTCTTATTATTGGAATATTGCATCAGTAATTAGAAGGGACGGGATCATGGGAAGGAGGGATGCATTATGTATAAAATAATCTATCAAATTGAGAATTTCTGTTTGTTTCACTTAGTTTTCCTTAAATAATTCTGGTGATCATAAAGATGTTAACTTTATTAGACTTTCGCAGATTGTATCAAAAGATTTATCAGAACCTGTGCGTTCGCATAAAGATCTTGACAAAGACGCTGTTCCATATTTTAAGAAAGCGGTCAAATTTTACGATGGTCTTGCCAAGCAGTTGGTTAGTCAAGGTCATGTCTTAGACCTTTTTGCTTCTGCACTTGATCAGGTATGAATTTTCCAGCCTTGAAATTCTCTGTATCCAATCTTACATCTGACATACAAAAAATTGGATTATTGGTTTGTGTTTCTAGTGACTTGCATTGTTGCATTTGATACCTTAGTCAGCAATATACCTTATATAATTACTTTTCTTATCGTAATTCGTGTTTATTGTAATTACTTTTCTAGTGACATACTAATTCGTGTTTCTCCCTCTCGATATATAAAAGCTGTATTATTTGTTAATATCTATGCATGATCTACTAGTCTTGCCATAACCTAGAGTCTGTTCTGGACTTCTGTTATGTAAATGTAACAAATATGAGCTCAAGCTCATAAGGCTTAACTATCCAAGTGCTTGCTTTCTGAGTAATTGTGAAGTTGTTTACAATTCTTAAAGATATCTGAAATCAAATATTGTGCCTGATCAATGGAGTTAAAATTTTCTCACTGAATAGCTTCAAAGCTACTGAATCAGCTGTTGGCATATCAGCTCTTGAAAGAGTACATCCGGTAACCGAAGACAGTAAGCCGGTCTGATACTCCGATGTGAACCCATGGTACAGAGATCTAGTAGTGCAATTAGTGAGAGAAAAAATTCGTAGTAGGTCTCTAAGATACATGAAAACAGTTTGACACATTGAACACGGGATATTTGAAAAGGAGAATAATATTCTGGAAATTTATGTTATTATTCTCATTATTGAAGTCATGAGGTCCATCTTTATTTGTTTATCTCTCGGGTTCTTTTATGTTCTTAGTTATTAACGGTTTCCAGTTACTCGAGTGTTGCTACACGCTTAGTTTAGTGAGAGTGGGCTTGACTTACTACATATATTTTTCACAATTATATGGAGCTGCCATTTTCCTTGTGTGCTTATGCATTTTATAAATTTCTTATGTGTATGGAGTATGGACAGACTGCCAATATGTATTTGGGCGGCAGCAATTGTAAAGAATGAAAACAATTGATAAAAAATAATAGTGTTTTTGCATTAAAGATTGTATTCAATTTTGTTGTGACTGTTGGGCACTGTAATCATTCAGGTTGGGGTTGCAGAAATGAAATTTGCAGTTGAGAAAACTAGTGGCCTTGTTGTTCTATCAGAAAGCTTTGGCCATTCTGTATTTAAAGACTCTTTTAAGCGTGTATTTGAAGACGGAGAACAGTCTCTTGGCCTTTGTTTCAAGTGAGTTCTTTCTGGAAGATCGGTGTTTTCTGTGTTTGTTTGTTTATTTTAGATTTTAGTTAGTTCCTTCTCTTTGTTTATAAAGATTTAGAAAGTTGCATGTACGCCATTTTTCAGATAAAAAACAAATCTGAAAAGCATGGAGGCCTTATAATTTTAAATATCAAATAAATATGCTTTCTTAGAAAACACAAGTAAAATAATATTTATCGTACACATTAACTAAACTTTTTTTTTTTTTTTTTGTAAATTTAATTGCAGCTTATGATATTCTATGAAATGTGTGTACTTGTGTGCTTAAGACAATCTTTGATAGAGCAATACTATTGAAAACTGCAAGTAGAAAATTCTTCAATCTTGATGTGCAGTTGAGGAAGAGAGACTCCACTTAAACTTTTTTAATAAGAAACAAAAATTCAAGCATAGTAATGATGTTTTGATAAGTAACACAAAGCAAGTGTATTAATGGTGTGAAGTTCAAAATGGAGGAGAAGTCGACAACAAAAACCTGACAAGTGGTATCTACACAAAACTATTGAAGTATCAATAATTTTCTGTGCAGTGAACTCCAAAAACCAACCCCAACCCCTCTTACAAAAACTGTACTCTGAGAAAAGAGGTACTTTTTAGAAATGGATTTCTAAGGGGGGAGACTCCACTTAATAAATGTGTACCTCTTTAAAAAGAAGGAAAATTGATATATTTTTCATAGGTTAATTAGGGATCATTACAGTAGAATTAATGAACAGAGGAAGAGCATTCAGTTGAATCCTGTAGCTCTGCTGTATTGCAGAAATCATGAAGAGTCTTGCCATTTCTCTCTAAGCAGTTTTGACTTTAAAAAGTGTAGCAGTTGCAATTTTTCCATGAAACACTGATAGCCACATGATTCAATTGTGTGATTGCTGTTCGAGTAACATAAAATGCTCAGAAACTGCTTTAACTTCCCTGCAATGAATTATAAACTTTGCATGAGGTTGTGTTTTGCTTGTCTCTCCATTTTAGTCATAAGAGGTTGTATTTGTTGTTCTTATCATGTGGTTACTTGCTTGGCATAGCTGCAACCTATGCTGTCAAAAGGCGGCCTTTAACAGCGTAGGCTAGAACCAAAATTGTTTTTCTTTTTCATAAGGCTTTATTCAATATTGTCTATAATATTATCTTAAACTTATTTTTCGTTCCCCTTCCAGTGGCACACTTGAAATTATTTGTTCAAAGGACATTAAAATTCAAGGGATTATTGGACCTTGCACATCTATGGAAAAGGTTTGGCCTTATTCAATCATTATTTTCATTGATGTTCTAATTTACGATTTTTAATTCTTATTTTTCTCCTGTCCACGACTTAAGGCTGGATTGAACTTCTGTACATGATTCTATGTTGTTTATTGCAATTCTTGCAGAAAGGACCTAGTGTTGCTGATAGTGTTGTGGGAGAGGGGAATACTACTGCTTGGAAAATGTGTGGCCTTGACAAGAGTACTTGCTTGACAGTATTTTTTGATCTTTCATCAAATGAAAGGTCGAATACGCCAGGAACTATAAATCCACAGTTGTATTTACAGTTTCTTACAAGGTATGATGGTATTATTTTATTGTGTCTCTAATTTTAACACATCTTTTGTCGAATTTGCCTGTGATGGTATTTGTATCTCATATTGCAGTTTCCAAAGCCCTGATGGTAGGTCGATGCTCCGAGTTACAACAGTAACTAGACAATGGGTAGATAGCGCAGTTAGCTCAGAGGTTAGTTTAGGTTCTCAATAGTTGTTTGTATCTGTTAATAACTACACCTATTTATTTTTATTTTTCCAATATTCATGGTTTGTTGAAGCTTCAGATTCATAAATGCTGTTTTGTCTGCTTGGTTCTGGTGTCACATATATATGATATAAAATTGTATACACGCGAGTCATGGAAGCTTCATTATCTATTCATTTGCTTCTCTTTACTCTAATGTTTAGGGGTTCATCAGAAAGTCCATCCAAGTGTTAAATGCTGATGGTGAAAACTTATTTTTGCAGGAACTGGTACAAGGTTTTGATCAAGAGACCGCTGCTGTGGTAATGGCAAGATTAACTTCTTTGAAAATGGAGATGGAGGTATTCATTCAAACTTGTCTTTTGGCTTTTCATTTTATTTTATTTATGTGTTTTCAATTTCCCTCTTTCCCTCCTTTTCTAGTTTTTGCATGCATGACTCATCCATTAAAAACATTAATGGCTGTAGTTCAATTTTCAGGGTTGAATTCTTATCTATAATTGCATAACAAATGCGTCACCGTTATTTTTTAAATCATTGTACTAAGAGGGTCAATTGAGCTACTCGAAGCTTAAATTTGGTTTGATCAGTTTTCCTTGATGTGAAATTAAGCTAAACATTTGGTTTCAATCAAATTATTGTTATAATTTTGCATTTTTTGGGATTCATATTTTATCTACGCCTGCAAAAGTGTTTACCATAGCCTTGTTCTAGCTAAAAGTAAATTAAAACCAAACTTGTTTCCCCTATAGTAGGGTTATTGGTTTCATTCTTTATCATAACATGCCCACCCTCTATTATAGATGTCTAAGGCGTGTCTCAAAAGCGCCTAGTCGCGCCTTAGGCTTAGGCTCAGACCACTGTGCCTCATGAAGGGTCAAGCCATGTGACCTTCATCAGGTTCCTAGGCGCGTGCTTTTGAGACGTGTCTCATAAAAATGTGTGAGGAAACCTCTATCCGAATTGACCCACCTAACTCGTAAAGTCGTAATCAAGCTGTATAATGTTTATTTAATAAATTAAGATAGGTTTTGGGGTGAGCTTTAAATTTCTACAAACAAATTAATTTATATTATCAATATTCGTATTATTGTAATTGTTTTTGATATATTTTTAGTGATTTCTCTTTATTTTAGTTGATTGGATACTTATATTTTTCTTTTTGCAATTTGATCACCTTCATCAGGGCACGCGCCTAGGCCCTATGCCCCTTTGTGCCTTAGTGCGCCTTGCGCCTTTAACAACATTGCCCTCTATAACTGAGTTTCACATGCCTATTACTTCATATAACTGAGTTTCACATACCCATTACCTTTGTAACTGAGTTTCTCACCTAATCATGGATGTTGTTTCAAGCAGGAGGGGTTTGATGCCACTCGGTGGTTGGATAGGTCGCTCATTCGTCTCTGTACAAAATTTGGTGACTATCGTAAGGATGATCCATCATCCTTTACATTAAACCCAAGTTTTTCATTGTTCCCTCAATTTATGTTCAATCTGCGGCGATCACAATTTGTCCAGGTAATTTGACATGTAACTATTTTCCTTTGATTTTATATAAATTTGCATGCCTAATATGTTCTTCTCTCTCCCTCTTGTGGGACAGGTTTTTAATAACAGTCCAGATGAGACTGCCTATTTTCGCATGTTGTTAAACCGGGAAAATATTACCAATGCTGCTGTGATGATTCAACCATCTCTAATATCATACTCATTCAATTCGCTGCCCCAACCAGCTTTGTTAGATGTGGCTTCCATTGCAGCTGATCGCATCCTCTTGTTGGATTCGTATTTCAGTGTTGTCATTTTCCATGGAATGACAATAGCACAATGGCGTAACATGGGTTACCAAAATCAACCAGAACACCAGGTAATATACTCATCTGCATACTACTTGACCTGGGGCTGAGTTTAAGATGTGATGCATTTGTAGCTCATGTTTCTAAAAATGACATGGTTCTGGTCTTTCTTGGGTGCCACTAGGTCCAGAGAAAGCATTGGGACACGTGGAAAACCTACTTTGACTAGATAAATCTTTGCTTTGGGTTTTCACATTGTACATCTCTTGAGCATACATTCTCCGCTGTCATTTGCCTATCATCTCAGTGTTTGTATATTATATAACGAACTTTTGAAATTTATAAATAAAACAGGTGCCAATGTTTATCCGTTTCCTATATCAAAAGGAAAAAAGAACAGCTGCCTGTGTTTTTATTTGACACTTAATCAATCTTTATACCTTCAGGAAAGTGTAGACCCATTACCTCCTGCTTGCAAATCTAGTGTGGAAATTGTTCAAATTAAACTCATTTTTCTTTCTTTTAATGTAATTTTGGATTGATGCTGCAGTTCTGTTACTTCTATGACAAAACCAGTGAGCTTTAAGAGGTTGAGAAAAATCTTCTCAAGTTCTATTGGCTTAATATTTCTTTCAGGGTTTCCTGTTTAATGTTTATCATGTGTTCTACTTATTTTCTTCTACTTGTCTTTTCTATGGTAGATAAATTGCTAGCCCTTCTTGAGCTCTAACCACATCCTAAATGAAGCATTTCTGTTGATTATCATTTTCCTTCATCGTCATTTTGTGTTGCTAACTGGGCTTTTGTCAGGGTTAGATGCTACGCAGATATTATTGACTTTAAAAAACTTTGTACTGGAATCAACTTGTTGTGAGCAACAACTTTGAAATAATGTGATTTAAATGAACGGTCGGAGTCTCCTTAAGCTCATAATATGAAGAGATGTTTATTTCTCTTGAATGTGAGTTTCAAGTTTCAACCATGTATCTGTTGAGGTCTATTCATGACATTGCATATTATATGCTGTGAATCACATGTTGGAGCTTCATCTCATGTTGGAGTTTCAGCTCCAATATGGTTTTGGTTGTCATTGAAGTTAACGACTGTTACAATCAGTTGTGTGGCTATGGTTATATGGACTTGGATATGGTAGAATTTTTTTACACATTTTAGTTAAATGTTTCTTATTGCAAATCCACTTTGATTATTTAGAGATTTTTATAGGAATTTTGTCTAAATTTCAAATGATCATTATTGGGCTTGAGTAAGTACCTTCCTAAAGTCGGTGCCAATTTTTTAAATCTTATTTTGTTCCTTTACAGGCATTTGCGCAGCTTTTGCAAGCTCCTCATGATGATGCCCAACTGATCATTCAGGATCGTTTTCCTGTTCCTAGATTGGTAGTTTGCGATCAACATGGATCCCAGGTCTGTTTATACTTTTCCAAACTTTAGTTTTTGATGCTTCATAGCAAAAGACTTTTGTTCCTCGTAGAAGGTTGGATCTTAGAATATTATACTTGATTGGTTTATCCTATTTGTACAGATACTTGTGTACAACAATTTCATAGGGCTATGGAATGGCCAAACTAGTAGCTGTACAAATAGGATAAACCAATCAAGTATAATATTCTAAGATCTAACATTCTAGAAAAACAAATGTTTGAACTTGTATTCTGGAAATTTTTTACAACTTTTGTCCTATACAACTTATTGTGATTTCATTGTTAAATGATATGTTGAGTAGGCAAGGTTCTTATTGGCGAAGTTGAACCCATCAACTACATATAACAATGCCAATGAGATGGCTGCTGGATCAGACGTAATCTTCACGGATGATGTGAGCCTTCAAGTCTTCATCGAGCATCTTCAAAGGCTGGCTGTGCAATCTTGATAGCAGAAAATAGTATTATCAGTCCTTTGGGATTAGGGAAATTCCCCTAATGTGAGTTCAGTATCCCCTTTTTTATCTTGTTGATGTTACACACAGTACTTTTCCTTTCTTTCCATTAATTTTTCGGATGAAAGGTCATACCCCACATAATTTGAAAAATAAGGATAGCACATATCATTCTTTGGGGGTGCCGGGAGGTTTTTGCCTTTTTCTGGAAATAAGGGTCAGAAAGGATTAGTTGAGTTGGAGGAGCGAATTGGAAAGAAAGGGAATGTGATTTAGACACATCTATGCTTCAGTAGAGGGTCAATCAGGATGATATTTTGACAAATTTATCTTTTTCTTTTGTATCCAGCCAGGTCAGAATGTGTTTTGTAATATGAATTTATAAGTTAGATACCACAGTGGGGGTTTGATTCTACTAGTTTAAGAAATTTAGCAAGGCAAGTTGTTTTGTTTCATTTATAAGTCGTTGCTTTATACCAAATCCTATGAGGTTCAAGACCATTTCAAATGTATTTTGTTTGATGGAAAGAAATCAGAAAGTGAGAGTATATTAATTGACTATATTATTATATGGCTTATAATATTTTGATTATATGTTTTTCCTACTAATAAGGTCATTTATGGTATAAAGCATGTCACTTAATTTTTTATTTTTTATTTTACTTAAATCGTATGTAATTTGACATTGTCAGAAATCATACAGAGATTTATATTTTACGGAGTTTGAGGAAATAATGATTCTAACATAGAGTACGATAACATCAAAGGATCTATGTAGCCGATAGGGTTGGGTATCTAAGTAATTTGTTAATTGTTCTGGGTGTATGGCAATGGCAGTGATGTTTTATTGTATTATGTTTTCTTCACCGATTATTCAAAGAATTGAAAAGCATTGAGTTGTGTTACATATTGGTAGCTTATTAACTTGTTAAAAGATTCATACTCATTCCTAACACAATCATTTCGAATAACAAAATTCAAGTCTCCTTTGCTTATTGGTATCTTGAATTTTGTTGTTACAATGGGACCTAACCATAAAGGATAAAAAAATATATAATTCATATTTAAATTTATGTGCTAATTTTGGCTCAAATTTGAAGACCCAATCAGCAATTCGACTGTTTCCATGGCAATCTCTAGATCCCGGACCCAAACAACTATAATTTTTATGAATCATCATTTCTTTATCATACTTTTTTTTTTTTTTTTTTTTTATCACAAAATCAAATAAAACTTGAGTGATGGGTGTTGTGAATAGGGTTTTGGAGAATAAGACATGGGTGATAAAGGACTTATAACTTGGTTATCGGGATCTGGGTTCAAGTTTAAGGCTGTATTTTTTCGTAAGAGCTTGGGACAGTCGGATGTTTTATCTGTTCCGTTTAAGCCAAAATCAGATGATTTGATGACGAAATTTTCAATGTTTCAAAAAAAAAAAAAATTACGACATGGTTATTGTTATACTTTAGCTCATTCTTGTTTTTGTTGAGTCTCACTTTCTAGTTGAAAAACTAAACGTAAAATAAGTGCACTATATGTTAAAAGAAAAATGATAGGGAAACTAAATGAGATAAAATGATGACTAAAATTAATTATAAAATAAATATATTATGTATTAAAAATATTTTTTAACAATATAATACATATACTGATTAATTTTTATATCATTTAATCTCCATAACACTCCTCTTTTTCATACGCATATGCAGCTGCTGTAGGGATGTTACACTCTCCATGCTCTTCATGTTTGTTAATTAAATGTATCCTGATTCGTTCAAAATTGATCCAGTATGGTTTGCATGGTAAATAAATGAAACATTAGGGGGACATTATAATTTTCTTGTTTTTTCAAATGAGTAGTTATACTCTTGTTAAAATATGCAAAAAGCCCAAATGGTTTTTTTTTTTTTTAATCTTATCAGGTTTTGACCTAACCTAAAACCCTAACCCTTTTCCTCCGTTAGCGGTAGCCCTTTCTTTTCTGCTCCGGCGCCAACCAATTTTCCCGGGGAAGAAAATGAACTCCTCCAAATCTCAAAAGATTTTCCCACCAACCAAACAACCCCCAGAGCTTCCGAACTTTCATCAAGCCTTGAGCTCCCTCCAAGCCCATTGCTCTGGCTTCCTCCACCACCTCTCTAACTTCCAATCAGCTCTCTTCTCCCTTCCTGGCCGTGCACAACACGCGCCACAACCCGGATTTTCGCGCCCCATTTCCTGCTCTTTTCCCTCTAAAAAGAACCCAACTTTTGCCCGTATCGGCGATAACAGCCCGACCCAGACGAATTTAATCAGCCAATTAGGTAATGCCATGTCGGCGGAGGCAATTGAGGAGAGATTGGCTGGGGTTCCCGTTTATGCATTGAGCAATTCTAATGAGGAATTCGTGTTGGTTTCGGGTACTAAAACGGGCAAGTCTCTTGGGCTGTTGTGTTTCAAGCAGGAGGATGCCGAGGCGCTTCTTCTTCAGATGAAGTCTATGGACCCTGGTATGAGAAAAGAAGGCTCTAGAGTTGTTCCTGTTCCCTTGAACAAGGTATATATGTATACATACATGTATATATATTCATGTGATTGAATATTATTTTGTTTCTTTATTGTAACTTTATTATTGACTGTTTTGTATATTGGATTGTCCAGGTTTTCCAACTCAAGGTTAATGGGGTGGCGTTTAGGTTGATACCGGAGTCTAGACAAGTTAAGAATGCACTTACGGTGAGTTTTACGCATAGATTTTTTCTACGGGATTTCTATGACCTTGTATGTGATTATTCAGTTATCAAAATGCTCTAATCTCTTAGGCATAACATTTATGATGGTGGTAAAGCATACCAATTACTATTTACTAATTTATAATACTTGCTGACATTTCAATTGCATTCCATTGTTTGTTGATTATGGATTATTGTTGTTGATTTATTGCCTACAACAGAATCCCTTTGGTTTTTCCTTGGTGTGTCACATTGTTTTGAATACTATTAATTCATCACATGAAAGAATTTTGAATTGTCTCTGTCTAGCGCAGCTGTCATTTTTCCTTTTCCTCTTAAATAGGGAGGGGGCTAGGTGGGTTTACTTTTGTCTGTTGTTTTGTGGAAAAACTATTTTTAAAATCTTCAAAAAACTGTCTTATATCCCTGCAACATGTTAGTCATTCCTCTGCTTCTTCTTGGGCATGATTGCATTTTCTATCCTGTTGGGGGCTGACTTAGTGTTTTCCTGTTGTATGAGAACACTGGATATTTTGCAGGTTCCTTGAAAATTTCTTTCACTGTCTTTTTGCAAGTTCATCCCCTAAAGATTAGATGCTTTGTCTCCGCATTTGTTCACCGTGTGAATATTCACAACTTGATTGCAAGAACCCCCTTTTTCCTTTACTTCCTAAGGAAAGCTGGTTACCTATTACTTGTCTTTTAGGTTGTAAAGTGAATCAACCTCTAAAGAGAGACTAAACAGTGTTATTTGATGATTGTTTGCTTAAAATTTAAGTCGAACAAATCTTTCTGCCTCAACTAGTGTTAAGCATTTCTCTCCATGTTTGATGTTAAGATTAGTCTTAGCAAAAAAGGGTCAAGATTATCATTACCCATAAAGATGTGTTTGGAATGGGCCTTATCTCTTAAACATTTCAGGGTTATTATTAAGAAATAAAAAAATAATTGAACTTGAATCTTCTGGATAGGAGTGCTGTAATCAGGAAGAGATCCATTGAATGAAATGTAGTCATTGCTTTTATTTATATGACATTAGTTTATGGTTTCGTAAAAGTAAAACTGTCTGTCTCTGCTGACAGATAAAGTTCAGTTTTTGATCTTGAATCCATTTTACATTATCTACGTGTGTTTGGAATGTTGATTCTATATTAAACCCGAAAAGTAACAAGTATATTAGAGAAACCTGCAAATAAAAAAAATTAAGCTAATTTGAATAGCCATCATACTGTTGTTGGGGGTTTTTGTCTCATGGACAAGGTTCATTTACTTGTGTAGTTGTATGTTTTATGCTTTGGTCGGAAATTATTTCTTATTCATTATACTAAAGATCTACTATTACATAAAAATCTCAGTAGCCGTGTTGAATTATTTTCATGCTAAATATGGTTGTTTTATCCTTTTATGCAGGAAATAGAAAAAACTGGTGTTTCTGATGATGCCTTCTCTGGTGTTCCAGTTTTTCAGGTTCTGTGCTTATGCCCTGATGACTTTAAAATAGTTTATTTGCACCATAGTTGTCCATGTACCATATTTGATCCACTAATTGAGGAACTTGCAAGACATGTCGGGAAACTAAGTTAAAAAAGAAATAGACAGTCTTATGATGGAAGCATTAGTGCTGACATGTGGGAAATGGCCGTAGATAATGGGAAGAAATAGAATTTAGTGGGGCATCAATACTATACCCAAAACCTGCAAATTTATTGAGCAATTAAGACAGACAGTTCTTCCATTTGAGTAATGTAGGTATAGCAGCTTTAAAGTCAGAAAATTGTCAGTTCGTACCTTTCTTCGGAACTTCTTGAATGTAGGTATTGCAGCTTTAAAGTCAGAAAAGTGTCGGTTTGTACCTTTCTTCAGAACTTATTGAATTAGAATTTAAGGCTAGCATCTGAACTGTGTCAACATTTGAAATGCAGTCAAGGAGTTTGGTACTAAGAAGCCAAAACAAAAGCTATCGTCCAGTTTTCTTTAGAAAGGTTAGTTAAGAAGTTGCTTTGCTGATGTGAAATATTTTTTCAGTTAGTCTAGGCATTACATTGAATTTCTTCTGTTCCTTTGAATTTTTCCAGGAGGATTTAGAAAAATCACTACGAAGAGCATCCAGTGACCAGAATAAGTTAAATCCTGCATTCAGACAGGGTGATATTGAGGTACGTTTTGGGTTGCCTTTATGCTGATGAAGCTTCTATCTCTTATTTTTATTTTTTTTCTTTATTTCATTTTCTAGGTTGCTGTTTTTTGAGGAAATACTATTTTATTTCATTTTTTAGGTTGCTGTTTTTGAGGAAATACTCAAGGGTATGAAGGTAAGAACCCTCTTTATCAATCTTCTGTTCTTGTTGTGTATAGTTTGCCTGGAAGATGAGGTGCAGGATAAGATAACTAGAATTTGTAATTTCAAATACACAGTTCTTTTCTCTGTCCTTTACATCTTTTGGACAAGGAATTGTGACTATATTTTTGAAATTTAGAGCTACAGTAAGAGCATAATTGTACTTGCAGGAGGATACGACTTCGGCATGGAATGATGTTGTTTTCATCCCTCCCGGTTTTGATGTTTCAACAAATTTGAATCAACAATAGTCAGCTGGAATGGTTCAGGTGATTATATTTTAAACTAGATTGTCAATTTATAATATGTTTCCGCCTTGTTACAATCTCATCTTAGATCATATCGGATAGGCAAAGAATTTTACCAATGTTGGTTATGGAGTTTTCATGCACATTTGCCATAGATTGCATTACTTCTACCATATGTTTGTAAAATATGTTATTTTCGTTGACAATGAAGTAAAAGGCTTGCAAATCCATTTTGTTGTCTTAGTTTTCTGTTCATTTTTGTGTTTTTCACAGTTGAGTTTTATTTTATAACACTAATAATTTTAGCCCTTTGTTTTTTTTTTTTTGGGCACAAATCACTTCATCACATCAAGTAGAAAGTACTGAGAGCCGCATAGTTTAAACATCGTCATAAGGAAGAATGGTGTGTTATGTGTAGTTGGCAATTAGGATGTTACAGTCGCGTGTCAGAGTGGTCCAACATTTTCTGTCCATTTTAGAGTGATTTCGTGGTCAAAACTGAAGTTGATCGCTATCGATTTTGAAACCCTAATCCTAATTGTGCTGATTTTCTATCCTAATCCGAATTTTACAAAATCAACTTTCTATCTCATGATTTTTTATTTTTTTTTAAATCCCATTTTTTCAAGGCAAACCCTAATTTTCAGGGGAAAAAATCCTGATTGTTTCAATTCTCATTGATTTCTTATCAATTTGACCACTATAAACCTTCAATATCACTCGAATAACATTTTTCCACAACCTTTTTTTAGAATCAATATGTCCAAATTTTCTTAAAATCTGACATCTCTAAATTCTTCTAAAATCTTAATTTTCAATTCTCTACCGGGCAAGGAAATGCTGCTCGCCTGACGCCTAGCCTGTTTTTAGAACATTGGTTTTACTTGTACATATACAGTAATGTTCATGTTTTTTTCTTGGTGTAAAAAAATTCTTCAAACTTTCAGAGCAAAATTAGAGTTCAAATTTTGATGGCTTTAGAACAATGTCATCAAAGCCAGACGAGAAAGATTTGTGTGGAAGGGGCGTACGGATTATGTGGTACGTCCGCCTATTAATATTTGACACATATATTAAAATTGAAATTAACCAATAATAATAGAGAGAAAAAATTATTGATTAACATATGTCATACATTCATTGACTTGGTATTTTGAGTATGTCTTATATAAGTTTCTCTCAAGCCACACAACTCCAATTGGAGGTGCACTGACATTATCGTTTATTCGTTTTTCAATGATGGTGGCTAGCTATGCACATGGGTCGGGTCAACTCGCCGAACTGGTCTGAAATGACTGGGTTTAGAAAATTTAAATTATTTTCGGGTCACCTGACCCTCCTATGATGGATTAAGTCTTGGGTTTGACCTGATCGATCTAAATCGAGTTTTATTATTAAAATATATTATTTATAAATTTACTCATATAATTATAACATCTTGACAGTTACCCGCAATTTTAGTCCCTGAATGTTTAATTTATTTCAAATAGGTCTTTGTTTCTGACTTGATCCATGACAAGTCTATTCTTCAATTTTTGAATTTCGGATTAGATTTTACCTTAATCCAATCCTTGTGAGTCAACAAAAAAATTAACCTAACCCGATGTGACTCTCAAAGTGGAGGTAATATATCATGTGCCGGGTGTATATGTCATCTCTCTCACAGCAGGTGGGCCCCACACAGTTGTGGGGCCCGTCTGTTGTGAGAGAGATGACATATACATCCGGCACATAATATAATTTTCACTCAAAGTGAATGCCCCTAGGCCCTAACAGTGGCCGTGTTATATAGTGGCAAAACTTTGGAACACTCCCATTATTTTGTTTTTTTTCTGTGAAAGGGAAAGGGAGCTCAAACACTAGGGGTGTTTATAGGATCAGGTCAACCCGACCCGCATGGAAATTATATAGTGGCAAAACTTTGGAACACTCCCATTTTTTTTTCCTGTGAAAGGGAGCTCAAACACTAGGGGTGTTTATAGGATCGGGTCAACCCACGACCCGACCTACATGGGAAATTGTAAATTTTCCACCCGACACGAAATTTTTGAGTTGGGCAACGGGTTTGATATTAAAATCCGACATGACCCTATAATATATTTATTATTTTTCTAAAATTTTTATTATTTTTCTACAAATTTATTATTATTTTTTTAAATTTTTACTTTTATTTCATTTGTTTATTATTTTTGTTGTCTTAAAATTTTATATATATGATAATTTTTTGGATATAAAATAATTAATTCATTAAAAAAATTATTTTATTTATGCCGACCCGACCCGATCATGTTTCACCGACCCGTGACCCGACCCAATCGGATCTCATAAAATTTTAAAAAATCCGACCCGATCCGATCCGCGAACACCCCTATCAAACACCATCAATAATGGTTCAGTTGATTTGATTGGTCTCCCCACTTACAAAACTGGGACCGTTTTGTTTGTTAGGCTGAAGAATATTCCCTTGGTTTGTTAGGCTGCTTTATGTCATTTTTTTAGAGGGGTCTTGTAGTATTCTTTGCTTTAATATCACTGTATTATTAGATCTATGTACATTATTATTGGGATGGTAAAAATCTCCAAGGGTTCGAGGCCCGTAGTGAACCACCTCAATCGGGGTGGGTTCATGGCCCTAAAATATACAAAATTCTGAATCGAGTCGAGTTTGGTGCTCGATTCAATTTTGGCATCCGAATCAGAGATTGGGCCCCAAGCTTGAGTAAAATTTCCAATTTTTTAATTTTTTTTTGAAAAAAATTAAAAGATTTTCATATAAAAGTTGAAAATTAATAATAAAGTATTTGGGGATTGGGATTCCACTTATTCCTCATTCCCATTCGGGGATAATAGGGAATTTCAAGTTTGAGATTATTCAAAGATTTCTTAATAATTCGAGTTCGAGTTCGGGGATCATGGTCCTCGTCCTGAATCCGTCTCATTATCACTAGTTATATGTTATATATAATTATAGTTTTTGTTATATATGGTGTTAACTTCTAAATAATAATAATAAAAAAGAACTTCAATGATTAGAATGCTATATTTGCCAAACCCATTCCATAATTTAAATTGAGATATGAGCAGGAGCAGTTGCTGTTGTGGATGTGTTTATATGATTTGGTCTGCACAGCGGGCTAGTTCCGGGACCATGGGAAATCTCTTGTATGTTAGAGCGTCAGTTGATCATTCTCATTTTTTTTTTAATTATTAGTATTAAATAAATAATAAAAACATCGCCCTGAATTTATAAATTAAACTTTAAAAAATTACAGAATCACCTCTCAGAAAACCTTCTGGTTTCCCGGTTGTTAGGGACAATCCATACAGGCGATTAGTTGAGGTTTTAAAATTTGACCTAAAATTAGAATAAAAAGTCTAAAATCAGGTGTGCTTTACTATTTATTTTTTGTCCAAAATTTCATCTCTAAATTTAGCTCATATATGAATCCTTCAACCATAAAAAATCTATTGTTCTTTATTTTTTTTATCGATAGGGAATCACACTTTAGGAACTTGTGGCAAAAAACTCAGGCCGCCCCCATTGGCATGTAATGTAGCCGAATAATTTGGTAGTGAAAATCGAAAAGACTAGCGACTAATACCATGTAGGGATGACAACGAATTGTGTATGATACGAGGATGTTAATATCCATATAGAAATTATCCACTTATCCATCCCTAACATATCAGGCTTTTGTGGGTCTCGATTCATATGAAGATTTTGCCTATATTTGAACGGAGATATCAATATATGTACTTGACCCGTCCATCCAACGAGTATATAAAATTATTCTGCCTTTAACATACCCGCCTCTCGCAAATCTCCAGGGATTTACCATCCCCACGTTCCATTGGTGTTTAATTGTGATCAAATAATTGTAATCAAGTGTTAAATCAGAAAAAAAGAATCTTTTAATAAGCCCTACAATTTGATTTTATTCGATTCAAAATATGTAATTGTGATTTGTGACCCCAGCAAGCCATGTAGTTTCTTCTCACCACGGCCCAGATTTGAAAAGAGAAAAAAATATCTCTCTCCAAATTTTTTATTTTTTATTTTAATTTTAAAATCTACACCATTGAATCAAAATCCAACGACTTAGATTTAACCGGAGGGATTCCAATATATTTATACTGGAGTCCCCTAACTTTAATTAAAGAAAGCACCGCCGCTCTAAATTGCATGCTCGGTTGGTGAGTGCATGATTGTGTGGTTCTAACAGTCGATATGTTGTTGATCAAAATTGATTTGATTTTTTTTTTTAAATAATGTTACTTTATATTGAGAAAATTTATTGGATATTATAATATAGAAATTTAAATTTTATTGAATTTAATGTAATAATGATTTCAAATAGAACATAATAGCCTCCACTTAATATCAGAGGCGACATTAGGAGTTGTCTGTTTATGTTCAAGTCCGAACTCGATTCCATAATTTTCTTTGAAAAAAATAATAATAATAAAACAGTCCGAATTTGATTCAATTATTTATAAATTTTTATTTAATAACTATCCATCATCATTTAAAACAAAAAATTCAACACAAAACCCAACTCAACACCGAATATAAATACTAGATAATATGGAAAAATTATATTATGTTTCGGGTGTATATGCCATATCTCTCACAACAGTTGGGTCTCACAACTACTGTGAGAGAGACGTCATAGACACCCGAAACATAATATACAATCTCGATATTACGAGGAGGTGCCCGTGCTTAAAGTGAGGAGTGGATTGCAACCCATTTAAGTTTAATGCATGATTCTATTCTTCAACAGCTCTCCCACCGCACATATCTTGTGCTATTGGTATTAAAATTAATGCAATAAAGAAATCCAACCACAGTTTCCATATGAGCAAATTGATGCCAAAAATATTCACCAATTTTGGACCTTTTATTATTATTATTATTATTATTATTTTTTAATGATTGCTAATTGACCATAGCCAATAGAAATTGGAATTGTTCATGTTTTTGGCTTTATTTAACTACAAATCTAAAATGCTTATAAATAAAATCATTCAATCTCATTCATGCATGAACATAGCCAGCTTGCATGTATTATTATCTTCTGCTACTAACCTAACTAATTAATCAACATTTATCTATTGTTAACTATATTGTTCAAAATTTGACAAGGGAACAATATATATATTTTAAGCCAAATATTTTCAACATTGGTCATTGATTCGGGCAAATTTTGATTTTCACAAAAAAAAAAATAGTAGATATTCTTTATTTTAGCGGAGCAAATCAAAATTACTTTATTAACAAATCAAAATTTTCATCAATTTGTAAGATACATTTAACAAATTTTTGGATTGAATGGGGGCCACCACTAATTTTCAATGACTTTTAGCATTGATATATTATTTTCGACCCAAAAGGGTAAATTTATTACCGTCAAAATTTAGTATCATACCTTGTGCGTCGAAATAACTTTTGCGATGCTAAATTGATCATTTAGTGTCGAATATTGGTTTTCGACGTTAAAATATCTCTTTAATGTCGAATTATTTTTTGACGTTAAATTTTCGACTATGAAATAAAAGTTAATACTCTTTTTGTAAAACACAACCCCACCGTAGACAATTAGTATCTAGCAATAGCAATTGGACTTGGAATCAATAATAGATTAATCCTAATACAACTGGCCAACTTATCATATTTATCACAAAATAAAGAGAAAGCTAGAGGCAATAAATATAAGGCTTAATATTATAATAATTGTCACATTTGTACTAATAATAATGTTTGATTTTAATGTATGATTTGTGGAGAATAATTAGCAGAATAAAGTAAATGAAATGCTCCAAAGAACTAGCTGATCGATCAATATCATTATTGGATCCAGCAGTAACGCATTTATTTGTTTCATTAATTAAATATAAATTGTAGCCCTAATTTGATTATTTATAGGAAAATATTCTTAATTAGAAAAGCAATTTGAAGTTGAGATTTCCCATTGCATTTGATTATTATTAGTTTGCAGAAATGGAGCTTATCGAAATAATAATAAGCACAACATCATTATCTCCACTTAAAATATAAATGAAAAAATAAAATAACTTAATATTGAAACATTTTTTATTTTTATTTTTTGAAATCGTTGAAAATCCTACCGTCATCCCTTCTGGATTTAAGCTGAGCAGGTAAAATATCTGGCTGTCCCAAACTCTTACAAGAAACACACTCACTGGATTTAAACTCAGGATCTCAAAATGAGATTATAAACCCTACACCACCAAACCAGGTCCCTGAAACTTATTATTGAAACATGCTATAGCTTTATATCATCATCATGATGATGATGGAATATCTCAATCATTATAACAAAACACAAAGATATGTATTTCTCCTTAACCAAAACCTTAATAGTGCAATGACAAATTCAAAAATTTGAAAAAAAAATAAAAATTGATTTTATTTATATCTATGATGTGTCTTTGTGTGTACATATATCATTATCGAGAGTATGTTTTCTCATTCGATAAAAGTTAGACTTTTGAACTTGACTTCAAACTTCAATTAAAATATACATCAATATATTTTACAAATCTATTATGCAAACAAAACCCTTTAACCTCTCAAAGGAATACTCTTGGCCCAGTGGTGGGCTTGTGCTCTCCCATCGACTCCCATCAAAGGAAACCCTTTAACGTCTCAAAATCTCTCAATTTTGAGTATAAAAATTCTCTCCAAAGTGGGAGTAGAATTCTCCTCGTATTTGAGTGGGAGTAGATATTTCATCTCTAGTAGACGTAGAATTCTGGATGTACTATAATATTTATATTCAACATTCTAGTAGATTTCAGATTATATATCTGTATATTTATATTGTAATCAAAAAAAAAAAAAAACGTCTCAAGGGAATACAGAAAATAAAATTTATACATGCATGATTCATGAGTGTGAAGGTCAAATCCAAAACTTTTTAACAAACACTTGAATGGTTATAATTCCTAGGACTAAGACTTGTGATTTCTTCGAAAAATAAAAAGAACCCAATGCAACAAGGCTCATTAATGACAATACTCCTGCTCCTCTCGTGATTACTTTTACTCCAAAACATAATGTCACCTTTTTTTTAAAAAAAAAATAAAATAAATTACAATTAAGTTCAAAATAAAGTAGGGATGTGATTTGTTAATCTCAGTTATGTCTGTTTTATATATTTCGAATAAAAAATCGTCTCAATCTCATTTGTTAAAAATTTAAAATCACATCGGGATATAAAAATATGTCGAAATTCGTATTTCAAACTGAGAAAATTGACATGATATATATCATAAGTATGAGTTGGGTATGGCCAAGATATAGACAATGACTCAGAAATCATTCATCCACGTGGCAAAGATCTAGTGGTGGACTAGAGATAATTGGTGGTCCTTGAAACACTTAAAGCTCCCTTTATTCTATCCCATAACATTCCCAGTTGGCATCCACCACCTCTTCCATGCAATCATAGGAATTGGACCCTACCCTTCTTTCAAATTCATTCTTGCAATGCATGGAGATGGAGGGGCCTGTCAAATATCCTTGTCAAGAACCATGAACTTACATATTTTATCCTTTTAATCAATGATATAACATTTTGGGAAAAATATATTTTATCAAGGAGATAAAGGGCTAATCTAGGTTATAGGCCGATTAGGCGGCCCGCCTATATGTTTCATATATGATATTTTTTATCATAATATTATATCATGGTCAATTGTCTCACGACGTTAAAAAAAAGGCGGTGAATCCTGAAGATAACAAGGCCATCTTTAGTTAGACGTATGAGCTTTTATATAATATGGAGCCAAATTTATTGATAAATATGGTTTAAATATTAGCTTTATAATTTGATTTCTATTGGCTAATGTTAAAGAAAAATAATCTTAACTTTAACTAAGAAACAGTTGTTTGGGTGTATACAATTTTTACTTCCTCCCAAAAAAAAATAAAGAAGAGAGAATAAAGAGCACAGAAAAAGAGAGACAAGAAAGAAAGGGCAAAAAAAAAAAATGGCAATGCAATAATGCAATGCATGCCCAAAAACAAACAAAAGGTTACAGCTTTGATGGTGTGCTAAGCTGGCAACAGCTTTGGGTTTGGTTTTGGTTTTGGTTTTGATTTTGGTTTTGGCTCCTCCAGTTATTTATGTATGTATATGTGTGTGTATATATATAGCCTCTCTTTGAAACCCAATTGTCACAACATTTTCAAATAACTTCTCAGTCTCTCCTTTTTTCTTGGTGTTAGTTAATTATGGCTACTTATTCTTGTAATGGGTTTGTGTTAATGGTGTGTGTTTTGATGGCTATTGCTTCATCAGTTGCAGGCAGCTTCTATCAAGACTTTGATTTAACATGGGGTGATAAGAGAGCTAAGATTTTCAATGGAGGCCAGCTTCTTTCTCTGTCTCTTGACAGAGTTTCTGGTTCTGGTTTTCAATCCAAGAGAGATTACTTATTTGGCAGAATTGACATGCAGCTCAAGCTTGTTGCTGGTGACTCTGCTGGCACTGTTACTGCCTACTATGTATGCATTCACTATTTCATCCTTTCAATAACTTCCTTGCAACTATAATTTAGCAGAAAATTCCGAATCCCGAATCCCGATTGTTAACCTAATAAACCCTGATCGCAATCGGTATACATTATCTTAACAGTTCAGGATTTCAGATGATTTTTTATTCCAATTCAAAAAACCGGTCGAGATTGATTTAAGGGGGCAAAAATCATAAAAATACTAATGTTTGTTAATGGTGTTGTTGCAGTTGTCTTCACAAGGGCCAACACATGATGAAATAGATTTTGAATTCTTGGGAAATGTGAGTGGCCAGCCTTACATTCTTCACACAAATATTTTTGCTCAAGGTAAAGGCAACAGGGAGCAACAATTCTATCTCTGGTTTGATCCCACAAGAAACTTCCACACTTATTCTGTTATCTGGAAGCCCCAGCACATCATGTAAGTAACTATACTTTCCACTTCTGAAAGCTGTTGCTTGTTATTAATTACTTTTAGAAGAAAATTACTCCCTGGATCTTTGATTTTTTTAAATAATTATCTATTAGGTCTATGATTTTTTTCTTAGTTACCCATTTGATCTATGTTGTTCTAATAGTATCGGTATATAATACAACAATACTATTAGATAAGGTGTAATTGAACCGAGTAGTGGCTGGTCGAACTTGGCTTGATTATCACTTATATGAGCTCAAGTTCTGCTCAAACTTCAAATGTGTTGTTCGAGTTCGACTCAGTGAGAAAATATTGGGATCGAGCTTGACTTGAACTCGATTGAGAAACGACACAAGGTCAAATTTAAAAAATTCAATTTTTGGACTTTTTTTTTTTTTTCAAATTTTAAATAATTTTCCGACAAAATTCAAATGTTTGTGACCCACATATTATAATGTATCTTTACAATCCAAGTCGAGTCTATTTCGAATAGTGTTCAAGTGTAAAAAATGAGCCGAGCCGAGCTTTTGCGAGTCGATCTCATTTAATAATCGAGCTATTATTTTCGATTTCGAGTAGTTCATTTTATTAAACGAACCAATATCGAATCAAGCCAAATACTAGTCGAGTTCGAACTGTTCATGAACAACTCAATTCATTTATAACTCTACTATTAGAACAGGAGGAACCTTATGGATAATTTCCCTTATTTTTATTCAACTTGAATTTGTAATTGCTTGTGTTGTTTCACAGCTTCTTGGTGGATAACATCCCCATAAGAGTATTCAAAAATGCTGAATCCCTTGGTGTTGCTTTCCCTAAAAACCAACCTATGAAGATTTACTCAAGTCTTTGGAATGCTGATGACTGGGCTACCAGAGGAGGCTTGGTGAAAACTGACTGGTCTAAGGCTCCTTTCACCGCCTACTACCGCAACTTCAATGTCATTCCCTGCAATACTTGCGGCTCTAAATGGTCATCTTCAACCTCCTCGTTCTCTGATTCTAAAACCCCATGGCAGGCCAAAGATGAGCTTGATGCCACTGGCAGAAGAAGACTCAGATGGGTTCAGAAATATTTCATGATTTATAACTACTGCACTGATCTGAAACGATTCCCACAAGGCATTCCTTCTGAGTGCAGGCAACGCTAGGATGAAATTTTGGATGGCTT